>CM046426.1:21600283-21976590 GCA_025506505.1 Flaveria sonorensis
GTGAGTTTAGTGATTAAAGGATTTAGACAAAAAGAATGTCTGGTTTACTTCGCTACTTACTCACCCATTACATGAATAACCTCTATAGGTCTGTGCTTGCAATAACGGCTTTGATCAATTTGAAAGTTCACCAAAAGGATGTAAAAACTTATTTTCTAATGAATATTTAGAAGAAGAAATTTACATGGAGCAAGCCGATTCTCCGTTCAAGAGGGACAATTATTTAAATTAGTCAAGTCTTTGTATGGTTTGAAGCAGCTCTAAAAATGGCATAAAAAGTTTGGCAATGTCATGACTGATAATGGTTTCAAAGTAAATGAGTGGAATAAATATGAATATGTGAATGAAATAAGTGAAGGTTATATGATCTTATGCATTTATGTTGATGATCGCTTATCATTAGAAGTGATAATAGGATGATCAAATCTACTAAAGACATGTTGAAAGCGAGGTTTGACATGAAACATATGGCCTTATGGATGTAATTCTTGGTGTAAAGATTTCTATAATCTAAATGGTCTTGTGTTAAGTTAATATCATTTTATGGATAAGATTCATGAGAAGGTGAATTCAGAGAATACTATGATAGTTAAGACTCCAGTTGATACCACCATATATCTAAGTAAGAACAATGGTGAAGTGATTGCTCAGTTAGAGTACTCAGGGATCATTAGTAGTCTAATGTATCTTATGATGTGTACTAGACCTGACTTGGCTTATGCCGTGAGTCGACTAAGCACATATACTAATAATCCAAGGTTTGTACATTGGAAAAGTATAACAAGGGTGCTAAGGTACTTGAGATACATAAGAGGTTATGGACTACGTTATAACCGTGATCCAATTGTGATTGAAAGATACAATGATTAACTAGAGGGTATGTGTTCACCCTTGGTGGTACGGCTATAGCTTGGAAGTTATCTAAGCAAATGGTTATAACTAGATCCATGATGGAATATGAGTTCATAACCTTATATAAACCTGGTGAAGAGACAAAATGGATACGTCAATTTGTAAAAGACATTCCAAGATGGCCAAAGCCTTTGTTGGCTATTTGCATACATTATGGTAGTCAAGCATCGATTCGTAGAGCTCAAAGATCAATGTATAATGGCAAATCAAGGAACATTAGACATAGACTTAATATGGTACGACAACTACTCTCAACCAGGTTTATCACGATTAACTATCTGAAGTCAATAGATAACAAAAGGCTTAAGCAGAGAGTTACTTTAGAATTCATCAATTAGAATAAGACTAAATCCCGTGAAAGAGGGAGTGTAACAAAAAGCCAAACTTATGTGACTGGAGATCCCAAGATCTAGGTTCAATAGCACAACCTAACTACATGAACTCGATCACTACGGGGGTACCCCAAAACAAAAAAGGATGATAAATACTTCCGATTCAATTTCTATACCAATAAGTGACATGGTTAGTGTAGATCTATGAAGATGATGAAGCTACCGAAAACTCAGGATTTCAACACTAGCCGCCAACTGCCGAATTAAGCCAAGTGCTGAATCCACTACCGAACTGCATATGCTGAATGACTGCTGATAAGCATATATTGGCAACTGCCGATCAGCATTCTACCGATGAGCTGTAGATCAACTGTTGTTGATCAGTAGTGAACTCCATGAGCTGCTGATCAACTGCTACTCGAAACAAGACTGTTTGTGCCAACGACTATTGTGTTTCACCTTTTGGAGACAACATAGTACTGAAGCTGCCAACTCGGATACATAAATTATCTGTTTTGCTGTAGACTCTGAACATAGAATATTTTATTCTTATTGTTTATATTTCATAGTATAAAAGTCCTCACACTTGTATAGTAGAGGCAAGCTTTTCAAGCCACTTGGTTTTATCTGGCGATTGTATCATTTGTACTCAAACAATTAATCAAGTGAATACTTTGAAAGAATTACTTGTGTATTTACCTTTAATCAAAGTATTTGTGTTGTGATAGTAAGTATTTAACTTAGATCCGCATTCGTTATCTACAAATCAAATAAGAAGTTCTTGTTAACCTAAACCAAACCGATCCACAAGTGGTATCAAGCTTTCACTCTTGATTTGCTTGAAGTTATCTTTCAACAAATCACTTGTTTTTTTTCTTGATCACACTATCAAACACCTCACTTTCTTCATATCTCTTTATACCTTGAAAATGACTGTTGTAGCCATCTCAAGTAAACATGAGTTAGAGAACGAAACTCAAACCAATCTCCCATGTTCACACCATATGACTATGATACCTAGAAAATCTGAATGAGTATTTCATAAGGAATCAGACATGAGACTCTGGTTCTCTATTCTAAATGGACCATATGTTCCCATGGTACAGTTGTTGGTAAAGGTGGAATCATGATTCCAAAGATCATACAAAGTACTTAGATGAAGATTTGAAGAAAATGGACGTGGATTTAAAGCCTCTATGGTTGGTTAGAATGAGCATACCTAATAGCATCATGCATGGCCTCAAGAAATTCACAACTGCTCAAAAGTTATAGGAAGCATTAAAGGCTAGATTTAAAGGAATGGGGGATATGAAAGAAAACAAAAGAGATGTATTGAAATAGAAGTTTGAGAACTTTGGTTTCATTACGGGAGAAACCATGACTGCTACATATCTTAGATATGTTGAACTTCTAAACTCTATCAATGAAGCTGGAGTGAAGATGGAGAATAGTGATGTTCAAGAAAAGATCTTGAGGTCTTTACCAAAGACATGGATAATTTATATTGTGTCCATCAGAAGAACTGAAAATCTAAAGATAATGACTCTTGAGGAGTTATCGACATCTTTAGTGCTTACCAGATGGAGATGGATGTAGATGAAGATTCACTAGGCAGATCTTCAAATCCCTTAAAGTCATCAGCTCTCATGGCCTCCATTCATGAGCCAGTTCATTATCACTCCCACCCCTAAGTCTATCAAACTCTTATGGTGACTTATCAAGTACCAGTGATCACCTACCCTGAATCTCCAACTACTAAATCTCAATCATCACCATCATTCAGCAAATGGAATCAGCTAGCCTCACCATCCATTTCACAATCATATCCTTCAAACTTTGCCTTTGTCATTGACCAAACCAATTTCTTTCAACTCTCTAAAGAAGATCTAGAGTGCATTCATCCAGATAACCTTGAGGAAATGGATATCAACTACCAGATAACTATGATATCCTTCAGGGCCAAGCAGTTTCAACAGAGAACTGTAAGAAAATTCCTAATGTAAAGAAGATGAGGATTTGGGTTTGACAAAAGCAAGGTAAAATGATTAAACTGCAACCAGCTGGACATTTTGCCAAGGAATGCAAAGCACCAAAGTCAAACCCATCTCCTCCAAGTTCATCAAACCCTCAACAACACTCAACTCATCAAGGTCCTTCCACGTCATATTGTTTAGATTTCATAGTATAAAGTCCTCACACTTGTATAGTAGAGGAAGTGTAAGGCCCCGTTCCGGACACTTACAGCTGGACCGTCATTACATAAAAACATTTCAAAAACATACATTACTTTTGTAGCGTAATTTAAAACTTTCATTTATCATTGAAAACATGTCATTACATTACATCATTCATATAAAATCTCAAAATACATCATATCAAAATGTGGATGCCAGCCTCAAAACGCTCCTAGTAGCGTATGCATCCATGCCTGCAACTCCTCAGCATCAACAAAATACCTGCCAACTATCATGCATACAAAAAGTCAGCGACGCTGAGTGAGTTCTAGTTTTATAAATAAAATACTTTACTTTTGTTAAATCATAACCTTCATAATCATATGCCATCACACATTATACATACACATTGATAATAATTATTATTATCTTCATCAGCGTTCATTCGTTCGTTCATTACATCTTTTACCATTAATCAGATCTTGTCTTATGCAATACCCCCGACTCATGTCTGAAGACCGATACAGTGCCGGGGCCAGTAAACAAACCCCTGACTCATGTCCAAGACTGACACAGTACCGGGGTACGCGACAAGGACCCCGTCTCTGTTTGCAACACCCCCGACACATGTCCGAAGACTGATACTGTGTCGGGGCCTATAAACAAACCCCCGACTCATGTCCGAAGACCGACACAGTACCGGGCGTGCATCACGACATCATTCGGGTCAACCTCAAGATTAGACCCCCTTCGAGTCATTATCAGACTCCCTGTGTGCATCCTTCGGGTTAGCTAAACCGCACAAGTTGAGCTAATGACAACATGGTCATGCACCTTCATTCATTGCTTGCAAGACTTTCATTCGTTCATTACATTCCTCTTTTCATTATCATTATCTTTCACTTCGTTACATAATACTTTACGTACGCACATTCATACATCATACCACGTAAAGTCATAACATCATACATAACGTATTACATAACATAATACATACGTTTTGAAAACCATTTAACGAGGAAAAATAACACATCACGCACACACACACATCAACCTCATCACATCATCATGCATACATCAAGCATAAACCATCACATCATAACGGACTATCTCAAACATCTCCCTCTTAAGCCCCTAGAAAATCTAAGTCCAAATGAGGCACATGGAACATTTCAGGTGCTTGAGCCTTGCTTAGGCGCATTAGCACTATGCAGGCGCATGAGTCCTGCTTAGGCGCATTACTACTATGCAGGCGCTTCAACACTTAGGCGCATGGTCAACTCTGGGCGCATGAGCACTATTTGGGCGCATGACCAACACTTAGCTGCATCAACACTTATTCTGGGCGCATGAACTACTGTTCAGGCGCATGTCCACTATTTGGGCGCATGACCTTGGGCGCATGAGACAGTTAGGCGCATGAGATAAGCTGGGCGCATGGGAACTTTCTGAACATTTCTAAACTGCCAAAAACATCCGATTAACATTCTAACACCACCCAACACAGATCTAACATTCTAAGGCCCTTAAAACATACTAACAACAATTCTAACCACGAAAACAGCATCAAAACTTAAATCACAGAACATTATTCGAACAAATTGCAGAAAACATTCGGTTAACTCTTTAAATGTTTATTTGGTATGCACAATAGCCCCAAGAAGTTGAAAATCAGTAAAATAGGGGTTCTAGAAACCCACCTAAAGCAACCTTCAAGCAAAACACATTGGGTCTGAAGCTCCCCCATGATTTCTGCACTAAAAATCCCGAAAACAACCACTGAACACCAAGAACTTCGGTCAAGAAGCTGTGAATTTGGTTAAAACCGAACATATACTTAAGAACTTACCTTTGCAGCTCCTTCTTCCTCTTTCTCTCTCTAAAACCAAGAGCTTTCTTCTTCTTCTTCTTCAACTGAGAGCAAAAAAAGCAGATTTTGCTTTTGAAGTGGGCGGTCATACCTCCATTCTTATTAAAATAATAAGTTGTCCTTTTTACAACTTTAGCCCCTCCATCTTGTGTCCATATTCCTTTCTTTCTAGATGATTTCCTTTTCTCTTCTTTTAAATAAAATTCGGGGTGTTACAAGTCCACCCCCTTTAAATAGGTTTCGTCCCCGAAACCTGTCACTTCTCGAACAGTTGCGGGTGATGCTGTATCACCTCTTCCTTGATCTTTTACGTAGACTTAGTCCCCTTCTAGGCTCCACTGTACTAGCACAAGTGGAACCACCATTCTTCTTAGCCCTTCTCTTCTTTCTATCATAAATGGCCACCAGTTGCTTCTAGTAGTAGAATCCTTTGTTCATCTCGGTATTCTTTAGTAGCACTATCATATCCTTATCGATTGAGCACTTTCTTAGACGAGATACACGGAACGTCGGATGACTTCCACTTAACATGTCGGGTAGCTCCAGTTGACATGCCACTTCTCTTACCTGAGCAACAATTCAGAATGGCACTATATAACTCGTTATTAGCTTTCCTTGTTTCTCTGAATCGGATGATCCCCCTCTCCACGACGAGGCCTTCATCATTACTCCATCGCCTTAGGTCGGCACCAAACTCTTGTCGGGCGCGGTAGATTAAACCATCTTCCTGTGACACTCGGAGTTTTGTCTCATAGGTTACTAGCCAATTCATCCGAAGGTGTACACCTATCCATCTTCGTTCGTCCTGAACAGTCAAGCAGGAGACACGCGCTCTCTCCATTCTATCGCGCAATCCTCTTAGGCATTAGGTATCCTAGTGGACTTACTAGTAGCAATTTCTACATCGAAAGGGCTCATCGATCATTCTACTCCTAGCATGCAACTTATCATAGAAGGCAGCAAGAATGAAACTACTACTAGCACCATAATCAAAGCATAGATGCACAAATTTAAATTACCAGAAACGTACCTGACGTCACGTCGGAGTCCACTCTAGCCTCCTCCCGGTCATAGCATGCTCTAACCTTCATCCTCTGCTCTCCTTCCTCACACCGGAGCTTCCTACCATCGACTTCTTGCAGTCTTTGGTCCTATGTCCAGTCTCGCCACAGTCGTAACATTTAGCCATGTGACAATCCCTTGCCCTGTGGCCCTCTCTTCCACACTGGAAGCAGACGGTCGATCCCCACCTGCACTCCCCCACGTGGCCTCTACCATACTTCTTGCATACCTCTTCCTTCTCAGTTATCCATTTCTGATCATCGAACCTCATCGTCTTATCTCTAGCCACAAATTCACCATCATAGTTATCCCGCCTTCCGTTCCTACTCTTAACATAACCTCGCTCCTCCTCTTCATCCATTATAGCCACCGCCTCTCGCTCATCATACAGCCTCCCTGCTAGGTCGACCACCAACCTAAATGTACCTGGCC
Source organism: Flaveria sonorensis (assembly GCA_025506505.1). Classification (NCBI taxonomy): domain Eukaryota; kingdom Viridiplantae; phylum Streptophyta; class Magnoliopsida; order Asterales; family Asteraceae; genus Flaveria; species Flaveria sonorensis. Next base: position 21,607,066 of record CM046426.1, read on the forward strand.
GGGCAGCGATCAGATGTCTGCGGATATCTGCTGGTAGACCTTGAATATACCTTATGATCTTTCGTGACACAAGCGTCACCTGATCTGGCACCAGCCTTGCCATCTCGTTGAACTTTGTGGTGTACTACTGGTGAGTCATCGTCCCCGCCTCTAGCTGCAGGAACTCCCTCTTGACCTTGTCAAGCTCTCTATGAGGGCAAAACTCCTCAATTACCAACCTCTTTAGCTCCTTCCACCTCATCCTCCCGACTACCCTAGTAACCTCAGCCTGAATAATGTTGTCCCACTAGCATAAGGCTGAATCCACAAATGAATGGATAGCAACTTCACCTTCTAATCTTCACGGCACTCGCCAATGTCAAGTACCGCTTCCATCTCTCTCACCCACCGTTGTGCAACAGCGGCACTCCCATTTCCATCAAACATAGGGGCCTACACCTTTGGAATGCTCCATAGCTGTATCCCTTCGCAGTCTCCGGCACAGCTTCCTCGTCCTCCTCATCGTCACTGGAGACAGCCATGTCAGGATCAGGTTGCTCCATATCCCCAGAACCTCCAACTTCACCTTCTCGCCTTGCTGTCCTCCTCGTCTCCTCCTTCTCCTTTTTCTCTTCATCCCTCACAACATGGATAACTTTAATCACTACAGATGGCAGAATCATCTGCATGACTAGATGGACTTCCTCTACTACTGCCTCCCTCATTGAGGCTCTCATATTAGCACTCCCGTCCTCACCGTCCTGGTGATAAAGCTCTAGCTCTTCAGGAGCCGTCTCAGCAGTCTTGGCCCTGCTCCTCGTGACACGTGGCCTAACGCCACGTCCACCCTGACCTCCACCACGTGAAGCCTCAGAAGACCTACCGCCAGCCATCTAAAACACTACAAGATTCAAACACCAACACGGTCAATCAAGGTAATAGCTCGAGTTATGTCAAGTATAGTAAGTCCCTAATCACAGTGGCCAGTTATGATTAGCCACTTACTTTACCCTTCATTCCCTAAGCATTTCCTATCCTGACTACATCAGTATCTAAATCTACATAAAAGCACACAAGCCACATAACATGCGCACATAATACTAGTTAACATTAACTTACATAAAACCTTTACATAAAACTTTTACATAAAAGTTTTACCAGCAGGCAAGTAGCTACTAGGACTGGCATCCCTTTCCTTTCGTCCCATTCACAGTTTAAGATTAGGTTTTTTTTTTTGAAAATATTTACACAATTCTCTTAAACTTTAGCTCTGATACCAACTTGTAAGGCCCTGTTCCCGGACACTTACAGCTGGACCGTCATTGCATAAAAACATTTCAAAAACATACATTACTTTGCAGCGGAATTTAAAAACTTTCATTTATCATTGAAAACATGTCATTACATTACATCATTCATATAAAATCTCAAAATACATCATATCAAAATGTGGATGCCAGCCTCAAAATGCTCCTAGTAGCGTATGCATCCATGCCTGCAACTCCTCAGCATCAACAAAATACCTGCCAACTATCATGCATACATAAAGTCAGCGATGCTAAGTGAGTTCTAGTTTTATAAATAAAATACTTTACTTTTATTAAATCATAACCTTCACAATCGTACGCGATCACACATTATACGTACACATTGATAATAATTATTATTATCTTCATCATCGTTCATTCATTCGTTCATTACATCTTTTACCATTAATCAGATCCTATCTCATGCAATACCCCCGACTCATGTCCGAAGACTGACACAGTACCGGGGTATGTGACAAGGACCCCGTCTCTGTTTGCAACACCCCCAACTCATGTCCGAAGACTGATACTGTGCCAGGGCCTGTAAACAAACCCCCGACTCATGTCCGAAGACCGACACAGTACCGGGGCGTGCATCACGACATCATTCGGGTCAACCTCAAGGATTAGACCCCCTTCGAGTCATTATTAGACTCCATGTGTGCATCCTTCGGGTTAGCTAAACCGCACACAGTGGAGCTAACGACAACATGGTCGTGCACCTCCATTCATTGCTTGCAAGACTTTCATTCGTTCATTACATTCCACTTTTCATTATCATTATCTTTTACTTCGTTACATAATACTTTACGTATGCACATTCATACATCATACCACGTAAAGTCATAACATCATACATAACGTATTACATAAGATAATACATACGTTTTGAAAACCATTTGACGAGGAAAGATAACACATCACACACACACACACACATCAACCTCATCACATCATCATGCATACATCAAGCATAAACCATCACATCACAATGACACCTATCTCAAACATCTCCCTCTTAAAGCCCCTAGAAAATCCTAAGTCCAAAATGAGGTACATGGAACATTTCAGGTGTATGAGCATAAAAATTCTAAGTATAAAACAGTCTGGGCGCATTAGCACTATGCAGGCGCATGAGCCTTGCTTAGGCGCATTACCACTATGTAGGCGCTTCAAAACTTAGGCACATGGGCACTATTTGGGCACATGACCAACACTTAGCCATATCAACAATTATTCTGGGCGCATGAACTACTGTTCAGGCGCATGTCCACTATTTGGGCGCATGACCTTGGGCGTATGAGGATAGTTAGGCGCTTGAGATAAGTTGGGCGCATGGGAACTTTCTGAACATTTCTAAACTACCAAAAACACCATATTAACATTCTAACACCACCCAAACACAGATCTAACATTCTAAAGCCCTGAAAACATACTAACAACAATTCTAACCACCAAAACAGCATCAAAACTTAAATCGCAGAACATCATTCGAACAATTGCAGAAACATTTGGTAAACTCTTTAAAATGTTTATTTGGTATGCATAATAGCCCCAAGAAGTTGAAAATCAATAAAATAGGGGTTCTAGAAACTCACTTGAAGCAACCTTCAAGCAAAACACTTCGGGTCTGAAGCTCCCCCACGATTTTAACACTAAAATCCCGAAAACAACCACTGAACACCAAGAACTTCGGTCAAGAAGCTGTAAATTCGGTTAAAACTGAACATATACTTAAGAAACTTACCTTTGCAGCTCCTTCTTCGTCTTTCTCTCTCTAAAACCGAGAGCTTTCTTCTTCTTCTTCAACCGAGAGCAAAAAAAAGCAGATTTTGCTTTTCAAGTGGGCGGCCATACCTCCATTCTTATTAAAATAATAAGTTTTGTCCTTTTTACAACTTTAGCCCCTCCACTTTGTGTCCATATTCCTTTCTTTCTAGATGATTTCCTTTTCTCTTCTTTCAAATAAAATTTAGGGTGTTACAGCAGGCTTTTCAAGCCACTTGGTTTTATCTCCTGATTGTATCGTTTGTACTCAAATGATTAATCAAGTGAATACTTTGAAAGAATTACTTGTATATTTACCTTTCCTCAAAATATTTGTGTTCTGATAGTAAGTAGTTAACTTAGATTCTGCATTCGTTATCTAACGATAAAAAGAAGAAGTTCTTCTTAATCTAAACCAAAGCAATCTAATAGTTCGAGGATAAAAATAATATATGGTTAGTGATTTATGGTAATCATAAAGAACCTAATGTTCTTAGTGATTATTGAATATCACCTATGTGAAAAGAGAAGTGTGGTCTGTTCGAATGGAATTGTTGGTGGCACAATTCCTACAGTTCTCACTAAACTAGGCTAGTGAACTACGAACAGAATTAACACAACTATAAGGGGTTGATCGGACTAGGGATCGTATTCTGTTAAGTATATGGCTGTCTACATAAACGATGATTGGTTCAAGGATATCACATCCATCAAATCACTAAGAGACTAAGTATACATCATAACGGAAGGTTCAAAGCTAATACCTACCTATCCGACAATATTTAGCCACTAAAATTGTATCTTGATATTAGGAGACTATGGATTGAGTTTCATCCTTATCGGGGATTGCTAGAGAAAATATGTGAAATTAAGTTTTTCACATGAGAAAATGAACTTTGTTTATTTTCACGTGTGGGGGATTGTTAGAATTATTATAATATGCGAAAACAAATAAATAAAAGGTAATTTACTTTGAATAAAATCTTTCAATTTGATTCAATTTAGGTGTTACAACTCTGGGTGTTTACTCATTGAATTAAAACAATTGGATGTTTTAAAATTGAATTTTATTATTGAGTAATGAATTAAAGGATGTTTAAACTTTGGGTTCACTATAAATACAAGGTGATCGATAGTTGCTAGACACACCTAAAACACAAACACACACACAGACCAACATGCTCATACTTGATCTCTTTCTTTTTTCTCTTAAGATCTAGCAATCTTCTTCTCTACTACATGGTATACTTTTGGGTTTAGAGTCTTCCTCGACTGTACATATAGCTTCGGCCTTTGTACCCTAGGTAACATTTGAGTTTTATTGGGAGTGTCAGAATTTGTATTATAGGACCCGTGTTAAACATGAAGCCTTGGTCACCAAATTAGTTTTCACATTTTGTATTCATAATTTATATTATTTCAGTAGTAATCTGCACTGTAATTACTACTTTCTTTGATTATTGTATTGTATTAGAATTTATAAAAGTGCTAGTTTATTACTTTTGACGTATGGTTCCTACATAAATATGTTTTTAGTTAAGCTCCAAGATACTCCAAAATCTATCCAAGTTCATTCGTAATCAACATTTGGTTGAACTCCCCTAAATTCTATCATTATGTTTATTTTTATAGTTGAAATTTAGGTTCAAGTGTCTAGGGCAATACTATATGTATCCTCCTAATGCGGGGTCTAGCGGGTTTTCAAAAAGGCGATGATTGACTTTTTTTAGATTCTTCCCTATGTTACTGAATACAGGGTGTATCCTTATCATATGGTTTGTATCCTACTTTGTTGAGTTTGACATTTTCAACTCTTTTCGACATCACGGTTACTAACCTTCAAATCTTTAAACTTTTCTTTAATTTTATAAAAAAATTGTAAAAACAAATAATAAAGAAAACATGTGTCAGTTCAAACATATCAAGAAAAGACAATAACAATCGAGAAATTTTAACTACAAAGAAAAGCCAATAACAATCGAGAAATGTTAACTAAAACTATGTATAAACTAAGACATATAAAAAATACCATACTTGAACTTTCTTTGTCATCAAGAAAAGTCCCTAATCACAATCCAACAAACCCCCCTATAGTAATAAGTGTTAAGTCATGCAATTCCTAGTAGATTAAAGGCCCTTAAGCTAAATAATTTTCAAAGATATCATCATTTTTTAGAAAATGGCTGACAAAGGTAATTTTTTACAGAACAAAGCAATATTTAACAAACTGCAACATTTCTAAAAGATTTTTTCTATTCATGCACTAACACTCCTTACAATATTCACTTTCCCTCAACTTATTTCTCTAAACTAGTGTAAATGTACTAGTATGTATATATATATATGTATATGTTCACTCATTTCCATAATCATAACCATACCCAGTATACCTCGTCCATAGCAAGGCTACAGATAGGTCTCGAGGAGGGTGAGATGTGGGTAAACCTTATCCCTATCTGATAGGATAGATACGTTGCTTCTAGAGAGACCCTCAACGCCAATAAGTAAAGTCAAATCATAACACACAATATGAAAGGAACACAGTACTCGATATATCACATGTTAAATAGTGATAATACATGAGCAAACAAAATTCAAGAAATCCTTATAAACTAGTGAACAATGGCATACACTGCACAATGATAAAAAATAATCACTAATGAAACACTATACAAATGTTAACCATAAGCGCTAGTTGCACAACAATACAAACAATCATTTACAATCATGTAGTGGTTACTAGATAAGACCACATATAAGAAACCCCACCATCCTTTAGATGTCTTTAAACTTGATCCTATTTCTCCACATACTTCTATCCTAGACCAAGTCCTTAAAGAGTTGTAACTCTAACAAAGCTTGACTAATTTTCTCCTCCAAGTTAGTTTGGGCCTACCTTTACTCCTCCCATCTATATTGAGTTTCTCTATTATTCTAACCGATATTGTCATTTGCCTTCTCTTGACATGCCCAAACCATTTTAATCTCTCTTCTTTATCTTATCTGGTATGCTAGCTACTCTTAAGCTATGTCTAAAAACCTCATTCCTTATCCGGTAAAACATAGTGTGCTCGCACATCCACTTAAACATTCTCATCTCTGCTACCTCCATCTTGCATGCTTGCATTTTCTTGACTGCCCAACGCATCGTTTTATATAGGATAGTTGGTCATATTGAAACTCTATAAATTCCCTTTTAACCTAGTTGGAATGTTTTTAGCCACACACTACCCCTGAGGCTGCCCTCCACCTACACTAGGTTACCTGAACATGACGTGTAACATCACTATCTATCTCTCCATCTCCTTGAACCTACGATCCTAAATATTTGAAAGTTGATTTATGCAATGATTGGCCTTGAATGTTGATTTGGGTCTTGTCATCATCGCCTACTCCATTGAAATTGTAATAGAGTATTCATTCTTAGAGCAATTGATCCTTAACCCTTGGCCCTCTAAAGTCGTTCACTATTCCTTTAACAGCTTATTCATATCCCATTTAGGGGCTATTTGGAAATTTCTAAATAATTAAGTGCTGAACCAATAAGAGGTCTAAACCATTAAGTGTTGAACCATTAAGAGGTCTGAACCAAGTATATCGCTTAACTATTCAAAGGAAAATGTCTGACCAATTCAGATAAGAGGTCTTAACCATTTAGCATTAGTATAATGCTTAACCATTCAGAGGCAAACGTCTAAACCATTCAAACATTTGCTCGCGAAACAAATAGTTTGAACCATTAAGTATTGAACCATTCAGACATCTGAACCATTAAGAGGCTGAAACAAACAGCGCCCTACTTTTGTCAAGTAAGACAATATAATCTGCAAAAAGCATGCACTAAAACATTGTCCCCTGCATTGCTTTTGATAGCTCATCCAAGAGCACCACAAATAGAAATGGGCTCAACACTTGGTGTAGGAAACCATGATAGAATCCGAATCTCCCATAGGTGCCCAAATCATAGTTTGAGTTCTATCATACATATCCCTTATTATATCTATATACTTTTGAGGATCCCTATCACACCCTCAATTTCTACAAACGGAGTTTTACCATTAGGCGCGTGACATAATAGGATCTCAACCGATAGTTACACCAAACGACACAGTAATTACAAAATGTAACATTTAATATTATCAGAAAATCCTAAACATAATTAATAATAAGTTCAAGAAACATTTGCGGAGGTGAAATCAGTTAATCATTTAGTAATTCAAATAGCGCAAAACACACGCAACCCAAATAAATGTAAACTTGCAAAAATTAATGTTTAAGCTGTTTAATAAATGAACCAGCAAAGTGATGAAATGATGCAATGCTCCTAATTGTGCGCACCTTATGAACCAGCCGAGGGAGGGTTTGTGAAGGTGGGATTTAGGGTTACGGTAGGGTATTTCAAAGAGGAGAAAGAGACCGAGATGCACCGATAGAGGGGATTACGGTTAGCATACATGAAACAATGTTGAAATTTGCATTTTAGCCCTTCAAGTTTCCCTGAATTTCATTTAGAGATATTATTTAATTTTAATTATTTTAGTGTTAGTTAGGATTAAGTATTAGTAATAATGATAATAATAACCATCTTCATTTAATAAATAAAATTGATTAATTATAAAATAGCGGAGAGAGGTTGTATAACGGAAACGATATTAACCTGAAAAGTCAAGTTGTCACATCATCCCCTTATTGAAGGATTTTCGTCCTGAAAATTAGAACACCAGATTCAACAACGACAACAGGTTCTATAGATTCAGTGATCAGAAACTTGAGTAGGATAGGGTTTTTGTGAATTTCTAAAACAACCCAAGAGAAAGACTTATAAAGTTTTGCGAGAGTTGCGACATCATCCCCTTGTTGAATGGAACTTTGTCTTGAAATTTTAAGGAAAGATACTTAAGAATGGTTACCTTAAGAAGTGGATGCCTGATCGTTGAACAGTTGCAGGTACTTCTTTTTCATCTAATACTCATGTTCCCCGGTAAATCCTTGTCCACGCTTTGAATTCCATCTAACACGTAGAATGGGAATTTTGCTATGCTTTAAAACCTTGACTTCTCAATCCATAATCTCGACTGGTTCCTCATGAAACGTAGTTGTTCGTCGATCTCCAGTTCCTCTAATGGAATGATAAGTGATTCATCGGTTGAGCATTTCTTTAGATTTGACACATGGAACACGTTATGAACACCATCAAGTTCCTTAGGTAAGTCTAACTGATAAGGTACTATACCTATTCTTTTGATAATATCAAATGGTGCAACATATCTATGGTTTAGCTTACCATGCTTCCCAAAGCGTATCACACCTTTCCAAAGTGTAACTTTCAATAATACCATGTCACCGACTTGGAATTTCAAAGGCTTTCTCCTTTGATCGGCATAGCTTTTCTAACGGTCCTGAGCTGCAGCCATACGGTTGCGAATCTGAACAATTTTCTCTATGGTTTCATGAACAAGCTCAGTACCTGTTAGCTGACTATCACCAACTTCTGTCAACAGAGGGGTGATCTACACTTTCTACCATAAAGTGCTTCAAATGGTGCAGTCTTAATACTTGTGGGATAAATGTTGTTGTAGGAGAATTCAACCAAAGGAAAATGGGTTTCCCTATTATTCCCAAAGTCTATAACGCATGCCTTAAGCATATCTTCTAGGGTTTGAATTATGCATTCTGTCTGTCCATCTGTCTGTGGACGATAATCCGTACTTATATCCAAATGAGTGTCTAGAGATTTCTATAATGACTACCAGAAATGCGAAGTGAATCATGCATTACAATCAGATATGATCGAAAGTGTCACTCCATGCCGAGACACAAGTTCCTTCAAGTAAATCTATGCCAGTTTATCCATCTTGTAGTTCTCACGAATTGCCAGGAAATGTGCTGATTTGGTCAAGCGATCCACTATCATTCAGATAGTATCAATTCCAGCTTGTGAATGAGGTAGCTTAGTAACAAAATCCATAGATACGTTTTCCTATTTCTATATTTTGATTTCCGGTTGTTGAAGTAATCCTTAAGGTTTTTGATATTCCACCTTGACTTTTGAATAGGTTAAACACTTTGACATGTAGGTGGCAATTTCTGCTTTCATGTTGGGCCACCGGTAAATGACCTTCAGATCTTGATACATCTTGTCAGAACCAGGATGTATCGAATAACTTGATTTATAAACTTCATCCATTACTAATTCCCTGAGATTCCCGAACAATGGAATCCATACCCTATCTTCATAGTAACGAAGCCCATCTGATTTCTCCTAAAACAATTTCTCTGCTCCTCTGAGAGATTCTGACTTGATATTCTGTTCCTGTAGTGCTTCAAACTGGGCATTCTTGATTTGTAATGGTAGATTATAATTAATAGTAAATTGCAATGCATGAACACAATGAGGTTTTAGGGTTTCCTTTCGACTAATGGCATTGGCTACCATATTAGCCTTGCCTGGATGTTACTTGATGGCACAGTCGTAATCATTCAGAAGTTCCAACCATTGTCGATGTGTCATGTTCAACTCCTTCTATTCATAGATGTGTTGAAGGCTCTTGTGATTAGTGAAGATCGTGCACTTGGTTCCATAAAGATAATGCCTCTAGATCTTAAGTGCAAATACTATAGTTCCTTTGTGGGTTAGGGCAGTTAGAGGCTGTATAGTTTTTGAGAATCCTTCTATGAAAAGTTGGTAATAACCCACTAATCCCATAAATTGGCGCACCTCTCTAGGCATCGTCGGCAAAGGCCAATTCTTGATTGCCTCAATCTTCAACGGTCAATGTGGATGCCATTCTTGTTAACTACACTGCACTTCTCTCATCCAGAAGTCACATTTAGAAAACTTGGCATATAGCTGTTTTGTCTTTAGAAGCTCTAAAATAAGTCTTAAATGTTCCTCATGTTCATCCCTATTCTTGGAATAAATCAGTATGTCATCAATGAAGACGATGAAAACTTTTCTAAGTAGGATTTACAGACACGGTTCATGAGGTCCATAAGGACTACAAGAGCATTTGAAAATCCAAATGGCATGACTGCAAACTCAAAATGCCCGTATCGAGTTCTGAAAGCAGTCTCGAATATATCTTTTTCACGAACCATGAGCTAATGATATCCAGACCTTAAATACATTTTTCAGTAGTAACTTGATCCTTGTAGTTGATCAAATAGGTCGTTGATACGTGGGAGAGGGTAAATATTCTTTATGGTGACCTTGTTCAGTTCCCGATAGTCAATGCACATACAGAAGGTTCCATTTTTCTTCTTCACAAATAACACCGGCACTCCCCACGGTGAAGAAATAGGGCATCTGAATCCTTTTTCTAATAGTTCCTACAATGGTTTTGATAATTTCTATAATTCATTTGGTGCCAAGTGATACGGAGCCCGAGCGATTGGGGTAGCTCCTGGTGTCGGCTCGATCTAGAACTCTACTTGCCTGTGTGGAGGAAGACCAGGCAAGTCATCTGGAAATACTTTGGGGAAGTCCTTAATGATAGAAATATCATCAATCCGCTTCTCCTCTATGTTCTTTTCAGTAACTAAAGCCAAAATCACCGAATGTTCCTTCTGTAGTCCCTTTTGGGCTTTCATGTAAGAGATGCTACTGACCATAATGCCACTTTTGTCACCTTCAACTGTGAGTATCTGCCCATTAGGAAGAGGAAGTCTAATGAGTTTCTCCTGACAAATGATTTCAGCTTGGTTCTTGGACAACTAATCCATACCAACAACAACATCAAAGCTACCAAGAGTGGCAGACAGAAGATCAATATCGAACTCATACCCAGACAGTCCTATCTTACAACTATTGAACATGTGAAAAACTTTTGTAATCTTACCATCGACTATTTCTATCGTATAGTTCGATTCTAAAGCTGTGGATGTAACATCTAGCAACTTACTGAACTTATGAGAAATAAAGATCCTATCGATGCCAGAATCGAATATAACAGAAGCAAAGCAACCATTGACAGGAATTTACTAGTTACAGTAGAAGGTCATTACGAGCCTTACATGATCCAATGACGAATGCTCTACCCTTAGTCCACCATTCCTGTTTTCCCCATTATCCTTTTTGTTCTTAGCACCACCCACCCTGGTTTCCATCATTGTTGTTCTCTTTTAGTTTTGGGCAATTTCTCTTGAAATGCCTGGTTTGACCACATCAATAAAAGCCCTTTTGTTCATCTTGCTGTGTTGGTGGCTTGGCTGTTATGTTCACCCAAAAGTATTTGGCAACATGGCCAATTTTACGACATCTCTCATAGTAGTCTTATTACATGGTCTGTTATGGTGGTAATTACATTTGTTGCACTTGGGCAACATTCCGCTATAACCACCGCTATGCTAAGATGATTAAGATGACTGGTTGAATGAGTGGGGGTTGTCAAACATGTTGGGTAGTTGTAGTTATTGCTGTGATGCACCTTGTTTGTTTCTGAGACCAAATTCCCACTTATGCTTGTTGCACCCATCAGTGGTGGCTGACGTAGAGCTGTGTGGGGCTAGCTTACCCTACACGACAACCTGATCAGTTAATTTGTGGGCCAACCTAATCACCTCTTGTATAGTGTTTGGTTGAGCAGCAGTGACCATACTCTGAATTTCTGAAGCTAACCCATTAAGATACCTTTCAATCCTCAGTGAAGGAGGGTTGATCGTATTAGGGCATAGTAGGGGCATGCTCATGAGAGCGAGTAGTATACGACTCGATCTAAGAGCTCGTCATCTTGAGGTTCCAAAATTCCATTTCCAATTTTTGTACCTCATCATGGGAGCAATACTCCTTCATCAAGTTCTTAAAGTCATCCCATGTATTTTGGTTGGAGATCTCCACCCCTAACATTTGAACTTTGGTGTTCCACAAACTCAACGTGGCTCCATCCAGTGTGCCAGTAGCATACTTCACCCGATTCGCCATCGGGCAGTTACACATCTAAAAAACGGACTCGCGCTTCTCAAACCAGCGTATGAGTCCAACGACTCCTTTAACCCCAGTGAACGGGTTGGTTTACAGTCCATAAAGGACTTATAAGTACAACCCCTTGACCTACAATAGATTTAGATCAGGTTTCAGAACTTTTAACTAGTGTTATGATTTAACAGGATTGACGGAACGTTAATGTCAGGAATGAATTGGTATTACTTACTGATTGGAGCGGGCTGTTGGTTTTGGTTGTGGTTGGCCAACACATCAGCCACATGCTGATTTATAAGTGCAACCAGCTCTGCCAGTGTCATGTTAATGATGCCACAACCACGACCACGTCTGCATCCAAGTCCAGACATTCTTAACAATCACAACAGACGAAAACAACTAATATACAACATATCAACTTCATTTAAGTATAAGCAATTAAAATAATTTAGCAAAATCACAACTTAATGTTCAAATAATAATATCTGATAAAATAAATTGTAAGTACATCTACATTTAATTAAACCAAATATCAAAATCCAAATATGTCAGTCAGATGGGAAACAGCCCTTCCCATCTAGGTGCAAAATACATGTAAGTCAGATAAAGGAATGAAATGAACATAATAGAAATCAATGAGTCAACGGATCTGGTGTTGTTCTCAAGCTCGTCATCAGGCTGTTCCTCTGGTTCTTCCTCTAGTTCTTCTTTAGGTTCCTCTTCTAGTTTTTCTTCTAGATCTTCTTTTGGTTCTGGCATTACATTCAGTGCGTTGATATGGCCCTCTATGTTATCAATCCGCTGACGGTTTGTTGTAATGTCCTCTTCGTCACCAGCCACATGTTCAGTCAAGGTTGTAACGCGGTCTACTAGCATGTTATGATGATCAACAAGGCTATAAGTTGCTTCTTCAGCTTTTCATTTTCTTCCCTTGCCTCCCTCAACCCTTTCCTCAGTGTCACACTGTTATCCATGAGTTCCCCGATGTGCTTACGCTCAACATGCAAAGTGGTTGTTAGGGCAGCTATGGCCTGCTCAGGTGGGCAAATGAGAGAAGGCAAAATGGGCTCATCAGGAAATCTAAAAGGAGCAGACCTAGTCCGAGGTCGACATTCAGGAGGAAGAAAAACATGCTTCTCCTGAATCAATCAAGTCATATAGAGAGGATAGTACGCCCATTCATGAACTGGAGGGTGAAGAGGTCAAGTGAAGGGCTGATCATAATCAAACTTATCCGCATCAGAAATACGCATGGGCACTCATATGGATCAGAAGATGAAGGCGGGGAATCAGAATGAATAGACCTTTTTCCCAAAGAAGAAAAGGGTGCAGAACAAGGAGCCATTCCTACAATCAACTGCTCACAGGAATGAGCAAAAGTAGACAAATCCAGCAAGCAAAACTAAATATGTCTATATGCGTGTAACTAAGGCATTAGGCTATAGTCTAAATGCAATGCAAATGAAATGCAAATTTCTTTTAGTTCACTACAACCATTAGCTCTATTACCAATCTGTCACACCCTCAATTTCCACAAACAGGGTTTTACCGTTAGGTGCGTGACATACCAGGATCTCAGCCAATAGTTACACCAAACGACACTGTAATTACAAAACGTAACATTTAATATTATCAGAAAATCCCAAACATAATTAATAATGAGTTCAGGAAACATTTGCAGAAGCGAAATTAGTTAATCATTTAGTAATTCAAATAGCGCAAAACACACGCAACCCAAATAAATGTAAACTTGCAAAAATTAATGTTAAGCTGTTTAATAAATAAACAACAAAGTGATGAAATGATGCAATGCTCCTAATCGTGCACACCTTACGAACATGAAAGAAACATGCTAAAGTGTCAAAAAAGGGTTGGTGAGTTTACAGGTTTTGATTAACTGCACATAATTGAAAGAAGATCCGGTAAACAAAGTAATATCAGTAGATAGCTAGTCTACATTACAAGTTACATAGTGTATAAGCCAAAGCTGACAAATATAAGTATGCCTTGGCTGTTGTTACAAGACCACAGCAACAGAAATTAGGTCAATTAAATACCCATTTGACATGCAGTCGTGCTAGCGTGACTAGCCTGGGTGGGGTTTGTCAAACCCAGTAGATCTAGTCAGAATTTTCTCGCTAAAGAACATACATTTACGGTTTGATAGCGAGGACTTAAATTGGTACAATACTAGTAAATATGCGATAATTACAGTAATATTGATCTAATGAATGAATGTTAAAAGGAACATGTTTCTTTTCCCCAAAAAGAGTATATGTAAAGCGGGGCCGTAAACTCACCTTGAATGCACAACGATAGATTACTGAATTTAACCATTGACTAAATTTCCCAAGCACCTGAATTACATTTAATATTTAATTAATATTAAATACTAATTCTTAACTGTATGCTTATGGATTCCCGACCCCATCACACACACTAACACAAGCCTCAAATGCAATATAATTCATACCTAGCACACTTAACATTTAAGCATACATGATTATCATAACCACACTCATAATATATATTATATATATATATATATATATATATATATATAGATATATATATATAGTTATCATGCACTTACGACCCTTGTACCTATGTATATATTAGATACAATACGCATAACCCCAAAGCACACCCCAATATGCATACAGAACCCTCCCTTATATGAATAGGAAACAGCTAGAGAACCTGTCAAAGTTATTGCCTGATTGTATTTCTGTGTGTGCATGTTTATTAGAAAAACAAAAATCAAATACAAAATAGAAAATTGAAAAACAAAAGATAAAAATATAAAACCAAAATCACAAAATAGTGTCTTTCCTTATTAATTATATAGGAATGAATTTGTTTTGCAATACAAAAGAAATGATAGTACATTAGTATGATCAGTTGCATACTTCGCTTACAACTACAGTCTGACGTGATCAGATATGACATGCACGTAAGCTCATGCTATTATACTGAACAAGTAAACTCTTAAGATCAAACTAAATAACTCATGCATTAGTGTTTGTCCATTTCAGTACCTATGAGTAGTATTAACTTCTTAAATTGATTGCTTGTAAAGTCACAAACTCACACCTGATGGTGATATAAATAACCATGAGTGCATCTAACATATGAGTCATCATAGACCTGAAGTGACGAGATATCCTTTGTTGTAAGTCATTACAGACCTGGATATTCTCACCTGATGCAAAAAGATGCCAATGTGCACAAACTAAACATGAGATCTGGTTATAAGTATATGTCGGGTTTTCAAGTTGAGAAAGTGATTTCATGCATATCTTGACGAGGGTTGAGCTCTCTAAGTCTAAGTGTGACTCATATAATGTCATATCTAATCGTACCTTAAGAAATCCAAGAGTTGAAAAAATAAGTGTGCGGGGTACCTTGCCAAAAGCACTCATTTTTTGTCCTTAGATTTAGTGTCTCCTTTAAGAAAGTTGAACCCGTAATCCAGCAGTTGGTTTTGTAACCAAAGGATTTGAGAACATCCTACTAAAGCAGCAATGTACACAGCTTCTGCAGTAGAAACAGAGACATTGTTTGTTTCTTGCATTACCATGAGACTAATCTGGGTCCTAAAAATTAACACCCACCCGTTGTTGATTTTCTATCTTGACAACATCCACCATAATCACTATCAGTATACCCATGTAACTCGAAGTTTCCTTCGTAAGGATACCATAGCCCTAAAGCCGGTTTACATTTGAGATACCTGAATATTCTTTTGACAACAATTAAGTGGGATTCTTTCGGGTCTGATTGATACCTTGCACAGACACAAATAGCATACATAATGTCTGGTCTAGATGCAGTGAGATACATCAAAGAACAATCATTGATCTGTATAATGTTTGATCTACTGATTTTCCTTTCGGATCAGGCTCAATCTTGGTGTTCACATCAGTTGGAGTTCTAACTGACTGACAATCTTGCAGCTTAAATTTCTTCAAGAGTTTGTCGACGAACTTCTCTTGGTTGATAAAAATACCATCTGTAGATTGCTTAACTTGTAGTCCAAGAAAGAAATTTATCTCTCCCTTAGAACTCATTTGAAATCGAGATTTCATGATTTCGTGAATTCATTGCACATTTTTGGACTTGTCAAACCAAATATGATATCATCAACATATACTTGTACACATAAAAGATCATCAGCATCCTTCTATATTAATAAAGTTGGATCGATTTTCCCTCGCGTGTATCCATGTTGGATTAAGTGCTGTGACAATGTCTCATACCAGATTCTAGGGGCTTGATGTAGTCCATATAAGGCTTTGCTCAATTTGTACACACAATGTTGATATGTAGCATCTTCAAAACCTGGAGGTTGCTTCACGTACATATCATCGGTGATAGAACCATACAAAAATGCACCCTTTACGTCCATTTGATACACTTTAAATTTCATGAATGAGGCATAAGCCAGGAAGACACGAATAGATTCAAGTCTTGCAACTGGAGCAAATACTTCATCATAATCAATACCTTCTTCTTGAGTGTATCCTTGTGCAACTAATCTCGCTTTATTTCGGATAACAATTCCTCGATCATCAGTTTTATTTTTGAATAACCATTTTGTGCCTATGGAATTTTCTCCTTCAGGTAAATCCACCAGATTCCACACTTCTTGTTTGCAAAACTGTAATAATTCTTCTTGCATAGCCTCGATCCAACCATTGTCCTTTAACGCTTCGGAAACGTTTTTAGGAACAATTTGAGAAAGAAAGCAAGAGTATAAGCAGACGTTTGCTTGTTCTGATTTACATCTCGTTGTTCTCTCACTCAAAGGAACAATAATCTGAGATGTGGGATGGTTCTTGTGAATACGAGATGTCAAAATCTCATCTCCTTGAACAGTGATCCTTAGTTTTTAAACACACTAAAAACACACACACACACACACCAAAAACTACACAAACATCCTCATACTAGAGCCCTCTCTTCTTTCTCTAAAAATCTAGTAATCTTCTTCTCTACTACAAGTTATTACTATGGGTTTAAAGTCCACCTTGGTTGTACATTCAGTTTCGATCGTTGTACCCAGGGAACATTCGAGTTCTCTTGGGAGACTCATAATTTATTCCAAGGACATGTGATAAACATGAAGCCTTGTCACAAAATTAGTTCTTGTATTTTGTATTATAGTTTTTTATAATTTCAGTTGTTTTCCATTCTATAATTTTACTGGTCGTTGTACCCAGGAAATACCTTTTATTTGTGTTTCATAAAACTAATATTCACCAACTTTCTTCCTTTTTTCTTTGATTAGTTGAAAGATTTTTTAGTCCTTAAAAATCATTATTAGGTTTCAACTGTATAACTAATAAACTTTTTTTAGGTTTCTAGTGAAATAATCAAAACCTTTTATAGATTTCAAGATTAATAGGTATAAACTGTTTTACGGTTTTAAAATGTATTTAACAACTTTTAATTTCTGAATTTAACTTGTTTTTACTACAAGTTTTAAGGAAAATGGCTACAAAAGCCTCTTCTTCCTCTTTCGTGATACTATTAGTTGGTAATCAAATCGCAACAATGATTGCAAACCATGTAGAAAAACCAAAATTTTTCGGGATTGCAATTCAAAAGGTGTCAACAAAATATGTTTTTCTATCTTACAACCTTAAAAATAGCAAGGATTTTGACCAAATCACCTACCAAACTCTTTGAGAATGAGAATGCTGACGTTCAATATGTGAGTGCGGTGAATGATTGGAAGCATTTCAAGTTCTTATTTCGCAACTATGTGTTGAATGACTTAGTGGATGCTCTGTATATTGTGTATTGCAAGCAAAAAAATTGTGGGAGTAATTGGAACGCAAGTACAAAATAGAGGATGCAGGCACAAATAAATTTATGGTTTCCTGTTTCTTGGACTATAAAGTGATTGATAAAAAAGGGTAATAACTCATGTCCAAGAGTTACAAATTATATTTAGTGACATTCACGCTAAGGGGATGATCCTTAGTGAGACCTTTCAAGTCGCTTCAGTGGTCAAGAAATTGTCTTCTTCTTGGATTGACTTTAAACAAATAAATATAAACAAAAGGAGATGACCATTAAAGATCTTGTAGTTCGTTGTAAAGGACAATATGTTGGCTCTTAAGGTAAGTCATGTGCAATTTCGGCTAAGGCCAACATGGTTGAATATGACCGATCCTTAAAAAGCAATAAGGGATTTAATAAAGTTAAAGATAAAGAAAAGGTTGTGAACTTTGGTCCCAAAATACGGGCCCTGATGAAGAAAAAAAGAATGGTCCTTTCAACAGGAAATGCAACAATATGGTGAAAATGGTCACCTAGCTTAAAGTTACAAGGCATTGAAGCATGAAAGGGCAGATATGATGGAGGATGAAGACATGCCTCTTATTGTTGTGATTACCGAGGCATCGCCTATGATAACGGAAGTCAACACAGCAGAAGTCAACATAGCGGGTGAAGATTGGTATGTTGACATGAGAGCTACCCCTCCCATTTGTGGTGAAAATAATCTCTTTAATTCATTTAAGGAGTTGAAGGTTGATTAAAAGCTCTACATAGGAACCAAGCAACCACTGACATCAAGGTGAAAGGAATGTCATCTTGAAGATGAATTTAGGAAAAATTCACATTGAGTAACACTTTGTATGTTTCCAAGATTCACAAGAATCTTGTCTTTGGATGATTGCTTAATAAGTTTGGTTATAAACTCTTATTGGAAGTGATAAGATCATGTTGACTAGGAAAGAAGTGTTTGCTGGAAAAAGGTATGCCTTTAATCCCATGTTTAAATTATGTGTAATGGTTGTGAAAAATAACATGAATAACAAGGTTAGTACTTTACTTACATGCTTGACTTGTCTGAAAATATGATTTATGCACGTCTTGGTCGTGTGAATTTTCAAACTATGAAAACAAAGAGAAGATGTGTACAAACAAGATATGCAGCAACAAGAAGAAGGAAAAGAATTGCATAGAGGAACTTCAAACCTTTGTCAGATGTGTCGATATCAATGGTGACTCATTATTTCGATGAATCATTTCTTCGGATAGAAGAAGATTATGGAAACACTTACTCGAAATCTCACTTATCAGATTCCATTATGGAAGACAGAACTTTTTTTTCGAAAATTTCAAAATCAATTCAAAGTGAAAACGCACTATGTGTGTAGAAGCCAAATTTACTAAAAGAACCCATAAATCGGTTGTAAGAACTACCAAACCGCTTGATATGATCCACACCGATGTGTTTGATTTATAAGTCGGGTCCACAAGAGGTGGGAATAAGTACTTCATCACTTTTAACGATGATATTACAAGATATTGCTATGTATACTTACTTAAGATTAAGGATGAAGCATAAGCAAGTTGTATTTATAAGAATGAAGTTAACTGTCTACTTAACAAGAAAAGTGAAGTTGTAAGAAGTGATAAGGGAGGTGAATATGTCTCACCATTTGCATACATATGTGCACAAAATGGAATTATCAGTATTGCTCCTTATACTCCACCACAAAATGGCATTACGGAACGAAAGAATCGTGAATCGAAAGAGACAATGAACGCCATGTTGATTAGTTCTTGGATGAGCCCCCACATATGGGAGGAGGCCATACTCATAACTATCTATCTTTTAAACAAGATACCCTACAAAAAAGGGATGAAACCCCGTATGAGTTATGGAAAGGAAAAAATCGTCATGTAATACTTGCGCATGTGGGGGTTCTTAGCCTATGTAACTATACCACCTCCAAAGACACCAAGGATAGAAACCAAAACTGTAGATTGCATATTTATTGGTTATGCTCATAAAAATAGTGCATATTAGTTTCTTATACATTTGTCAAAGAATCTTGACATATAAAAGAACACCATCAAGGAAGTAAACATGCTTTGTGGTTTGATATATGTTTTCTTGCACACGACAAGAACACGCAAGCTCATCAACATTGGTTGATGATGAAGATCATGAGAAGAGACATGAACTACCTAAGGTGGAAGAAGTTGAAAAATCCTTTGGACCGGACTTCATGACGTATATGGTTGAGGGTGATCCCCTTCAAAGGACCTTAATGGTAAGAAGCAACAAGAATGAAATAGATTTTATTTTGCAAAAACATACATAGGAATTTGTAGATCTTCTTCCTGGTTGTAAACCACATAGATATCGTTAGATATTTAAAAGGAAAATGAAATTGATGGTAGAGTTGATAAACACAAGGTGAGTTTAGTGATTAAAGGATTTAGACAAAAAGAATGTCTAGGTTACTTCGATACTTACTCACCCGTTACATGAATAACCTCTATATGGTCGGTGCTTGCAATAACGGCTTTGAGAAATTTGAAAGTTCACCAAAGGATGTAAAAACTTATTTTCTAAATGAATATTTAGAAGAAGAAATTTACATGGAGCAAGCCGATGCTCCCGTTCAAGAGGGACAATTACTTAAATTAGTCAAGTCTTTGTATGGTTTGAAGCAAGCTCTAAAAAATGGCATAAAAAGTTTGGCAATGTCATGACTGATAATGGTTTCAAAGTAAATGAGTGCAATAAATATGTATATGTGAAAGACATAAGTGAAGGTTATATGATCTTATGCATTTATTTTGATGATATGCTTATCATTAGAAGTGATAATAGGATGATCAAATCTACTAAAGACATGTTGAAAGCGAGGTTTGACATGAAACATATGGGTCTTATGGATGTAATTCTTGGTGTAAAGATTTCAAGAATCTAAAATGGTCTTGTGTTAAGTTAATCTCATTTTATGGATAAGATTCATGTGAAGGTGAATTCGGAGAATACTATGATAGTTAAGACTCCAGTTGATACCACCATATATCTAAGTAAGAACAATGGTGATGTGATTGCTCAGTTAGAGTACTCAGGGATCATTAGTAGTCTAATGTATCTTATGATGTGTACTAGACCTGACTTGGCTTATGCCGTGAGTCGACTAAGCACATATACTAATAAACCAAGGTTTGTACATTGGAAAAGTATAACAAGGGTGCTAAGGTACTTGAGATACATAGAGGTTATGGACTAAGTTATAACCGTGATCCAATTGTGATCGAAGGATACAATGATTAACCAGAGGGCATGTGTTCACCCTTGGCGGTACGGTTATAGCTTGGAAGTTATCTAAGAAAATGGTTATAACTAGATCCATGATGGAATATGAGTTCATAACCTTATATAAACCTGGTGAAGAGACAAAATGGATACGTCAATTTGTAAAAGACATTCCAAGATGGCCAAAGCCTTTGTTGGCTATTTGCATACATTATGGTAGTCAAGCATCGATTCGTAGAGCTCAAAGATCAATGTATAATGGCAAATCAAGGAATATTAGACATAGACTTAATATGGTACAACAACTACTCTTAACCAGGTTTATCACGATTAACTATCTGAAGTCAATAGATAACAAAAGGCTTAAGCAGAGAGTTAGTTTAGAATTCATCAATTAGAATAAGACTAAAGCCCGTGAAAGAGGGAGTGTAACAAAAACCAAACTTATGTGACTGGAGATCCCAAGATCTAGGTTCAATAGGACAACCTAACTACATGAACTCGATCACTACGGGGGTACCCCAAAATGAAAAAGGATGATAAATACTTCCGATTCAATTTCTATACCAATAAGTGACATGGTTAGTGTTGATCTATGAAGAGGATGAAGCTACCGAAACATAGGATTTCAGCACTCGCCGCCAACTGCCAAATTAAGCCAAGTGCTGAATCCACTACCGAACTGCATATGCTGAATGACTGCTGATAAGCATATATTGAGCAACTGCCGATCAGCATTCTACCGATGAGCTGTAGATCAACTGTTGTTGATCAGTTGTGACTCCATGAGCTGCTGATCAACTGCTACTCGAAACAAGACTGTCTGTGCCGACGATTATTGTTTTTCACCTTTTGGAGACAACATAGTACTGAAGCTGCCAACTCTGATACACAAATTATCTGTTTTGCTGTAGACTCTGAACATAGAATAGTTTATTCTTATTGTTTATATTTCATAGTATAAAGGTCCTCACACTTGTATAGTAGAGGCAAGCTTTTCAAGCCACTTGGTTTTATCTGGCGATTGTATCATTTGTACTCAAACAATTAATCAAGTGAATACTTTGAAACAATTACTTGTGTATTTACCTTTAATTAAAATATTTGTGTTGTGATAGTAAGTAGTTAACTTAGATTCCGCATTCGTTATCTACAAATCAATTAAGAAGTTCTTGTTAATCTAAACCAAACCGATCCAACAAGTGGTATCAGAGCTTTCACTCTTGATTTGCTTGAAGTTATCTTTCAACAAATCACTTGTTTTTTTCTTGATCACACTATCAAACACCTCACTTTCTTCATATCTCTTTATACCTTGAAAATGACTGTTGTAGCCATCTCAAGTAAACATGAGTTAGAGAACGAAACTCAAACCAAACCTCCCATGTTCACACCTTATGACTATGATACCTAGAAAATCTGAATGGAGTATTTCATAAGGAATCAAGACATGAGATTCTGGTTCTCTATTCTAAATGGACCATATGTTCCCATGGTACAAGTTGTTGGTAAAGGTGGAATCATGATTCCAAAGATCGTACAAAGTACTTAGATGAAGATTTGAAGAAAATGGACGTGGATTTAAAGCCTCTATAGTTGGTTAGAATGAGCATACCCAATAGCATCATGCATGGCCTCAAGATATTCACAACTGCTCAAAAGTTATGGAAGCATTGAAGGCTACATATCTGACTGCTACATATCTTAGATATAGAAGTTTGAGAACCTTGGTTTCATAACCATGACTGCTACATATCTTAGATATGTTGAACTTCTTAACTCTATCAATGAAGCTGGAGTGAAGATGGAGAATAGTGATGTTCAAGAAAAGATCTTGAGGTCTTTACCAAAGACATGGATAATTTATATTGTGTCCATCAGAAGAACTGAAAATCTGAAGACAATGACTCTTGAGGAGTTATCGATATCTTTAGTGCTTACCAGATGGAGATGGATGTAGATGAAGATTCACTAGGCAGATCTTCAAATCCCTTAAAGTCATCAGCTCTCATGGCCTCTATTCATGAGCCAGTTCATTATCACTCCCACTCCTAAGTCTATCAAACTCTTATGGTGACTCATCAAGTACCAGTGATCACCTACCCTAAATCTCCAACTACTAAATCTCAATCATCACCATCACTCAGCAGATGGAATCAGCTAGCCTCACCATCCATTTCACAATCATATCCTTCAAACTTTGCCTTTGTCATTGACCAAACCATTTCTTTCAACTCTCTAAAGAAGATCTAGAGTGCATTCATCCAGATAACCTTGAGGAAATGGATATCAACTACCAGATAACTATGATATCCTTCAGGGCCAAGCAGTTTCAACAGAGAACTGTAAGAAAATTCCTAATGTAAAGAAGATGAGGATTTGGGTTTGACAAAAGCAAGGTAAAATGATTAAACTGCAACCAGCTGGGACATTTTGCCAAGGAATGCAAAGCACCAAAGTCAACCATCTCCTCCAAGTTCATCAAACCCTCAACAGCACTCAACTCATCAAGGTCCTTCCACTTAATATTGTTTAGATTTCATAGTATAAAGTCCTCACACTTGTATAGTAGAGGCAGTGTAAGGCCCCGTTCCCGGGACACTTACAGCTGGACCGTCATTGCATAAAAACATTTCAAAAACATACAATACTTTTGCAGCGGAATTTAAAAACTTTCATTTATCATTGAAACATGTCATTACATTACATCATTCATATAAAATCTCAAAATACATCATATCAAAATATGGATGCCAGCCTTAAAATGCTCCTAGTAGCGTATGCATCCATGCCTGCAACTCCTCAGCATCAACAAAATACCTGCCAACTATCATGCATACAAAAAGTCAGCGACGCTGAGTGAGTTCTAGTTTTATAAAAAAATACTTTACTTTTGTTAAATCATAACCTTCATAATCGTATGCAATCACACATTATATGTACACATTGATAATAATTATAATAATTATTATTATCTTCATCATCGTTCATTCGT
The DNA here is from genome assembly GCA_025506505.1 of Flaveria sonorensis. Classification (NCBI taxonomy): domain Eukaryota; kingdom Viridiplantae; phylum Streptophyta; class Magnoliopsida; order Asterales; family Asteraceae; genus Flaveria; species Flaveria sonorensis. The sequence continues at coordinate 21,631,110 of CM046426.1, forward strand.
TCGTTCATTACATCTTTTACCATTAATCAGATCTTGTCTTATGCAATACCCCCGACTCATGTCCGAAGATCGATACAGTGCCGGGGCCTGTAAACAAACCCCCGACACATGTCCGAAGACCGACACAATACCGGGGTATGCGACAAGGACCCCATCTCTGTTTGCAACACCCCCGACTCATGTTCGAAGACTGATACTGTGTCGGGGCCTATAAACAAACCCCCGACTCATGTTCAACATAATACTTTACGTACGGACATTCATACATCATACCACGTAAAGTCATAACATCATACATAACGTATTACATAACATAATACATACGTTTTGAAAACCGTTTAACGAGGAAAGATAACACATCAGACACACACACACATCAACCTCATCACATCATCATGCATACATGAAGCATAAACCATCACATCACAACAGGACGTATCTCAAACATCTCCCTCTTAAGGCCCCAAGAAAATCTAAGTCCAAAATGAGGCACATGGAACATTTCAGGCGCATGGGCATAAAAATTGTAAGTATAAAACAGTCTGGGCGCATTAGCACTATGCAGGCGCATGAGCCCTGCTTAGGCGCATTACCACTATGCAGACGCTTCAACACTTAGGCGCATGGGCACTATTTGGGCACATGACCAACACTTAGCCGCATCAACAATTATTCTGGGCGCATGAACTACTGTTCAGGCGCATGTCCACTATTTGGGCACATGAGGACAGTTAGGCGCATGAGATAAGTTGGGTGCATGGGAACTTTCTGAACATTTCTAAACTACCAAATACACCCAATTAACATTCTAACACTACCCAACACAGATCTAACATCTAAGTCCCTGAAAACATACTAACAACAATTCTAACCACCAAAACAGCATCAAAACTTAAATCACAGAACAACATTCGAACAAATTGCAGAAACATTCGGTAAACTCTTTAAAACGTTTATTCGGTATGCATAATAGCCCCAAGAAGTTGAAAATCAGTAAAATAGGGGTTCTAGAAACTCACCTGAAGCAACCTTCAAGCAAAACACTTCGGGTCTGAAGCTCCCCCACGATTTCAGCACTAAAATCCCGAAAACAACCACTAAACACCAAGAACTTCGGTCAAGAAGCTGTAAATTCGGTTAAAACCGAACATATACTTAAGAAACTTACCTTTGCTGCTCCTTCTTCCTCTTTCTCTCTCTAAAACCGAGAGCTTTCTTCTTCTTCTTCTTCAACCGAGAGCAAAAAAGCAGATTTTGCTTTTGAAGTGGGCGGCCATACCTCCATTCTTATTAAAATAATAAGTTTTGTCCTTTTTACAACTTTAGCCCCTCCACTTTGTGTCCATATTCCTTTCTTTCTAGATGATTTCCTTTTCTATTCTTTTAAATAAAATTCAGGGTGTTACAAGTCCACCCCCCTTAAATAGGTTTCGTCCCGGAAGCCTGTCACTTCTCGAACAGTTACGGGTGATGCTGTATCACCTCTTCCTTGATCTTTTACGTATGCTTAGTCCCCTTCTAGGCTCCACTGTACTCGCACAAGTGGAACTACCATTCTTCTTAGCCCTTCTCTTCTTTCTATCATAAACGGCCACCAGTTGCTTCTCGTAGTAGAATCCTTTGTCCATCTCGGTATTCTTTAGTAGCACTATCATATCCTCATCGATTGAGCACTTTCTTAGACGAGATACACAGAACGTCGGATGACTTCCACTTAACACGTCGGGTAGCTCCAGTTGACATGCCACTTCTTTTACCTGAGCAACAATTCAGAATGGCACTATATAACTCGTTATTAGCTTTCATTGTTTCTCTAAATCGGATGATCCCCCTCTCCACGACGAGGCCTTCATCATTACTCCATCGCCGTAGGTCGGCACCAAACTCTTGTCGGGCGCAGTAGATTAAACCATCAACCTGCGACACTCGGAGTTTTGTCTCATAAGCTACTAGCCAATTCATCCGAAGGTGTACGCCTATCCACCTTGGTCCGTCCTGAACAGTCAAGCAGGAGACACGCGCTCTCTCCATTCTATCGCGCAATCCTCTTAGGAATTAGGTATCCTAGTGGACTTGCTAGTAGCAATTTCTACATCGAAAGGGCTCATCGATCATTCTACTCCTAGCATGCAACTTATCACAGAAGGCAGCAGGAATGAAACTACTACTAGTACCACAATCAAAGCATAGATGTACAAATTTAAATCACCTGAAACGTACCTGACGTCACGTCGGAGTCCACTCTAGCCTCCTCCCGGTCATAGCGAATGCTCTGACCTTCATCCTCTGCTCTCCTTCCTCACACCGGAGCTTCCTACCATCGACTTCTTGCAGTCTTTGCTCCTATGTCCAGTCTGGCCACAGTCGTAACATTTAGCCATGTGACAATCCCTTGCCCTGTGGCCCTCTCTTCCACACTGGAAGCAGACGGTCGATCCCCACCTGCACTCCCCCACGTGGCCTCTACCACACTTCTTGCATACCTCTTCCTTCTCAGTTATCCATTTCTGATCATCGAACCTCATCGTCTTACCTCTAGCCACAAATTCACCATCATCGTTATCCAGCCTTCCGTTCCTACTCTTAACATAACCTCGCTCCTCCTCTTCATCCATTATAGCCACCGCCTCTCGCTCGTCATACAGCCTCCCCGCTAGGTCGACCACCAACCTAAAAGTACCTGGCCGGGTAGCGATCAGATGTCTACAGATATCTGCTGGTAGACCTTGAATATACCTTTTGATCTTTCGTGACACAGGCGTCACCTGATCTGGCACCAGCCTTGCCATCTTGTTAAACTTGTGGTGTACTGCTGGTGAGTCATCGTACCCTCCTCTAGCTGCAGGAACTCCCTCTTGACCTTGTCAAGATCTTTATGAGGGCAAAACTCATCAATTACCAACCTCTTCAGCTCCTTCCACCTTATCCTCCTGACTGCCCTGGTACCCTCAGCCTGAACAATGTTGTCCTACCAGCATAAGGCTGAATCCACAAATGAGTGGGTAGCAAACTTCACCTTCTGATCTTCGCGGCACTCGCCGATGTCAAGTACCGCTTCCATATCTCTCACCCAACGTTGTGCAACAGCGGCACTCCCATTTCCATCAAACATAGGGGCCCACACCTTTGAATGCTCCATAGCTGCATCCCTTCACAGTCTCCGGCACAGCTTCCTCGTCCTCCTCATCGTCACTAGAGACAACCATGTCAGCATCGGGTTGCTCCATATCCCCAGAACCTCCAACTTCACCTTCTTTCCATGCGATCCTCCTCGTCTCCTCCTTCTCCTTTTTCTCGTCATCCCTCACAGCACGGATAACTTCAGTCACTACAGACGGCAGAATCATCTACATGACCTGATGGACTTCCTCTGCTACTGCCTCCTTCATTGAGGATCTCAGATTAGCACTCCCGTCCTCACCGTCCTGGTGATGAAGCTCTAGCTCTTCAGGATCCGTCTTAGCAGTCTTGGCCCTGCTTCTCATGGCACGTGGCCTAACACCGCGTCCACCCTGACCTCCACCACATGAAGCCTCAAAATACCTACCGCCAGCCATCTAAAACACTACAAGATTCAAACACCAACATGGTCAATCAAGGTAATAGCTCGAGTTATGTCAAGTATAGTAAGTCCCTAATCACAGTGGCCAGTTATGATTAGCCACTTACTTTACCCTTCATTCCCCAAGCATTTCCTATCCTGACTACATCAGTATCTAAATCTACACAAAAGCACACAAGCCATATAACATGAGCACATAATACCGCTTAACATTAACTTACATAAAACCTTTACATAAAACTTTTACCTGCAGACATGTAGCTACTAGGACTGGCATCCCTTTCCTTTCGTCCCATTCATAGTTTAAGATTAGGTTTTTTTTTTGAAAATATTTACCCAATTCTCTTAAACTTTAGCTCTGATACCAACTTGTAAGGCCCCGTTCCCGGGGCACTTATAGCTGGACCATCATTGCATAAAAACATTTCAGAAACATACATTACTTTCGCAGCGGAATTTAAAAACTTTCATTTATCATTGAAAACATGTCATTACATTACATCATTCATATAAAATCTCAAAATACATCATATCAAAATGTGGATGTCAGCCTCAAAACACTCCTAGTAGCGTATGCACCCATGCCTGCAACTCCTCAGCATCAACAAAATTCCTACCAACTATCATGCATACAAAAAGTCAGCGATGCTGAGTGAGTTCTAGTTTTATAAATAAAATACTTTACTTTCGTTAAATCATAACCTTCACAATCGTACGCGATCACACATTATACGTACACATTGATAATAATTATTATTATCTTCATCATCGTTCATTCATTCGTTCATTACATCTTTTACCATTAATCAGATCCTGTCTCATGCAATACCCCCGACTCATGTCCGAAGACCGATACTGTGCCGGGGCCTGTAAACAAACACCCGACTCATGTCCGAAGACTGACACAGTACCGGGGTACGCGACAAGGACCCCGTCTCTGTTTCCAACACCCCCAACTCATGTCCGAAGACTGATACTGTGCTGGGGCCTGTAAACAAACCCCCGACTCATGTCCGAAGACCGACACAGTACCTGGGCGTGCATCACGACATCATTCGGGTCAACCTCAAGGATTAGACCCCTTTGAGTAATTATTAGACTCCATGTGTGCATCCTTCAGGTTAGCTAAATCGCACACAGTTGAGCTAATGACAACATGATTGTGCACCTTCATTCATTGCTTGCAAGACTTTCATTCGTTCCTTACATTCCACTTTTCATTATCGTTATCTTTCACTTCGTTACATAATACTTTACGTACGCACATTCATACATCATACCACGTAAAGTCATAACATCATACATAACGTATTACATAACATAATACATACGTTTTGAAAACCGTTTAACGAGGAAAGATAACACATCACACACACACACATCAACCTCATCACATCATCATGCATACATCAAGCATAAACCATCACATCATAATGGGACGTATGTCAAACATCTCCCTCTTAAAGCCCCAAGAAAATCTAAGTCCAAAATGAGGCACATGGAACATTTCAGGCGCATAAGCATAAAAATTGTAAGTATAAAACAGTCTGGGCGCATTAGCACTATGCAGGCGCATGAGCCCTGCTTAGGCGCATTACCACTATGCAGACGCTTCAACACTTAGGCGCATGGGCACTATTTGGGCGCATGACCAACACTTAGCCGTATCAACAATTATTCTGGGCACATGAACTACTGTTCAGGCGCATGTCCACTATTTGGGCGCATGAGGACAGTTAGGTGCATGAGATAAGTTGGGTGCATGGGAACTTTCTGAACATTTCTAAACTACCAAATACACCTAATTAACATTCTAACACCACCCAAACACAGATCTAACATTCTAAGGCCCTGAAAACATACTAACAACAATTCTAACCACCAAAACAGCATCAAAACTTAAATCACAGAACAACATTCGAACAAATTGCAAAAACATTCGGTAAACTCTTTAAAACGTTTATTCGGTATGCATAATAGCCCCAAGAAGTTGAAAATCAGTAAAATATGGGTTCTAGAAACTCACCTGAAGCAACCTTCAAGAAAAACACTTTGGTTCTGAAGCTCCCCCATGATTTCAGCACTAAAAATCCCGAAAACAACCACTGAACACCAAAAACTTCGGTCAAGAAGCTGTAAATTCGGTTAAAACCGAACATATACTTAAGGAACTTACCTTTGCAGCTCCTTCTTCCTCTTTCTCTCTCTAAAACTGAGAGCGTTCTTCTTCTTCTTCTTCAACAGAGAGCAAAAAAAGCAGATTTCGCTTTTGAAGTGGGCGGCCATACCTCCATTCTTATTAAAATAATAAGTTTTGTCCTTTTTACAACTTTAGCCCCTCCACTTTGTGTCCATATTCCTTTCTTTCTAGATGATTTCCTTTTCTCTTCTTTCAAATAAAATTCAGGGTGTTACAAGCAGGCTTTTCAAGCCACTTGGTTTATCTCCTGATTGTATCGTTTGTACTCAAATGATTAATCAAGTAAATACTTTGAAAGAATTACTTGTATATTTACCTTTCCTCAAAATATTTGTGTTCTGATAGTAAGTAGTTAACTTAGATTCTGCATTCGTTATCTAACGATCAAAGAAGAAGTTCTTAATCTAAACCAAACCAATCTAATAGTTAGAGGATAAAAATAATATATGGTTAGTGATTTATGGTAGTCATAAAGAACCTAATGTTTTTAGTGATTATTGAATATCACCTATGTGAAAAGAGAAGTGTGGTCTGTTCGAATGGAATTGTTGGTGGCACAATTCCTATAATTTTCACTAAACTAGGCTAGTGAACTACGAACAGAATTAACACAACTATAAGGGGTTGATCGGACTAGGGATAGTATTCTGTTAAGTATATGGCTATCTACATAAACGATGATTGGTTCAAGGATATCACGTCCACCAAATCACTAAGAGACTAAGTATGCATCATAATGGAGGGTTCAAAGCTAATACCTACCTATCCAACAATATTTAGCCACTAAAATTGTATCTTGATATTAGGAGACTATGGATTGAGTTTCATCCTTATCGGGGATTGCTAGAGAAAATATGTGAATTTAAGTTTTTCACATGAGAAAAATGAACTTTGTTTATTTTCACGTGTGGGGGATTGTTAGAATTATTATAATATGAGAAAATAAATAAATAAAAGGTAATTCACTTTGAATAAAATCTTTCAATTTGATTCAATTTAGGTGTTACAACTTTGGGTGTTTACTCATTGAATTAAAACAAATAAAATTGAATTTTATTATTGAGTTAAAGGATGTTTAAACTTTGGGTTCACTATAAATACAAGGTGATCGATAGTTGCTAGACACACCTAAAACACAAACACACACACAGACCAACATGCTCATACTTGATCTCTTTTTTTTTCTCTTAAGATCTAGCAATCTTCTTCTCTACTACATGGTATACTTTTGGGTTTAGAGCCTTCCTCGACTGTACATATAGCTTCGGCCTTTGTACCCTAGGTAACATTTGAGTTTTATTGGGAGAGTCAGAATTTGTATTATAGGACCCGTGTTAAACATGAAGCCTTGGTCACCAAATTAGTTTTCATATTTTGTATTCATAATTTATATTATTTCAGTAGTAATCTGCACTGTAATTACTACTTTCTTTGATTATTGTATTGTATTAGAATTTATAAAAGTGCTAGTTTATTACTTTTTTTGTATGGTTCCTACATAAATATGTTTTTAGTTAAGCTCCAAGATACTCCAAAATCTATCCAAGTTCATTCGTAATCAACATTTGGTTGAACTCCCCTAAATTCTATCATTATGTTTATTTTTATAGTTGAAATTTAGGTTCAAGTGTCTAGGGCAATACTATATGTATTCTCCTAATGCGGGGTCTAGCGGGTTTTCAAAAAGCCGATGATTGACTTTTTTTAGATTCTTCCCTATGTTACTTAATACAGGATGTATCCTTATCATATGGTTTGTATCCTACTTTGTTGACTTTGACATTTTCAACTCTTTTCGAAATCACGGTTACTAACCTTCAAATCTTTAAACTTTTCTTTAATTTTATAAAAAAATTGTAAAACCAAATAATAAAGAAAACATGTGTCAATTCAAACATATCAAAGAAAAGCCAATAACAATCGAGAAATGTTAACTACAAAGAAAAGCCAATAACAATCGAGAAATGTTAACTAAAACTATGTATAAACTAAGACATATAAAAAATACCATACTTGAACTTTCTTTGTCATCAAGAAAAGTCCCTAATCACAATCCAACAAACCCCCCTATAGTAATAAGTGTTAAGTCAAGCTATTCCTAGTAGATTAAAGGCCCTTAAGCTAAATGATTTTCAAAGATATCATCATATTTTAGAAAATGGCTGACAAAGATAATTTTTTACAGAACAAAGCAATATTTAACAAACTGCAACATTTCTAAAAGATTTTTTCTATTCATACACTAACACTCCTTACAATATTCACTTTCCCTCAACTTATTTCTCTAAACTAGTGTAAATGTACTAGTATGTATGTATATATATATATATATATATATATATATATATATATTATATATATATATGTATGTATGTATATGTTCACTCAATTCCATAATCGTAACCATACCCAGTATACCTCGTCCATAGCAAGGCTACAGATAGGGTTCGAGGAGGGTGAGATGTGGGTAAACCTTATCCGTATCAGATAGGATGGATACGTTGCTTCTAGAGAGACCCTCAACGCCAGTAAGTAGAGTCAAATCATAACACACAATATGAAAGGAACACAGTACTCGATATATCACATGTTAAATAGTGATAATACATGAGCAAACAAAATTCAAGAAATCCTTATAAACTAGTGAACAATGGCATACACTAAACAATGATAAAAAAATAATCACTAATGAAACACTATACAAATGTTAACCACAAGCGCTAGTTTCACAACAATACAAACAATCATTTACAATCATGCAGTGGTTACAAGATAAGACCACATATAAGAAACCCCACCATCCTTTAGATGTCTTTAAACTTGATCCTATTTCTCCACATACTTCTATCCTAGACCAAGTCCTCAAAGAGATGTAACTCTAACAAAGCTTGACTAATTTTCTCCTCCCAAGTTAGTTTAGGCCTACCTTTACTCCTCCCATCTATATTGAGTTTCTCTATTATTCTAACCGATATTGTCATTTGATTTCTCTTGACATGCCCAAACCATTTTAATCTCTCTTCTTTATCTTATCTGGTATGCTAGCTACTTTAAGCTATGTCTAAAAACTTCATTCCTTATCCGGTATAACATAATGTGCTTGCACATCCACTTAAACATTCTCATCTCTGCTACCTCCATCTTGCATGCTTCCATTTTCTTGACTGCCCAACGCATCATTTTATATAGGATAGTTAGTCATATTGAAACTATATAAATTCCCTTTTAACCTAATTGGAATGTTTTTCGCCACACACTACCCCTGAGGCTGCCCTCCACCTACACTAGGTTGCCTGAACATGACATGCAACATCACTATCTATCTCTCCATCTCCTTGAACCTATGATCCTAAATATTTGAAAGTTGATTTATGCAATGATTGGCCTTGAATGTTGAACCAATAAGAGGTCTAAACCATTAAGTGTTGAACCATTAAGAGGTCTGAACCATTAAGAGCTAGTATATCGCTTAACTATTCAAAGGCAAATGTCTGACCAATTCAGATAAGAGGTCTTAACCATTTAGCATTAGTATAATGCTTAACCATTCAAGGCAAACATCTAAACCATTCAGACATTTGCTCGCGAAACAAACAGTTTGAACCATTAAGTATTGAACCATTCAGACATCTGAAACATTAAGAGCCTGAAACAAACAGCCCCTTACTTTTTTCAAGTAAGACAATATAATCTGCAAAAAGCATGCACTAAAACATTGTCCCCTGCATTGCTTTTGATAACTCATCCAAGAGTACCAAAAATAGAAATGGGCTCAACACTTGGTGTAGGAAACCATGATAGAATCCGAATATCCCATAGGTGCCCAAATCGCAGTTTGAGTTCTATCATACATATCCCTTATTATATCTATATACTTTTGAGGATCCCTATCACACCCTCAATTTCTACAAACGGAGTTTTACCATTAGGCGCGTTACATAATAGGATCTCAACCGATAGTTACACCAAACGACATAGTAATTACAAAATGTAACATTTAATATTATCAGAAAATCCTAAACATAATTAATAATAAGTTCAAGAAACATTTGCGGAGGCGAAATCAGTTAATAATTTAGTAATTCAAATAGCGCAAAACACACGCAACCCAAATAAATGTAAACTTGCAAAAATTAATGTTTAAGCTGTTTAATAAATGAACCAGCAAAGTGATGAAATGATGCAATGCTCCTAATTGTGCGCACCTTATGAACCAGCCGAGGGAGGGTTTGTGAGGTGGGATTTAGGGTTACGGTAGGGTATTTCAAAGAGGAGAAAGAGACCGAGATGCACCGATAGAGGGGGATTACGGTTAGCATACATGAAACAATATTGAAATTTGCATTTTAGCCCTTCAAGTTTCCCTGAATTTCATTTAGAGATATTATTTAATTTTAATTATTTTAGGGTTAATTAGGATTAAGTATTAGTAATAATGATAATAATAACCATTTTCATTTAATAAATAAAATTGATTAATTATAAAATAGGGGAGAGAGGTTGTATAACGAAAACGATGTTAACCTGAAAAGTCAAGTTGTCACATCATCCTCTTATTGAAGGATTTTCGTCCTGAAAATTAGAACACCAGATTCGACAACGACAACAGGTTCTATAGATTCAGTGATCAGAAACTTGAGTAGGATAGGGTTTTTGTGCATTTCTAAAACAACCCAAGAGAAAGACTTATAAAGTTTTGCGAGAGTTGCGACATCATCCCCTTGTTGAATGGAACTTCGTCTCGAAATTTTAAGGAAAGATATCTTAAGAATGGTTACCTTAAGAAGTGGATGCCTGATCGTTGAATAGTTGCAGGTACTTCTTTTTCATCTAATATTCATGTTCCCCGGTAAATTCTTGTCCACGCTTTGAATTCCATCTAACACGTACAATGGGAATTTTGCTATGCTTTAAAACCTTGACTTCTCAATCCATAATCTAGATTGGTTCCTCATTGAAACGTAGTTGTTCGTCAATCTCCAGTTCCTCTAATGGAATGATAAGTGATTCATCGGCTGAGCACTTCTTTAGATATGACACATGGAACACGTTATGAACACCATCAAGTTCCTCAGGTAAGTCTAACTGATAAGGTACTATACCTATTCTTTTGATAATATCAAATGGTGCAACATATCTATGGTTTAGCTTACCATGCTTCCCAAAGCGTATCACACCTTTCCAAAGTGTAACTTTCAACAATATCATGTCACCGACTTGGAATTTCAAAGGCTTTATCCTTTGATCGGCATAGCTTTTCTGACGGTCCTGAGCTGCAGCCATACGGTTGCGAATCTGAACAATTTTCTCTATGGTTTCATGAACAAGCTCAGTACCTGTTAGCTGTCTATCATCGACTTCTGTCAACAGAGGGGTGATCTACACTTTCTACCATAAAGTGCTTCAAATGGTGCAGTCTTAATACTTGTGGGATAAATGTTGTTCTAAGAGAATTCAACCAAAGGCAAATATGTTTCCCTGTTATTCCCAAAGTCTATAACACATGCCTTAAGCATATCTTCTAGGGTTTGAATTAGGCGTTCTGTCTGTCCATCTGTCTGTGGACGATAAGCCGTACTTATATCTAAATGAGTGTCTAGAGATTTCTACAATGACTACCAGAATTACGAAGTGAATCATGCATTACAATCAGATATGATCTAAAGTGGCACGCCATGCTGAGACTCAAGTTCCTTCAAGTAAATCTATGCCAGTTTATCCACCTTGTAGTTCTCATGAATTGCCAGGAAATGTGCTGATTTGGTCAAACGATCCACTATCATTCAGATAGTATCAATTCCAGCTTGTGAATGAGGTAGCTTAGTAACAAAATCCATAGATACGTTTTCCTACTTCTATATTTGGATTTCTGGTTGTTGAAGTAATCCTTAAGGTTTTTGATATTCCACCTTGACTTTTGAACATGTTAAACACTTTGACAAGTAGGTGGCAATTTATGCTTCATGTTGGGCCACCGGTAAATGACCTTCAGATCTTGATACATTTTGTCAGATCCAGGATGTATCGAATAAATTGATTTATAAACTTCATCCATTACTAATTCCCTGAGATTCCCGAACAATGGAATCCATACCCGATCTTCAAAGTGACGAAGCCCATCTGATTTCTCCTAAAATAATTTCTCTGCTCCTCTGAGAGATTCTGACTTGATGTTCTGTTCTTGTAGTGCTTCAAACTGGGCATTCTTGATTTGTAATGGTATATTAGAATTAATAGTAAATTGCAATGCATGAACACGATGAGGTTTTAGGGTTTCCTTTCGACTAATGGCATTGGCTACCATATTAGCCTTGCCTGGATGATACTTGATGGCACAATCGTAATCATTCAGAAGTTCCAACCATTATCGATGTGTCATGTTCAACTCCTTTTGTTCATAGATGTGTTGAAGGCTTTTGTGATTAGTGAAGATCATGCACTTGGTTCCATAAAGATAATGCCTCCAGATCTTAAGTGCAAATACTACAGCTCCCAACTCCAAATCATGAGTTGTATAGTTCTTGTCATGCACTTTGAACTGTCTTGATGCATAAGTTATCACTTTCTCGTGTTGCATCAATACACAACCCAGTCCTTGGATTAATGCATCACAATACCCACGAAATCGTCCATTCCCTCTAGCAACGATAACATCAGTGTACTGCACAGCTTGTATTTTAGAGCTTGGAAAGCCGTTTCTTCATTACTGCCCACTTGTAAATAGTTCCTTTGTGGGTTAGGGCAGTTAGAGGCTGTATAGTTTTTGAGAATCCTTCTATGAAAAGTTGGTAATAACCCACTAATCCCAGAAATTGGCGCACCTCTGTAGGCATCGTCGGCAAAGGCCAATTCTTGATTGCCTCAATCTTCGACGGGTCAATGTGGATGCCATTCTCGTTAACTACACTGCACTTCTCTCATCCAGAAGTCACATTTAGAAAACTTGGCATATAACTGTTTTGTCTTTAGAAGCTCTAAAATAAGTCTTAAATGTTCCTCATGCTCCTCCCTATTCTTGGAATAAATCAGTATGTCATCAATGAAGACGATGAAAAACTTGTCTAACTAGGATTCACAGACACGGTCCATGAGGTCCATAAGGACTACAGGAGCATTTGTCAATCCAAATGGCATGACTGCAAACTCAAAATGCCCGTATCGAGTTCTGAAATCAGTCTCGAATATATCTTTTTCTCGAACCATGAGCTAATGATATCCAGACTTTAAATTGATTTTTCAGTAGTAGCTTGATCCTTGTAGTTGATCAAATAGGTCGTTGATACACGGGAGAGGGTAAAGATTCTTTATGGTGACCTTGTTCAGTTCCCGATTGTCAATGCATATACGGAAGGTTCCATTTTTCTTCTTCACAAATAACACCGGCACTCCCCTGGGTGAAGAACTAGGGCATCTGAATCCTTTTTCTAATAGTTCCTACAATGGTTTTGATAATTTCTATAATTCATTTAGTGCTAAGCGATACGGAGCCCGAACGATTGGGGTAGCTCCTGGTGTCGGCTCGATCTAGAACTCTACTTGCCTATGTGGAGGAAGACCAGGCAAGTCATCTGGAAATACTTTGGGGAAGTCCTTAATGACAGAAATATCATCAATCCGCTTCTCCTCTATGTTCTTTTCAGTAACTAAAGCCAAAATCACCGAATGTTCCTTCCGTAGGCCTTTTTGGGCTTTCATGTAAGAGATGCTACTGACCACAGCGCCACTTTTGTCACCTTCAACTGTGAGTATCTGCCCATTAGGAAGAGGAAGTCTAATGAGTTTCTCCTGACAAATGATTTCAGCTTGGTTCTTGGACAACTAATCCATACTAACAACAACATCAAAGCTACCAAGAGTGGCAGACAGAAGATCGATATTGAACTCATACCCAGACAGTCCCATCTTACAACTATAGAACATGTGAAAAACTTTTGAAATCTTACCATCAACTATTTCTATCATATAGTTTGAGTCTAAAGCTGTGGATGTAACATCTAGCAACTTACTGAACTTATGAGAAATAAAGATCCTATCGGTTCCAGAATCGAATAACACAGAAGCAAAGCAACCATTGACAGGAAATTTACTAGTTACAGTAGAAGGGTCATTACGAGCCTTACCTGATCCAATGACGAATGCTCTACCCTTAGCGCTACCATTCCTTTTTCCCCATTATCCTTTATGTTCTCAGCACCACCCACCCTGGTTTCCACCATTGTTGTTCTTTCTTAGTTTTGGGCAATTTCTCTTGAAATGCCTGGTTTGACCACATCCATAAAAGCCCTTTTGTTCATCTTGCTGTGTTGGTGGCTTGGCTGTTATGTTCACCCGAAAGTATTTGGCAACATGGCCAATTTACCACATCTCTCATAGTAGTCTTATTACATGGTCTGTTATGGTGGTAATTACATTTGTTGCACTTGGGCAACATTTTGTTATAACCACCGCTATGCTAAGATGATTAAGATGACTGGTTGAATGAGCGGGGGTTGTCAAACATCTTGGGTAGTTGTAGTTATTGCTGAGATGCACCTTGTTTGTTTCTGAGACCAAATTCCCACTTACGCTTGTTGCACCCATCAGTGGTGGCTGACGTAGAGCCGCGTGGGGCTAGCTTACCCTACACGACAACCTGATCAGTTAATTTGTGGGCTAACCTAATCACCTCTTGTATAGTGTTTGGTTGAGCAGCAGTGACCATACTCTGAATTTCCAAAGCTAACCCATTAAGATACCTTTCAATCCTCAGTGAAGGAGGGTTGATCGTATTAGGGAATAGTGGGGGCGTGCTCATAAGAGCGAGTAGTATACGACTAGATCTAAGAGCCCATCATCTTGAGGTTCCAAAATTCCATTTCCAATTTTTGTACCTCATCATGGGAGCAATACTCCTTTATTAAGTTCTTAAAGTCATCCCATGTATTTTGGTTGGAGATCTCCACCCCTAACATTTGAACTTGGGTGTTCCACAAACTCAACGTGGCTCCATCCAGTGTACCAGTAGCATACTTCACCCGATTCGCCATCGGCCAGTTACACATCTCAAAAATGGACTTGTGCTTCTCAAACCAGCGTATGAGTCCAACGACTCCTTTAACCCCAGTGAACGGGTTGGGTTTACAGTCCATAAAGGACTTATAAGTACAAACCCCTTGACCTACAATAGATTTAGATCAGGTTTCAGAATTTTTAACTAGTGTTATGATTTTACAGGATTGATGGAACGTTAACGTCAGGAATGAATTTGTATTACTTACTGATTGGGGCGGGCTGTGGGTTTTGGTTGTGGTTGGCCAACACATCAGCCACATGCTGATTTATAAGTGCAACCAGCTCTGCCAGTGTCATGTTAATGGTTCCACAACCACGACCACGTCCGCATCCAAGTCCAGACATTCTTAACAATCACAACAGACGAAAACAACTAAATATACAACATATCAACTTCATTTAAGTATAAGCAATTAAAAGAATTTAGCACAATCACAACTTAATGTTCAAATAATAATATCTGATAAAATAAATTGTAGGTACATCTACAATCAATTAAACTGTAAGGCCCCGTTCCCGAAACACTTACAGTTGGTCAATCATTGCACACAAAGCATAAAAACATACATTAACTTTACTAAAATATTGCAGCGGAATTCTTTTAAACAGACCATTTCATATACATATAATTGCTTTTGCAAAATAATACATCGTTGTTAACTATTACAAAATATCACTCGTTGCATTACATCACAAAAACATTATAATTTAAACAATGGATGCCATCCAAAAATGCCAAGTAGTTGCCCCGTGCTATCCTCAGCAACATTACCTGCCAACTGAAAATACATAAAAGTCAGCGTTGCTGAGTGAGTTCTAGATTTATAAAATAAAATACTTTTGTTTCGTTTAAAACCACTATTTCTTTACTTTCACATGTGATCATGCATCATACGTACACATAGATAATAATTTATTATTATCTTTCATCGTCATTCGCTGACTTTCGTTCATTTCATTCATTAACCTTCCTTTGTTCATTCCTTCCGGATCAATGTCATCAGCTATACCCCAAACGTAGGCACAAAGCGGGTATAGGGCCGAAGTTTATCAGACTTCCATTCATTGAACAAAAAGCCTGGCACCAGCACCGGGGTAAGCGACAAAGATCCGGGTCAATCTAATGGATTAGATCCCTTACGAGTCTTTTGTGACAACACAGTCACTCACCTCAACTTTGGCATACAAATCTTTTGTGACAACACAGTCACTCACCTCAACCTTTGGCATACGAGTCTTTTGTGACAACACAGTCACTCACCTCAACCTTTGGCATACAAGTCTTTTGTGACAACACAATCACTCACATCAACCTTTGGCATACAAGTCTTTTATGACAACACAGTCACTCACCTCAACCTTTGCTTGCAAGACTTTTCCATTCATTCATTCATTAATGCATGCATTCATTCATTCCTTACGTTCCCTTTTTCATTATCTTCCGCTTTACGTTACATAATACTTTCCATTTACATTTCATAATCATACCACGTAAAGCCACGGAAAATAAACATACATAATAAGGAACATAACATAAACATACCATGCATAGCATCATCACATCACATATGACATCATAAGGTCAACATACATTACCCCCGGAAACATCCCAAGTCAAAGCCTACACTTTACATTTTCCCCAAAATTTCAGAAAATATTCTAAGGCACAGGCGCATGAGCACTATGCAGGCGCATTGCTTTCTGGGCGCATGGGAACAATTAGGCGCATGGGGAACTTTTCGGCGCATGGGCACTATTGGGCGCATGGCCCAACACTTAGTCTCCTGGGCAAATTTCTAGGCGCATGGGCACTATACAGGCGCATGAGTGCCTAGGCGCATGGGCAGTTTTGGGCGCTTGGAACACTTAGTCAAATTCAGCCTGTTCTAGGCACATGGATACTATTCGGGCGCATGGGTTTTGGGTGCATGGGACTACACTTAGGCAATTTGACCGTTGGGCGCATGGGCCAATTTCAGGCGCATGGGCATCCAACTCTCGCTATCAGCATCATAATCAGTCCCAACATCATCAATTCAACATGTTCTAACTTAGTTCTAGCATTAGAGCATCATAATATGAACATGGCATCATCATAACATCATAAATCACCCAAATCATAACCCACCCACATTCACACATACACGTTCATACGGGTATAAAACCCACATTCAAAAACATACATACATGCATTTCCAGCCCCAAAATCAGTTAAAACAAGTAAAAAGGGGGGTTCTAGAACTCACCTTAGCATCCTTCGAGTATGACTTCCTTAAACCCGTTTGCAAATGAGTTCAAACACCTAGAAACCCACCAAAAACACACACCCGAACACAACAAAACACACATAAGCATATAACCGAGGCATAGGTCGGCCAAGAACAACTTAAAACCAAGAATTCTTACCTTGAATTCGAATTCTCCTCTTCTTTCTTCAAAGTCCGAAAATTCAGCTCTTCACCTTTCTCTCTCTAGAAAATCCAGATGAAGTGAAATGTGCAGGAAGGTGTGGGCGGCCATCACCTTTTTGCACCCACTTTTATTCTTTTTGTCCTTTTGACATATTTAGCCCCTCAACTTGGGTTAAATTGTGTTTTCTTTCTTTTTCTGCACATTTATTCATTCTTTCTCGTCTTTTAAAATTTTCCGGGTGCTACATAAACCAAATATCAAAATCCAAATATGTCAGTCAGATGGGAAACAACCCTTCCCATCTAGGTGCAAAATACGTGTAAGTCAGATAAACGAATGAAATGAATGAAATAGAAATCAATGAGTCAACGGATCCGGTGTTGTTCTCAAGCTCGTCATCAGGCTGTTCCTCTGGTTCTTCCTCTAGTTCTTCTTCAGGTTCCTCTTCTGGTTTTTCCTCCAGATCTTCTTTTGGTTCTGGCACTGCATTCATTGCGTTGATATGGCCCTCCATGTTATCAATTCGCTAATGGCTTGTTGTAATGTCCTCTTCGTCACCAGCCACATGTTCAGTCAAGGTTGTAACGCGGTCTACTAGCATGTTATGATGATCAACAAGGCTATAAGTTGCTTCTTCAGCTTTTCATTTTCTTCCCTTGCCTCCCTCAACCCTTTCCTCAATGTCACACTGTTATCCATGAGTTCCCCGATGTGCTTACGCTCAACATGCAAAGTGGTTGTTAGGGCAGCTATGGCCTGCTCAGGTGGGCAAATGAGAGAAGCAAAATGGGCTCATCAGGAAATCTAAAAGGAGCAGACCTAGTCCGAGGTCAACATTCAGGAGGAAGAGAAACATGCTTCTCCTGAATCAATCGAGTCATATAAAGAGGATAGTACGCCCATTCATGAATTGGAGGATGAAGAGGTCAAGTGAAGGCTGATCATAATCAAACTTATCAGCATCATAAATACACATGGGCCACTCATATGGATCAGAAGATGAAGGCGGGGAATCAGAATGAATAGACCTTTTTCCCAAAGAAGAAAAGGGTACAGAACAAGGAGCCATTCCTGCAATCAACCGCTCACAGGAATGAGCAAAAGTAGACAAATCCAGCAAGCAAAACTAACTATGTCTATATGCATGTAACTAAGGCATCAGGCTATAGTCTAAATGCAATGCAAATGAAATGCAAATTTCTTTAGTTCACTACAACCATTGGCTCTATTACCAATCTGTCACACCCTCAATTTCCACAAACAGGGTTTTACCGTTAGGTGCGTGACATACCAGGATCTCAGCCAATAGTTACACCAAACGACACAGTAATTACAAAACGTAACATTTAATATTATTAGAAAATCCCAAACATAATTAATAATGAGTTCAAGAAACATTTGCAGAAGAGAAATTAGTTAATCATTTAGTAATTCAAATAGCGTAAAACACGCGCAACCCAAATAAATGTAAACTTGCAAAAATTAATGTTAAGCTGTTTAATAAATAAAACAGCAAAGTGATGAAATGATGCAATGCTCCTAATCGTGCACACCTTACGAACATGAAAGAAACATGCTAAAGTGTCAAAAAAGGGTTTGTGAGTTCACAGGTTTTGATTATCTGCACATAATTGAAAGCAGATCCGGTAAACAAAGTAATATCAGTAGATAGCTAGTCTACATAACAAGTTACATAGTGTATGAAGTTCGCAGCCAAAGCTGACAAATATAAGTATGCCTTGGCTGTTGTTACAAGACCACAGCAACAGAAATTAGGTCAATTAAATACCCATTTTACATGCAATCGTGCTAGCGTGACTAGCCTGGGTGGGGTTTGTCAAACCAGTAGATCTAGTCAGAATTTTCTCGCTAAAGAACATACATTAACGGTTTGATAGCGAGGACTTAAATTGGTACAATACTAGTAAATATTCGATAATTACAGTAATATTGATCTAATGAATGAATTTTAAAAGGAACATGTTTCTTTTCCCCAAAAAGAGTATATGTAAAGCGGAGCCGTAAACTCACCTTGAATGCACAACGATAGATTACTGAATTGAACAATTGACTAAATTTCCCAAGCACCTGAATTACATTTAATATTTAATTAATATTAAATACTAATTCTTAACTGTACGCTTATGGGTTCCCGACCCCATCACACACACTAACACAAGCCTCAAATGCAATATAATTCCTACCTAGCACACTTAACATTTAAGCATACATGATTATCATAACCACACTCATAATAAATATATATATATATATATATATATATATATATATATATATATACATAGTTATCATGCACTTACGACCCTTGTACCTATGTATATATTAGATACAATACGCATAACCCCAAAGCACACCCCAATATGCATATAGATCACACATACATATATACGTATTATGAACACACATACATAATGTACATCACTGCAGGACTGGTAAAGGGGGTCAATGCAATAGTTTCACAATGTTTGGAGAGACTTAGAGCACTTAACAGATCAAATAGGGAACCGGCTTAAAGTGAAACAAAGAACACAAGTAAAGAACTGAACAAGAACATAATAAGATGGTTTTCAAGAACGTTGTATATTGCTCTCAAGTTCTTTTTACAATGTTTTACTAAGCTTGGTTCTAATGACAAGTACTTGAGATACTTTAATACTATATCCTACAGCTGGTCATACTTTGAAGACCAGCAGAAAACACTAATCTAGACAACAAGATTAATGTAAAGTCAAAAGACAGATTGCCTTTTGACTGGTGACTATAACATGTCATAGCTCACATCCTTATCTAATACAAAAAGGATGAAAGTATAAAATTAGAAAGTTATAGACTCTAAGACCTTAATCTACATTTGACAAAAGTATAGACTTTTAACCAACTCATATAAGTTGGTGAGTCTTCAGAGATGGCAGCGAAAAGTAGTTCAGCTTTTATAAAAAGTGAGTCAGAGTAAGCATGTCTTCTCTATCTTTGAAAGAAATCAGTCTCTTGGCTTTAGAAGACTTTGTCTTGAAGCATTGGAAGACTTCATCTTTGGCTTCGGAAGATTTGATACTTAGTGTATTTCATTGAGTTGTATCAAATCTATCGAAGTAACTTCTTTGTACTTCACATGTGCATGCTGAGAGCTCTTTGGTTGCATCAGCCTTTAAGTATAATCCTTACAATCACAAATATAACACTCACATACAATATTGAAGTCATATGGAACACACCCTTAAATGCCAAAACCCAAGGTCAATAAACTACGCTCAAGCATACCCCACATACATGAACACATAAAAATATGCATGATCACCCATACATCCACACACAAAAACTTCCCATAGAACATAAATACAATCGCTCTCCTACATAGACAAGTATACTCATGCCGCACTCAAAAAAACATGCGAAGAACACAGACACACACCGAAAGAACCCGCATATAAAGAACATTCATCACAAGAACAGGGGAATATGTATGGATACATACATACATTAGCACACCTATGTATGAACACACACACACACACACACATCGGCAGAAACACCCACCCACGGCTGATCGTATAAGTACATACCTCTTTGAACAACACCTAAATACATCCAATGCGCATACTACACACACATGGCATACACACAGCAACATACGCACGCATACATACACCATACAAGAATCACATAACAACATGAAATCATATATACAAAACTATGTCGCAGAACGCATATACAAGGAAGACATACACCAATCCGATTATAGCATTCCGAACGCGAAACCGCAACCCAACGAATAAGAGTAACGAGTGAGGAGTCTAACCAAACGAGATACGGGATGGTTTCGTTGTTGACCTGACTGTCGAGATGCGTTGTCGCAGACAGAGTTGCTGGAAACGGAGATGGTGGGCTGGGGGAAAAGGAGGCTACCGAGGGAGGGTTTGAGAAGGTGGGATTTAGGGTTACGATGGGGCATTTCAAAGAGGGAGAGAGAGAGAGACTGAGATGCGTCGATAGAGGGGAGGTTACATTTAGCATACATGAAACAATATTAAAATTTGCATTTTAGTCCCTCAAGTTTACCTAAATTTCATTTGGAGGTTTTAATTATTTTTAATTAATTTAGGGTTAATTAGGATTAAGTATTAGTAATAATGATAATAATAACCATTTTCATTTAAAAAATAAAATTGATTAATTATAAAATAGCGGAGAGATGTATCACGGAAACAATGTTAATCTGAAAACTCGAGTTGTCACAATCCCTCTAGCTTGTAGACTATCTCAAATTATTTTTCAAGGCATGCTTTAATACGTCTTTTGTAAGTTAATAAATACCATATGAGGATCCTTCTTTTTCTTTTAGTATTTTACCATGGCCCTTTGGTGGATATGTATTGCTTCCATAGTTGACTGCCCTAGGCATGAAGCCAAACTGATTTAATGTCACCTGAGTTTCCCTTCAAATTCTAGCATCTACTACTCTCTCCCATACTTTCGTGGCATGGCTTAGTAGCTTAATTCCCTAAAGTTCTCACAATATTGGAATCTCTTTTGTTCTTATAAAGAGGGACTACTACAATAATTTCACTTAATTCCTAAGCATTAAATATATCCCAATTAATAATCCAAAATATGTATTTCTTTATTTCTTATTTTTTTTCTTTCTATGCAAGGGTTTTAATGGTATTTAGGAGCAAAAGAGAGGAATCTTCAATTTCATTTTTTACCAGCCATCACTTTTATCCCTTGCCATTTTTCACCTTTAATTTACAGCTATCAATTAAATAATTTCCTTCAATGGAGGATTCGATCGTTTTCTCTTGATAATATTTGTATATGCACCCACTCTACAATGGGTACTCACAAGAAAATTGATCAAGTCTCAATTGTTATTTTTTGTTCTTATCTTTCAATCAGATATACATCTGAATCTTTTTGCTCCTGTATTCAACTAATTGTTCTTCAAGTTAATAAATTCTCAATATGTTCATACCATTTTGATTTGGTATCAGAGCTGTTAGGCTCTTGATTTCTAGAAAGAAAGACTTATTCTGTTATGTCAATTAACTCTGGTAGAGGATTTGTTCGTGACGTCACCTATCGATTATGGTTCTGAGGTCGAAGAAACATAAATTGTCTTTGTCGATTGGAGATTATTTATCATTTATTTTCTACTGCTCTATTTTTTTACGAAGAAACCCACAACAAGCACCAAACAACAAAGATCTTGTGGCTGCTGAAGCACCCTAATATGGGAACTGTTTTATGTGGATTTATTTACCTTCTATTTTTCTTTTAACTTTTACACAAAATATACTTTGTTTAGGCATATCTTGGTTGGGTTAGGGGTACCAGCAGTGAAAATCAATCTAGGGGAGTCATCCCCTATCTATTTGTTGCATTTTCTCATGTGTTGCATATCTTTCCGGTCTATCTTTGTTGATTGTGCATCTCATGTGTGTGATCTTTAATTTTTTGGGTGTTTGTATACCCTTCACTTTCTAATCTTGTTCCGCCATTGTAATGGTGAATTCATGCTCTTGCCATGTTTGGAATTTTTTGTTTGCTGCTTACTTTTTTTGCATATCAAGTAAAATATCAAGAATTAGATGTTAGTGATCTATTATATTAGCCTCGAAGCAACTCTAGTTGTCTAAGCATTGTGAACATTAAACTAAAAAGGACTGAAAATTACATTGTGTGGGCTAATGCAATGAAACTTGCTTTACAAGCTAAAAATAAAATCAGATTTATAGATGGAAATTGTAAAAGGTCTATTGAAAATGAAACTCTTGGTATGCAAAAGGATAGATGTAACTCGATTGCACTTAGTTGGATTCTTAATTATGTATGTGATGAGTTGTATGTGAGTCAAGTTTATTCTAAACTAGCATTTGTGGTTTAGGAGGAACTTAAAGGACCATATGATAAAGTGGATGGATCAATTGTGTTTGGTCTATTTTAAAAAATTAATTCGGTCTCTCGAAATGGTATGGCTATGGCTAAATATTATAACAAACGTAATACAATGTGGAAATAGTTTGATGCAATGTATAATTACCCTCATGTACATGTAATGCAACAAAAGATTCTATTGATTTTAATGCAAATTTATGGTTTTTTTTTACATGCATCAACCAGTAAGAACTTTTTGACTAAAGATCCCCTCCCTACTATAAAAACTACTTTTTTAATAATTTGTAGGAAGGAATCACATAAAACACAATTACTTCTTCAAGAGTTGAAATGTAGGGTTTGTGTCCAAAACTAGTCAATCTTTTTAAAATAAAAAAAAATGTTTAACAGAGGACCAAGCCCAAACTTAAATGTACACATTGCAACAAATTGGGGCACACTATAGAAAGATGTTTTGAAATTCTTTGATACTCTCAAGAGTACAAGCCTAAATCTAGGCAGAATAATAGTTCGAGGTACTAAAACTACTATGTCACATAATGGTACCTTAAACAAAAATGGATCATATCACCTAAAAGCTATTGACACCTCTCATTCTCTTATATTCGATCAGATTACAAGACTTCTAGGATTTTGAATGAATAACCGGTGGAAGTGGTTCAAAATACATTTCTTTAAATGAATTTTTTCTTTGCTACTAGCCCATCTTTATTGTCCACTACATTGCTTATTGATTCTCGTACAAACCAGCACATGGTTATGTTTGATAAAGATATGTTCAATCAAATAGATGTCACCGACTTCAATATAAAAATTTAACATCCAAATAAATCTAAAGCTTTGCTACTAAAATTGATTTTTATACAATAAGTGATAATGTGATCTTAACGGATGAATTTATTGTGCTAGAATATTGTGTCAACCTAATGTTTGTGTACAAATTGGCCAAGGACAATAAGTTCCATGCTGTCTTTGATGAAAATATGTGATGTTTTCAGCATTTTCACACAAAAAACCCTGGTGACTGGTAACTAAGTTAATGGTCTATTATTTCTACGGTGATGTATAAAAACATGATCTATTATTTCTACGGTGATGTATTAAAACCTGTCAAGGTTTGTTTCAATAGTCGAAATATTGTTAATTTATGGCACTTTAGACTAGGCCATCCAACTCATTAAGTATCAAAAGTCTTATAAGAAATCTAAATTTGAGAACATAAAATGAATATTTTCCTTGTGATGTGTGGCAAAACAACATAGGGAAACTTTCCTCTAAGTGACCATAAGTCAACACATATCAGAGAATTAGTACACTTGGATGTTTATGGATCGTACAAAGTTCAAAGCAGAGAAGGGTATAAGTACTTTTTTACTGTTATTGATGACTTTTCCAAAGCTATTTGGGTATATTTGATAGAACAAACGGATGAAGTTTTTTACAACCCGCAAAACTTTTATAACCTGATAAACTCAATTTAATCAAATAGTTAAGTTTTTCGAAGCAATAACGGGATTGCTGAAAGGAAACATAGGCACTTACTAAAAGTTGGTAGGACACTTTTGTTTTAATGGGGCGCCTCTTAAGTTTTTGGTTTGATTATGTGCTAAATGTTGCGTATTTATTTAATAGGACTTTCTGTTCTAAATGACCAATCTCCTTATGAGCTAATGTTTGGTTTTCAACCCTCTCTTAATCATCTTAGAGTCTTTGGTTGTCTATGTTTAGTACTATTTTAAACAATAACAATAAATTTGAAAGTTATGCTGAAAAAATGTGTCTTTCTTGGATATTCTCCTTTCAGAAAGGGTTACAAAGTGTGTAGTATTAATTTAAAAATAGCTTTTATAGTAGAGATGTCAAGTTCTATGAGAATATTTTTCCTTTAAAGAAAAATCAAAATTAAATGAGATAGTTCCTATCAAAGAAACATCTAACAAATCTAATTTTTTTGATATATTTGAACTAAGTCAGGCAAAAACCTATAATAGTGGGACACCCGATGATGACGAGAGGGTTTCTAGAGAAAGTACCAGCACGTGTCATTAGCCTAGTGATGATGCCCTTACTTGTAAAGATGGGGTCGCATCTCAGCAGCCTCATAAGTAGGATTCACACACCTATGATGGCATGGCTGGGGTACAACAGTCTCAAGATAAATGTATAAATACTAGTGACGCAGACACTACTAGAAATGCTTGTGATGAAACTATCTTGAGAGAACTGGTGACCTAATAGTCAAACAAGAAGGTTATCTAGTGTGACAACCGACAATTTCAGGTTAATATCCAGCCCCGACTTAGTCATAATTACACATTTCATACATGAAATTTCTATTAAGTTCCATTTGTATTAAGGCCTTTCATGCTTTTCAAAATTTCATGCATAACATTTTTATGCATCGGTGATTTGGCGTGATTACCATTTTACACGCGGTACAATCGGCAAACACGAATGTTGGTGATAATTAATATATACGTACTAATAAGTATTTTAGATTCTAAATTAAATACATTGAAAAAGCTTAAATTTATAACAAACCTAAACACGTAAATTGATATTTTACCCGAAGTGAATACTTTCAAAGCGACTACTAGATACACGATGTAACATTAACAACCATCAATATTAAAAAATATATAATGTTATATAAGCTTTTATAATATTTGGATGTATTTTAGAAAAAAGTAAAAAGTAAATATAAAAGCATGTAAAAATACCTATAGTGCAATAAATACCACCCAAATAGCCAATACTACACAAACATTAAAAACAACCCCCATTTCCCTACCCTATGGTCGTCCCCCTTAACCCCCCCCCCCCCCCCCCCCTTCTTTTCCCTTTCTTTTTTTCTTGTCAAATCTCTACAAGATCACTTTTTTCTTTTTGTAAAATATGGTTAACACACACCACCATTCCACCATTTTTAACACTTGAATTCTAAAAATCTTGGGTGATTCAAGTTTTATTGTTGAAGACCAAGTGATTTTGAAGTTTCCAAGCATCCTAAAACAATCCTTCCATATTTCCTTGCTTGATTTTTGTGAGAACAACCTCTTCTTGTTTACATATATTTTATGTTACCATTTTTATCTATCTACTAGTTCATATGTAACAACTTTCATCCACAAAAGTCATTTCATGTTAAAAATGGTGTTTTTATAACAATGGTTTCAAAGATAATATTTCACAAAATACATACTAACATGAACTAGATAATGATTCTTGTTCTTAAAAAGTAAATATTCATATATCCTTTGACCAAATTACTAGTTGGTGATTTTGTTTGAAAGTCATAAAAGTGTGTTAAAACTCAAGAAAAACTCCAAATGGGTTACATTATGTTTATGAATATTAGATGTTTACAAGTATTATTATGAACATATATATATACATATACGTATATATATATTTATATATATATATATATATATATATATATATATATATGTATATATATATATATATATATATATATATGTATGTATGTATATATATATATATATGTATGTATGTATGTATTCTACTAGGTTATAATTAGTTAGTGGGTTATAATATGTTATTGTGAAAGTTGGGTTATAACTAAATGACAAGTTTACAAGTGTAGTTGAAACTATAAACATGGGACTTTTTATGTTATAGTATGGACTTTATAACTTTAAATGTTATACTAGTTTAAGGATATGTTAAAGTGGTTAGTAAATGACTGGTATGACTAAATATGTATTTATGGGACTTGACTATAAATATATATCTTATAAACTTAATAACACAATAACAATATTACAAGAGTTGGAAAAGTTTTTTTTGGAAGATACATAAAAAGAAAAATAGGAAATGACATAATAAGTTTTATTAAGGACCTATCATAAAAGCGTATTTTCATATACAAATATTCATATTTAGTTTTTCAGCATGAGTTATAAAAATATGAAAACTGATATTCTTTGTATATTAGTAATTTAAAAGGATTTTCACAAGAGACATTACAAGTAATATTTATACTTTAAATATTTAATTATTTCGAAACTCTATTTCAGAATTTCATATGTGAAATATATACTTAATTGCTAAACACTCGAGTCACGACTCGGGTCGAGTCAAAATGATATTTACATACCCAAACAATATTTCAACTTTAAAATATAAGAGTTTTTGTACATTCTCAAATGAAATATAATTTATTAATATTTTCTATGTAATATATATTTCATAAATATCCATCATGTATCACCAATGGGTTGCCGAGTCAAACATTTTATTACCAAGTTATGTGGATGAAATAATTACATGCTCATATTACACGTAAGAGCCATTACTTAGACATAATTTGTCTTTATTATTATAGGGCGAACTTAGGTCGTATTTCTCGAGCACATTGGATACTCACCGGTTTTCATACCCGATTATTTACTGCCAGGTGAGTTTTACGACCCCATTTTTACCTGTTTTGCTTTTGGGGAGATTACATGAAAATTACTATTTTCTTAGACACAATTACTTGTCAATGATTTCACATGTTACGTAAGTTGTTACCCGTATGAAGTCCCCTTTATCAGATCGTTAATTTATTTCCCAAAGCTAGGTAATCATGGAAAGTACTATTGGATTTCACTACCCCACCCGGGTTAATTAACCGAACTTTGATCGGAGGTCTAAACGAGTGCATTATTAGCTTGTTCTCCCCTGTGCATATGGTAGGCATGGGTAGGGGAAATCTATTACAGTTACAGTTACAGTCTAGCTTCGGTTGCGGTGCTTATATAATATTGTAGTATTGTGTGATCGACAATAAAATCATGGAAAGACTTGTGATCCACTACACTGTTTACTTATACTTCAAAACTTGTGAACTCATCAGCTTTATGTTGACATATTTTCATGCATGTTTTCTCAGGTAATTAAGGTTTGAATCAGGATAAGCTAGCATGGAAATCATCACATTTAGGTTCATTCATTCTATTGGGACATTATTTCTAAATTGTCATGTTTGAAAACAATTTACATTAGTTCTACTACTTCTTCTATTTAACTTTGAAAACAATTATGTACTTTTAAACTTATTTGCAACGTATGTTTTACCAAATCATGTAGTGGTTGATCAATGACTGTATTGCATGACGTTCATGCCCCGCAAGAAACCGTCGTGGTTAGGGGTGTGACATCTAGGAATATGTCTATCCTAAAATGTTTGCAAAATTTTATTATTGAGGGTAAAGTTAGATATGGGATGGAAAAGGTGGTAAATTACTCCAAACTATCTTTTCAAATCAATGTTTTGCTACTACTTTAAATAAAATAGTAGAACCAACGAATCTCTTTAAAGCCAAAAATGATACTAAGTGGAGTAATGGCATGAACAAGGAGATGGAGGCCTTAAATAACAGTGACATTTCTCTGTGAGTCAGTTGACTTCGATTAGACCAAAACGACCCAGAGAGGAACGTGCCCACAAGGGCTGGAATAATACATGGGATCTTGTAGATTTACCTTTAGGAAGAAAATAAATTGATTGTAAATGGGTTTAAATGGGTTTATAAGGTCAAATATATATCCACAAGTTAAATGAGAGATATAAAACTAGGCTAGTTGCAAAAGTCTACAATCAAAAGGAAGGTGTTGATTTTGATAAAACATTTTCACCTGCTGTGAAAATGATAACCATGCGATGTGTTATTAGTCTAGCAGTTGAAAAAGATTGGCCTTTATTTCAATTAGACATTGATTACTCTTTCTTTTATATGGAAATCTGGATGTAGTTGTCTACATGTGTTTGATAGAGAGTTAATTTTTAAAAATTGAAACAAAAGTGTGTAAATGAACAAAAAATTGGTTGGTACAGTATTAGAATTTGGTTTTGTTCAAAGCAAATGTGACTACTCTATGTTTGTTAAGTCTGATAACTTACTGTTTGTTTTACTACTTTTGTATGTGGGTGAGATTATAGTTACCGGTAGTAGTCTGGATGAAATAAACAAGGTAAACCAATTATTAGAAACAAAATTTTTAGTCAAATATCTTAGTTTATTAAAATACTTTCTTTGAATAGAAGTTATTAGGACTGAACAAGGAGTGTGTCTATCATAAAGGAAGTATTGCATGGATCTTTTAGTTGAATTTCGGCTTAGCGGGTGCACATATGTGAATACTCCCATTGAACAACATTAAGTCGTCATGAATTTTTGCAGAAAGGATGAATTTAAATCAAACAATAAGCCAAGTTTCAAAAACTAGTTGAAAATTTAATTTATTAATCTCATACTCGTTTGGATACTTCTTATGCTATTCATTTCTTAAGTTAATACATGCATAATCATACAAACTCTCACTTACAAATAGCTTTGTGGTTGTTGAGGTACTTTAAAGGAGCCCAAGGTAAGGGTGTGTTAATAAGCAAAGTTATAACTTTTAGATTTGCGTGCATATACTAACTCAGAAATATTTCAGGTAAAGGTGTGTTGGAATCATCCGTTGAGATATGTGAATACTTTAGTTAGACTGTATGGCGCTAACCAATCTTGTAATGTTTGTGAAGTCTAACATTTTGAAACGATGTATGGTATTAAGGATTTTTCATAGATCCTTATTTTCAATATATATATATATATATATATATGTGTGTGTGTGTGTGTGTGTGTGTGTGTGTGTGTGTGTGTGTGTGTGTGTGTGTGTGTGTGTCGAATCAACCCCAAGTGTTGGATGACCTCTAGTGTGAGGATCTGATTATTTGACTAATCAAGAGTATTAATCATCTCAATTTTTAAAACACAAAATGTTTTGAGATATTAAATGATAATCAACCAATGTAATTGATTCTTTACGAAAATTTAGATAGCATTCTAAAAGACTTTCGCTCAAATTCGAAACTCTGATTTATTTTCAGTGAATAAATTTGGGACCCTTACAGATACCAACCAATCTGGTTCACACACCCGGGGTATCCTGAATCCGCTATGTGACACAAACCCTTAATCACTCCTCCCCTTTTGAACATATATTTCATTCACAATCAAGTGTTGACTTAATCAACCCCAAGTGTTAAATTACCTCTTGTGTGAGGATTTGATTATTTGATTAATCAGCGATATTGATCATCTCACTTTTTGAGACACAAAATGTTTTGAGATATGAAATGATAAGCAAGAAATGAAGTTGACTATGTATGAAAATTTAGAAAACATTCTAAAGATTTTCGCTAAATTCGAAACTCTGATTTATTTTCAATGAATAGATTTGGGACCCTTACATGATACCAACCAATCTAGTTCATACCGCCAAGGTGTCCTAAATCTGGGGTGTGACATAAACCCTTAATCATTCCTCTCCATTTGAGCTTCTATTTCATTTTAAACCTGATTATAGTATTCTTTGTACCATTAGATGTCTTTGTTATTCATTCCTTGGGGATATACGATCTGACAAACTCTCCCCCAAATCTATACCTTGCGTGATTCTTGGTTATGCCCCTAACGATCAAGGGTACATTTGCAGTGATCCTCACACTAGTCTTACTTACACTTCCCTCCATGTTGTTTTCCATAAGACTATATTCTCTATCCCCCTCTCCCACTAATACTTCTACATCCTTTACTACAATCACACCTTCTTTTTTCTCTCCTCCTCCTTCTGTCACTCTACTAACCCCATAACACCACCCTTACCCCCGCCACCATTACCGACCCTTATCATACCCGCCTACATCTATACCTTCACAACCACCACCATAACCCCCACCCCTATTGTCATCTCATCAAATGTCACTCATTCACATGATAACACTCTTCAACCTAATGTACTTCTTCATGTCTCATCCACTCCTACCTCTAAACCCGCTACGTTTTTCGAGGCATAAAAATGGCTGATATGGTGGGATGTCACATGCTTAAAAATTTGTGCCTTTCATTCTAACCGCACCTCTATTTAGTGCTTGGTCCTCCAAATGCTACCATTGTTGGGTGTATGTGGGTTATAGGAATAAGCGAGACATTGATTGATCAATCAGTAGATACAAGGCTTAGTTGATTACCAAAGGCTTTTGTCTAACTGAGGGTATTGATTCACCTACAACCTTTAGCTCGTTTATCAAACCAACTACTATCGAACTGGTTTTTTCTATTGCTTTCTCTCATGGTTGGTATATTAGGCAAGTCGATACGAACAACACATTTCTTCTCTATGACTTGTCCGAGACCGTATACATGGAACAACCCCCTGGGTTTATTGACACCAATTGACCATATAATGTTTATTTGCTTCAAGAGGTTCTTCATGGCCTTAAGCAAGCACCATGGGCTTTAGATTTTCTAAGCTATCTTTGCTATATTCTTATTTATGTCAAAGATATTCTAATTACAAGTAGGTCTGAGGTACTTGAGATAACACTATTTAATCACTTATACTCACGGTTTGGGCATAAAGATTTACGTGTTTGAGCTCCTTCTTGGGTATTCAAGCTACATTCACTAAAGACATTCTCCATCTTTTGCAATAGCATTACGTCATACATATTTTGCAATGCGCTAGCCTTCACTAGTCGCTTCTAGACATTAGTTGTCTAAGTATTCTCGTGTACTCTTGCATGATCCTCGTATGTACCACAACAATGTTGGTGCCCTTCAGTTCCTTGTCTTAACTCGCCACAAATGAATATGTTATTAGTAAAGTTTCTCGTTTCTTCACACACCTATGGATGGAAACTGGATCACAGTTAAGCATATTTTATGACATCTTAAATGTACCATTACTCATAGATTATCTGGCTGAAGGCTTCTAGTTTTGCCATTCATGCCTATGCTGATGCTGACTAGGCTGTTTGTCCAAATGATCTTAGATCTACCACTAGTTATTGTGTGTTTCTTAGGCCCAATCTCATCAAATCAGTTGGATTGGGTTGGTTTAAACTAATAAGAACTTCTTCTTTGATCAGTAGATAACAAATACGGAATCTAAGTTAACTACTTACTATCACAACACAAATACTTTAAAGAAGGATAAATACACAAGACATTCTTTCAAAGTATTCACTTGATTAATCGTTAGAGTGCAAATGATACAATTGGCAGATACAATCAAGTGGCTTAAAAGCTTGCCTCAACTATACAATTGTGAGAACTTTGATACTATGAAATCCAAACAATAAGAATAAACTATTCTATGTTCAGAGACTACAGCAAAACAGATAATCTGTGTATCAGAGTTGGCGGCTTTAGTACTATGTTGTCTCCAAAAGGTGTAACACAGCAGCCGTCGGCATAGACATTCTTGTTCTTAGTAGAAGTTGATCGGCAGATGATGGAGTTCTCTGCGGATTAGCAGCAGTCAATCGGTAGATCTTCAGTAGAGTGCTGATCAGCAGTTGCTTAGCATATGCTGATTGGTAGTGGATTCAACACTTGGCTCAATTCAGCAGTTGGTAGCTAGTGCTGAAATCCTGAGTTTTCGGTAGTTTTATCCTTCATGGCTCAACAAATTCCCCTAGATGATGCTACCAAAACTCTATCTTTATCCTTCAAGCATTCTGATCATTAGAAATTCATACATAATCCTCTTCTATCTCTTGAGGGGTTGTCAAGAGGTAGATTCACCAAGTCCTTCATGTTGTGCTAAGAGAGTCTGAAATGATCATACTCTTTAACCTTAACTTTGATAGCACCAGCATATGTTAGACTAAAAGTGTTGGATGAGGAATTGTAACTCCAATAGGTGATTGGGTCATGAATGCTTAGTAGAGTCACATGTAAAACTTCTTCTTCTTCCTTTGCTCAGCCTTGTTTCCAATTTTATCTTTAGAATGGCAGCCATAGATTTGTACTTATGTGGCATGCCTTTATATTCTGAAGTTAGTTTATCCATCATCTTAAATCTTCAAGGCTGAGTTTTAGAACTTCTAGCTTAGATAGAAAGAAAGATTTAGACTTGTTCTTTCTTTCTATGAAGAAGTTCTCAACTTTCAAATCATAACCCCATTTTATGATTGTTGTATCATTATTATCTGAGTCTTGTTCTTCTTCATCTTCTAAGGGTTCTTCTTCTTCTTTAGGATGTTCCAATATATGTCTCATCCTTTCAGCCACATCTGTGATGATTACTTCATCTAGTGAATCATTAGATTGGCTCTAGGAAGGGGATTTAGCTTTCTCAGGAGCTTGTTGGACTTGTGGAGAACCATGCTCAGTGGTTGAGCAGGTGGAGAAATAGTATGAGGTGATTGTGGGTGGAGGTTAGATTCGGCAGATGAAGTGGTTTCAGCAGCTTCAGACTTTGGTTTCTTCTTTCTTTGTTTTAAAGCCTGACTAGATCTTTCTAAATGAGAGTTGAAGATTCTCATCAGTACTTTTTCCACTCCCCTTGCCTCAGAATCATTCTTGGGTTTCTTAGTCTTAGCCTAGTTAAGTCAGCTATCTGAAACCGATTAAAGCACACTAGTTGATTCTTTGAGTAAGCTATAATTCCTGCTACTGATCTGGTTATAAAGTAGGTATTCTTCTTCTGATCATATTCTCACTCCACTTATGATCATGCGCTGACAGTAGAGTTTCAGGAATCTCTTTACCAGCATCAACTTTGACTAAGGATAGTACTTTGTGTAGCAGCACTTTGGATTCATCATTTTCACATCCAAAGATGTTGAAGTACTCAGCATTTGCTCAAGAATGTCAATAGGCCAATCAAGTACCTCATTTTCATGATCATCATACATGATTTCTCCATTAGCCCTCTTGACAGCAAATTTCTTCATTTAAGCAAGATACTCGGCAGCCAACACCTTTGTTCCTTTAGGTATCTTCTCCTCCACTTCTAGATCAATAATCCTTACCTTTATAACTCTTTTCTATGCCATATTCTTCTTTGCAAGGATTGTAGAGATAGGCTGACTATCATCAGACGTTATTGATTTAGAGTTAGGAGATGCTGGAGACTCAATAGGCAGATTTGAAGTTTTTGTGTGACTTTTTCAGTTTGTACATATTTCCTTTCCCATTGCTCCCTGGCTTGTTCAAACTTTGGAAGCTCTCCAACTGTAACCTTTTGTTTTATTTTTATAATAATCACATCAAAAGTTGACATACTCATTGCTCCTACTTGTTTACTCGAGAAACCCTAGTACTTATAGAATTGATTCATTTGTTGCTTATCCCTAAACTCTTGCTGGACTCTTTCTTCTAGCTTCCTCTCTAATGCAGCCTTCTATCTTCAAGCTAACTCAGTTGATTTCTCCAATTCAGCATGAGTTACAACTATTAATTTAGATTTGATCTCAGCAGTGCTCCACTCCATGACCTCATCAAAGTTGAATCCTTTCAACTCAAGTTGAGCTACTAGGAGATATTTTTATTAATCTCTTTGCTTTCTTTTCAGTGGAGGTCATGGGTTTGGATTCGGCAGTTGCAGTTGTTGAAGCCTTCTGAGTAGCTGTTCTTTGGTTACTTTCGGTAGATGGCCTAGATGAATTAGATGGCACCTTCTTGATAGCTTTTGTCTTAGGTTTTGGTGGCTCTTTTGGTGTTGTTCTACTAGGTTCACTACTACAGTTGAATTCTTTTGTTGCAGTTCATATAGCTCTTGAATCTTTTGCACTCTTGATCAGTGCAGTAATGTTCATCTTGATAGAGGATTCTTGAGATCTGCTTGCCTTCAGAACTACAATCTCTTCTTTAACACTTTGTGGGAACAGCTCCACCCCTTTGGCCATCAGAAAATCTGGCCTTTGATTTTGGTGACTCAATTTCTATTTCTTCTTCAGTAGTCATACGTCTCTTGCCTTTGTCAGAGGTAGAGACGTCAGTGAGTCTGACTGTTGAAGGTCTGAGGGTTACACTTGATGCCTCACCAGCTGACTTGGGATCATAGGCAGTTGTCTGAGCTTTCTCAGCATCATTAGTGACTTTTGAGACATTTGTTTCTACATACACCACAGAGTTAACTAGGGTTTTTGTTTCAACATCTGGTTGACCAATTATCACTCAGCGGATTTTCTAAGTTCAGACTCATGTGTGTCCTTTTATTGTTTATGAAGTTTGGTTGGTTCATATTCAAGAGTCACCCCATGCCTTTCGATGTTGTCTTTAATAGTCTGGGTGCCTTTTTTATAAACCACTATTTTCTCTAAGGATTCATCTTCTGAAGAAGCCTCTGGCCTAGTGTTTTTGGCAGTTGCATCAGCAACTGATTTATTCAGCTCTTCCACAGCTTCCAACAGCACTTTTAGTAATGGGGGTTCTTCTTTAACAGATACCTTAGGAGGAGCTCCAAGTCCAAGCATGAGCTCTCTCTTTACTGATTCCTTATCGGATTCTTTCTTTTAAGAGAGAGCACAGAAAAAGTGTCAGATCTGTTCATCATTGCCAATTTCTAATTCCCAAGTTGAACCTTTTGGTTCATCCGCTCATCACTCTTCTAGCTTTCATCTCATTCTCTTTCGAGCAATCATAGTCGCATCTATCAAGGACCTCATTCAACTTGGCTTTAGCTTTTGATAGAGGCTCATATTGGTTAGTCCATTTGGAAGAGAAAGAGATTGGTTGTGCAACATGTACAACTTGAGTAGCCAATTTCTGGAGAATGTCTTCAGCTTTTTTGGGCTCATCTTCACCCTTTTTGGTAGCATCATCTAAGATTCCAGATGACACTAGGCGTGTAAAGGAAAGGACATCCAAAGGTTCTTGTGGTACTAAGAGTTGAAGGCTTAGAATGATTGATTGTTAAAGGTCAATGGTCTCTTGTAGTTGCTCCACTTTGTGTTCAAGATTCATTGCTTTTGCAGCAACTTGCTGAAGAGTTGTAAGTTGTTCTTCAAGGATGGTTACTCTTGCAGCTTGCTGTTGAAGAGTTTTGGATTATGCTTCCACCTCAGATACTCTATCTGCTAAAGATTTCAGCAAACATTTCTCAAATTTGAGAACTGTGGCTCTTTCAGCGTAACCTTGAAGCCTTGCATTTTCAGCTTGTAAGGCATTTAATTTTTTAGCAAGCTCAAAGTTATGGGTCATCAATTCATTTATTTGTTTCATACTTCCCTCATCCATAAATATGGAATCCTTAGGAGATGAGGTACTAGGCCGAACCTCTGCACCCTCACCCACCAAATGCTGTTTCTTGGCGCCCTGGATTCCTCAAATGAGACATTCTCAATGTGAGTTTCCATGGTTGAGGTCTTAGTGATGATGTCTCTATCCTGCTGATCAATAGGTTGACCAGTAGTAGAGACAGCATCTTCCATATTGATCCTTTCCTCCCTAGGATCAACCTCTTGGGATAAAGGATGTGGGTCAAATGTTGCTACAAACAAATCAGTCTTCACTGTCTGTATTGTGTGGAGAGGGAAGACAGTGGATCATGCTGATGTGTAGTAGGGTCATTATCATCCTAGGTAATAGACATGCGTATGGGAGAGAGTGGAGCTGAGTCTAATGGTCTAGGATGTGAACCAATTCCTAATGAGACTTCTTCTTCATATGTTGTCTCAGTGATGTGGATATCCCTTTTGGTTTTCTTAATGGAGTGTTGTGACTCCAATTGAAAGCTTTAAACTTGGGTGGGTTTGCTCAGAAGAAGGAAGAGAAACCTTCTTCTTTGAGCCTTGTCTAGATGTGGCTTACACCTTTGACTTGACCAGAACCCTAGTTTCCAGTCTTGTCTTTTTAGGGGAGGTGATTTGAGGGCCTGCATCTTCTCAGTAGAAGATGCAGGGGTTCGCTTTTGTTTGTGAGATTTTGGCTTTGATGTAGAGGGTGTGGGATCAGCAATGGTGGGTAGACTTGGGCATAAAAACCGGGTTCGGACCCGACCCGGTGGACCCGACCCGGAACCGGGTACGGGTACGACCCGGTATATGCATACCGGGTTGGACCCGAAAAAAAAATCGTAGGGTTGGAACCGGGTATGATTTTCTAGAATCTCTTAGAACCCGACCCGACCCGACCCGACCCGACCCGACCCGGAACCGGTTGAACCGGGTTGTACCCGGTTTCGACCGTTTTTTTTTTTTTTTTTTAAAGTGCCGTTTTTTAACGGCTATATAGCCGTTGGGATCGATTTGTGACCGTTTTTTTGTCACTTTTAGGCTTCTAAGTTAGTATAAATAGGTGTGGGTTGATATGGTTTAGTACCCAAGTCTCAAACGCAAAAACATACGCAAAAAACGCAAAAAATACTCTCGTTTACTCTCGCTTTACACGTTCACTCTCTCGTTTTACACTTTCACTCTCTTCAATCTTGATATGGCTCACTCACAATCTTCCGTTGGTCAAGGTTCGTCCAACGCTCCAACCGTCGTTCGTGTTCTTGCACACAATCGTAACATGGATGTTTGGTGCAATTGGGATATGGTTGAGTTGAGTGACGGGTCTGTAAAGGCTCGTTGCAAGTTTTGTGGAGCTTTGCTTGCTAAAGATTCTAACACGACTTTAAACAAACACATTAGCAAGAAGTTTTGTAAGTCGTTGAAAAGTAATCCGGATTCGCAACAAACACAATTGGGTGGAGACGGTGGAATCTTTAATTACGATGTTAATACGGTTCGAGATCGAATGGCGAAGTTCGTGATTCAAGAAGCTTTGCCTTTTAGTCACTTCGACAATCCTCGGTTGACCAACTTAATTCGAGAGACGCTTCAACCTCGTTACACTCACGTAAGTCGTACTACACTTAGACGTTATTGTTTAAAATTATGGAAACAAGCAAAAAATGATTTAATTGTATTATTTGAAAATTTAAATACCGGTGTAAACTTAACTAGTGACGTTTGGTCGGCTCCACACGGTTTACCCGAATCGTACCTTTGCGTCACCGCTCATTGGGTGGATCCCAATTCATGGCAATTGATGAAACGTACGATTGCATTTGATCTTTTTCCGCATCCACACACCGGAGAATTTTTGTTTTACTTTTTAGATAATGTAATAAGTACTTTTAAATTAGAAAATAAACTTTTTTCAATTGCATTTGATAACGCCTCTAACAACACAACCGCGGTTGAAAAATTAAAATTAAAATATCTTCCGATTGCAAACGGTGATTTTTTCCATACTCGTTGTGTTGCACATATTATTAATTTAGTAGTGCAAGACGGACTATCCGGGCAATATGTTAATAACTTTATTACATCTTTTCGATTTATGTTACATGACGTTTTTAAAAAAAGTAGAAGAAGATATCAAGATTATAAACAACTTTGTAAGGATACGCACTCTAGATTTTTAGGTCTTAATTGGGATGTACCTACTCGGTGGAATTCGACTTGTCACATGTTTGAATGTGCTTTAAAACAAAAGGGCACTTTGAAAGCTTTTCATAATAGTCTTTCGGATAATGGTGAAGCCGACCCATTTCCGGATGCGGGTTGGGAGAATCTTCAACGTCTATCCGAGTTTCTTGAGGTTTTTAAAAACTCAACAACAAAATTATCGGGAGTTTATTATTCCACTAGTTATTCGGTGCTTCAAGAACTATATTTTATGTCTTTGAATTTTAAAAATTTTCAAAATAAAAATAATATGTTTAATCAAATGATAGAACCAATGAAAGAAAAGTTTAAAAAATATTTAAGGACTTACCACCCGTTTTTACGTGTGCCGCCGCTTTAAATCCGTTTCTAAATGTTGCGGGGGTTGAATGTTTGATAGATGAGATAAATGACAATTTGGATATGCATGACGAAAACCCTGATTTTTCAAATGAGGCAAAAGAAAATTTTAATCATAGTTTGAAAACAATTTATAATTTTTATTTAAATAGATATGGGCCTAACGTAAACATAACCATGCCAAGCGGATCAACCTCAAGTGCTAGTACCTCGTTTAAAGACCCTGTTTTGACTATGTTGAATGTTGTTCGGGATGTGACGGCTAAACGTCAAAGAGGTAACACCCCAACAAGTGTGGCTCGGTAGATATAGTGAAACGGATTTTATTTCCACTATGACTACCGAAGATTATCGTGCATTCGATATTTTGGCTTGGTGGAAAGGAAAAGAATCTCAATTTCCGATTCTTTCTGCTATGGCCCGTGATTTACTAAGCGTCCAAGCTTCTACGGTAGCTTCGGAATCTGCTTTTTCTCTTAGTGGCAGGGTAATATCATTACGAAGAACAAGACTAACTCCGAAGCAGTGAGATGTGCATTTGTTTAAAGGATCACTTAGACGCAACGGATCGTATACAAGACCAAACAAGCCTCGAAGACGAGATTACACTCGAAGCTAAAGTACATGATGAAGAGGTAGAAGACGGAGTATCTTCTGGCATATCCGATGAAGAATTAGCATTTGATCAAGCATCTCGTAGTAGATAAAATTAGACGATATTGTTATTTTTAAGTTGTTTTAATATTATATGTCTTTCATGTTCTTTTTAAATTTCTTTGTCATTCAAATGTTTTATATAAAAAGTATTTAATATTTGTATATTATAAGTGTAACATTTTCTGCTCAAGATTTGTATATATTATATATTAAGTTGTTTAAATTTTTGTCATTCAAGTGAACCCGGTTAGAAAAGAAAAAAAAAAAGAAAAAAAAGAAAGAAATATAAGAAAAAAAAACATACGACCCGGTGTTCGACACACACACAAGAAAAGAAAAAAAGAAAAAAAAAAAAAAAGGCAAAAAACCCGGGAACCGGGTTTCATACCCGAACCGAACCCGACCCGACCCTACCCGGGTATACCGGGTAGGGTTTGTATCTCGCTGAACCCGACCTGGGTTCGTACCCGGGTTCACCAATAGGGTACAAAAAACCCGTGGGGCCAAACCCGGTTTTGTACCCGGGCCGGGTCCGGCCCAAACCCGATTTGTGCAACTCTAATGGTGGGGGTTTCATGTTACCACCTGAGGGCTCAATGACCTTAAGCATATGATCAAACAAGGGAGTTACCTTCCTAAAAAAAAGATTATGCAGTTACTCTGAACTTGAAAATATTACTTGTTTAAGTTTTAAAGCATGAACAACTCCATTAAGTTTAAGTTTAAACCTTAGTTCTTCTTGAAAATCAGTTTTATGAATCTAGAGTACATAAAAACTTAAATTTGCAGCAACAGTTACATTTTTTCATACAGTTGAAAAATGAAGTTTGAAAAATCATAACTCTGTGTGACCAGACCATGGATAGCCCTACTAAATCTAATAGTATCTGGTCCCATTCTGTTGACTGTTAGAAAGACAGTGTAAGAAGATATGAAGGATTATTCTCCAATTATGATATACTAGTGATTTGGAGAAGGTGGACGTCGGGAGGGGTCCTTCATATCCCATCTCTTTGAAAGCGACACTGACCACTTATTTTGAGAAAGAAGATTCACCATTTGCGTCGTTCAAATTAAGATGTTGATGAATTTTGGCACATGAAATGGTGACCTTCAACCCTTGCACTGTCGCAGTGAGGACCTTTGTTCTTTGATCAAAAGAAGAAATAAGTAATTTGTTGAATGATAACTTCAAACAAATCAAGAGCTAAAGCTCTGATACCACTTGTTGGACCGGGTTGGTTTATAACTAACAAGAACTTCTTCCTTGATTAGTAGATAACAAATGCGAAATCTAAGTTAACTACTTACTATCACAACACAAATACTTTGAGGAAGGATAAACACACAAGAAATTCTTTCAAAGTATTCACTTGATTAATCGTTAGAGTACAAATGATACAATCGGTAGATACAATCAAGTGGCTTAAAAGCTTGCCTCAACTATATAAATGTAAGGACTTTGATACTAAAAAATCTAAACAATAAGAATAAACTATTCTATGTTCAAAGACTACAGCAAAAAAAGATAATCTGTGTATTAGAGTTGGCGGCTTCAGTACTATGTTGTCTCCAAAAGGTGTAACACAGCAGCCGTCGGCACAGACATTCTTGTTCAGAGTAGCAGTTGAATGGCAGATGATGGAGTTTTCTGCTGATCGGCAGCAGTCAATCGGCGGATCTTTTGTAGACTGCTGATCGGCAGTTTCTCAGCATATGCTGATTGGCAGTTGATTCGGCATATGCTGATCGGCAGTGGATCAGCACTTGGCTCAATTCGGCAGTTGGCAGCAAGTGCTGAAATCCTAAGTTTTCGGTAGTTTCATTCTTAATGGCTCAAAGCTCTAAAAAACAACATACGGTTCCAAGATCTTGTATGGAGACCGATCGGCCCTTGCTCATGTAACAGTGAGGTTTGAATGTTTGATGGATTATGCCACTGCTATTGAGTTCTGTTACTTGTGCTAGCTCTCCCAGTCTTTGGTGTAATAACTTAGCGACACCTATCTAGCTATCAATCTAGTATTTCGTCAACGTACGAAACACCTTAATATTGCACTTCATTCGTGGTATAGTGCTCTCACAAACTCTCATTGTTAGTTATGTTCCTCTTGCTCTTCAATAGGCAGATCTACTAACCAAAGATTTATATTCCACATAGTTTGTCGTATTTCGTAGCTTTAAGTCACATTTGTCTCTTAGCTTCGGGGCATATTGCTACTCCTTTTGACCTTCATATTCCTCTTTAAGATATGTATTTACTACCTTTCTCTTGAGTTGTTTGTTGTTCATTTCTCTTGTAAACTCCTATATATATATAGCATTGTATTACTAGTTAGAAAAGATACAATACAAGAAATAGTTTCTTTTCATTACCCGTACGACTTTAACTTGTGATAATCAGAAGCTCATACATGGGTAAAGTTAAGGCAAGTTCTATTAATGTTTTCAAAACCGTGATAGTTGCTCAAATTGTAAAATTTGAGTTGCAAAACAAAGCTTGAAAATAGCACAAGGCATCCGACATAAATCTACGAAAAACAACTTATGAATATATACGTATGAGTACTGATTATATGCACAAAATGAAGTTAAGCTTAGTAAGATAGCTTGTAAGTATTATGTGAAATTATACTTTCTAAATCTCGCATAAATAGCCGGATAAGTTGTAATTTATGTGCCAAATTATGTATCAAGTTATTGGCAAAATGGTTTTGATTAAAATGTCAAAACATGAGCTCACCTTCTATGGCATGTGAACGTGAGTGGAAGTGATGAAGGAATGAAAGGAGCTTAGAAACAATATATATTTGAAGATTTTGTATTATGTTGTACTTTGTTTCTTCTGTAAATGTTATCACAAATTAAGTATCAATAATTTTTTTTACATTTTATTGTTAAGTGTGTTACCAATCGGTCACATAGACCCGTTCTTAGGTGAGGTAACTCGAGTTGTTTGAACCTTCAGGTCAAACATTGCACTTGAACTGATATTGTCCTGGTGCGTCTTACTTTGCTCCAGATCAGAACCTGTGAACATGGATATGGAGTTGGACCATGGACACATCCAACAATATTATTGGTTCCTATGAGACCTTTAGGCAAAAAAACAGTTCAAATTCTTGGCATTTGTTGTGTTTGAGGTTAACAAACCTCTTCAACACTGGTATTATGCAAAGGTCCCAAACACAAACACGATAGAAACATGTCTGGAAACAAATTTAAGCATGATAAAGATATCCTGTCATCAAACTATTTCCATTATCCGAAAAGCGAATATGTAGGAGCATGTATCTACATGGTATCAGATTCTGAACCCACCATTAGAAAAAAGGGAAGAAAAGAAATAATTCAACGGTTAAGTCCTATAGGGGTGAAAAATCTAT
The DNA here is from genome assembly GCA_025506505.1 of Flaveria sonorensis. Lineage (NCBI taxonomy): Eukaryota > Viridiplantae > Streptophyta > Magnoliopsida > Asterales > Asteraceae > Flaveria > Flaveria sonorensis. Next base: position 21,673,877 of record CM046426.1, read on the forward strand.
ACAGGTTTCTTCTGGAAGAAGCGAGTCAAGTACCATACTTGTACACATGAAGCCAAATGCAAATACCCAAGATAAGATACTGTACCAAGCCACCCTGGAATTGGTAGTCTCACTCAAGCCACCTGGAATTGGTAGTCTCACTCACTCCTTCATTTCTGCCTCTCTGCATGACCATCAAAACAATAACAAATCACTATTAAAAAAAGTGGTAGCGGATCAATCTACCAGACCCTTTTGAGATAAAAAATTTCAACTTACTTGTTTTGACTAATTGCCCAACTTACCCAATTTGCCACCTCTAGAGATTAACAGCATTACACAAGAATTGCAAGAAGAAAGTTCACCTGCTCTTGAGGTATAACAGATTATCATGAATGGCTTCCACAGCTCCTTCAAGCTTTCTCAACTCGAGCTCAACACCCTGTGAAGCAATTCAAGGAAAAACATCAAACAAGTAAGAGGATAAAATAACACAATACCTCTATCTATGAAAATTGAACGGTTTAACTTGACAAATGAGTTTTATTAGAATGTATCATAAAGACAATGGAGGAGTCTTCCAGACCCAATCAGCCCCATCTGTTGATTTTGAAGAAATGATTGTGAAAGGGGGAAACATAACTCGGACTCTTTCCAAAGACAGAAATGTCACAAATTTCAAGGACGCAAATGTATGGAAACTTCTGCTCAACAGAAAAGAAAAGAACAGACTTCACATTGACAGAGGAAATCTGACAGAATTTAATGCAGAAAATTCCTTTAAACAAATTTGGGATCCCACATTTATAATATTACATTTGACTCAATGTTTTGACAAAATAAACATTGGCTTAAGAATATTCCATTCATGAGAGAAGATGAATTCTTAATCCTTCTACGTTGATAAAATATTTGACATTTCTAGAATAAAATCACTGCAACTAACAGATAATGCCTTCTGTCGACTTTTAAATACTTGCCATGTAAGCTCATAGTCGTCAAAAGCTCAAGATTTATTTTACAGTTGAAAATGCTTTTACCTATATATGTGTAAAACGGGTCAATTGAGTAATAATAATTGTCTTTGACGGGTCAAATGGGAAATTTTTAATAAAACCTAATAAAAATGGAAATGTTGGGAAAACAATTGACACAAGAAACTAAGTAGAACAGACAACAAACTTCAAAAATTGCTACTACAGTCAGCACAGATTATTATTAAGAAAACAAGAAGAGAAAACCAGTACATTAACATCGAATGACCTATCTCTATTTATAATAGAAAAAGAACATGGAAACAATCTACTGACAAAAATAAAACTCTACCTTTTGGAAGGTAATAAAGCACAAATCAATTGAAATAAAAACAACCAGCAGCTGCAACTTTACTACAAAGAAAAACAGTTGCAGCCTTACTGTCAATTTACAGCTGTAACTAGCTGTAGCTTGATGTCAGTATTTTTTTTATTTTTATTCTTTTTAACCATTCGGAATTAACCAACATTCACCCCGTTAATTCCGGTCTTCACTTCTGATAGGTCTTGAACTCCAAAAAATTCCCTCATTTCAATAAACTTGACCCTAGGTAAAGCTTTGGTCAATATATCTGCCTTTGTTCATTCCCGCTGACATATTCAATCTTTACTAAACCGTTTTAACACATTCACGAATAAAGTGATCTTCGTGTCAATATGTTTACTACGTCCATGAAAAACAGGATTTTTTATCAACAAAATCGCAGACTTGTTGTCCACATGAATAGTGACTGCCTCCATAATATGACCCGTTAACTCTTCGAGTAATCCTTTCAGCCACACACTTTGGCAGGCGGCGGCAGCAGCTGCTATAAATTCTGCTTTGCAGGAAGATAAAGCAACAGTTTATTGCTTTTGACTGCACCAGGTGACAGGACCACCCCCATAATAAAAAATCATCCCTGTGGTGCTCCTTCCATCTGTTCTATCTGTGGCGTGTGAGCTGTCGCTGTACGCAATCAGGTTACCTTCTCCATTTCTACGATAGCAGATCCCAAAATAACCGTGCCTTTCACATAACGCATAATCTGTTTAACAGCTTGTAAGTGTGATGTTTTTGGGGTCTCCATAAACCTGCTAGCAATACCAACTGCGTAGCTAATGTCAGGCCGGGTGTGTGTAAGGTACCGAAGGCACCCTATAAGTCTTCTGTATTGAGTTGCATCAATACTCTCTTGATCTTCATCCTTTCCAAGTTTAATTCCGGATCCACGGGGAATTTTGTGGGGTTACACTCCCACAAGTTTGCTTCTTTTAGGATCTTTGTAGCATACCCAGATTGCATCGAAGTAATTCAGCTTCATCTTGGCTCACCTCAATTCCCAAGTAGTAGGCCAGTAGCCCCAAATAGCTCATTTGAAAGTGACTTTTCATCTGAGTTTTGAACCTGCTGATCTCTTCTTTACATGGCCCTGCAATAATCAGATCATCAACATAAATTTCCACTATTAGTGGTCCCGATTTGGCAACCCTTTCACTGCATGTTCTCTTGGACATCGGTCAAATCCAAGTTGTTTTAGAGTTGCATCCAGCCTTGAATTCCACACCCTTGGTGCTTGTTTCAAGCCGTATAGGGCTTTAACAAGTTTGTACACGAAGTGCTCCTTTCCTGGTTTCTCATACCCCAGGGTTGGGATACATAGATATCCTTTAGATCTCCATTCAAGAAAGCGGTCTTGACGTCAAGGTGATGAACTTGCCACCCGTTTGTTGCAGCTAGAGAGAGGATCAATAGAACAGATTTCATTCGAGTAACAAGGGCAAACACTTCTTCATAGTCAACGCCATGCTTTTGAACATAACCCTTTGTGACAAGTCTTGCCTTATAACGAGTGATGTTTCCTTTGCATCTCGTTTGACTTTGAAAATCCACTTCAAACCATCGGTTTGACACCATTTAGAGGCTGGACCAGGCGCCATGTACCATTTTGTTCAATGGACTTTAGTTCTTCCTGCATAGCATTTCTCCATTCTTGCTGGTTTTTGCTTCATCAAATGTTCTTGGCTCTTCCTATGTAACATTAATCTTCATTCAAACTCCACTTGTTGAATTGTTCTTGAGTACACTTGATTCACTGATTGAAACCCTGCATCGGTGTGTCATCAAAAAAAGAACTTGTACTTGAGGCTGAATTGGTACCTGATGACGCATTGAATGGGCTGCCCAAGCTAACTGGGCCAATTGGGCTGCTGAACGGGCTGCCTGAACTGTTTTGTGTCTGGCCAGGTGTATAGGGGCTGCTGGATTCTCCTGTTGAGCCCTCCTGTTCAAAATTAACAGACCCATCTTCCGGACCTTCTGCAATTGGAGCTGAATCAGGTCCATGTTGGGTGTTTTGAGTATACCTGAAACCATGTTTTGATAGGGTGATGAGCAGCCATCTGCTGCTGCAACAGTGAACTCCGTCCATTTTCGATTATCATTGTTCTCTTCTTTAGCCCAATCCCATGGTTTGGTTTCTTCAAAACAAACATCCCTGCTAATACACACTCTTTCTATTGGGTTGTAGAGCTGATACGCTTTACTTCCTGCTTCATTCCCAAGATGAACCATCATCTCGCTTCTATCATCCAACTTGGTGAGTTTGACTGTGGGAACTTTTACATATGCTGTACAACCTAACACTTTAGATGTTCCAAATTCGGCTTCTTTCCCTTAAAGGCTTCATATGGTCTTTTTATCACGGCTTTTGTAAGTGTTCGGTTTAAATGTAACCGAGTGTTGAACGCTTCACCCCACAACCATTGGGGTAGCTTCATTGTTTTCAACATGGAACGTGTCATGCCAAGAATGGTTTGATTTCGGCGTTCAACCACACCGTTTTGTTGTGGAGAACACGGCGCGGTTAGAAACCGATTTATGCCATCCTTGCTACATAATTGTTCAAAGCTTGTGGAAATAAACTCTCCACCTGATCTGTTCTTAAAGCCTTGATCTTGTAGCCACTTTCAGTTTCAACAGAATTTTTGAACCTTTTAAATGCCTCGAATGCCTGGTCTTTAGTTTAAAGCACATAAACCCACATAGATCTTGAAAAATCATCAACAAGTAGTAAAAATAACTGTTTTCAGATGGAGTACACAGGTGTAATTGAACCACACAGGTCAGCAAAATTTAGTTCCAAGGCTGTTTTGCCGGATAGGAACTTTTAGATGGAAATGGCAGCCTTCGTTGTTTTCCAGCCAAACAATTCTCACAGATTTGTGATTTTTGGTTTATGTTTGGGACTCCAATCACCATTTTTTCTCCTGTCATGATCTTTAAGGCTTCGAAATTTAAATTGCCGAGGCGGGCATGCCAAATCCAAGCCGCCTTGTCCATTTTAGAAAATAGACAGGTTGGTGGTATAATGTTTAGGTGTACCTTATAGAGTCGGTTTTGAGATCTTTTAACTTTCATGAGTGCTGCCGGATCGATCATAAAGCCACAAGAAACCGTTCATATGTATTTTGCATCCCATCTCATCAAGTTGTCCAAGACTTAGTATGTTGTTACATAAGTCCGGGATGTAGTACACATTGGTGATGAGTCGTTAGTCGCCATTCTTGCACTGCAAAAGGATTGACCCCTTTCCTTTAATTTCCACAGCTGATCCATCTCCAAACTTCACACGCCCCACCGTTTTTTCATCAAGTTCACTGAAGTAGTCTCGTTCTCCGGTCATGTGATTACTTGCACCGTTATCTAGGTACCAAGTATCATCTCCACTGCCATCTTTAGCATATTCACTTGGGAAAACCTTTTCTTCATTGAGTAACACATGTTCTTGGGTTATCTTCATCATAAGAAGTGTTTGATCGTCATCTTCCTGTGCCAAAAATGCTTCTGCTTCGGTCTTCCTGGGAGCATGGCACTCAGCTGAAAAATGACCCATTTTGTCGCAATTGTAGCACCGTAAATTCTTACGGTCACGTTTGCCACTGCCCTGTTCTTTTTGTTCTGTTTCGCGACTGTTTGAAGGGTGTCTACCACCCCTACCACGGCTGTTAAATCCGCCTCGACCACGACCACGCCCTCGATGGTCGGATGAACTAGAACCCCGGCCCCTGCCGGCAGTTTTCCCCTCTGTTCGCTGCCATTCTTCTTTGGTCAACAGTAATTTCCCTGTTGATTCAAGATTGGCTGGTTTTACCCTTTCTTCATAGGCTTTGAGGCGACCAACAAGGTCATCAAAGACCATGGTTTCTAGGTCTGAAAACTGCTCTATCGCAGCAACAACAGGCAGAAATCTAGTTGGAGCAGCGCTTAGAATTTCTTGACTTTGGTCTTCTCGTCCATCGTGGTTCCAAGTGTCCGAATTTGGATGCCACTCCACCAATTTTGCTAGCAAAATCATCAATGCTATCCGTTTCCTTCATATTCAACAATTCAAACTCGCGATTCAAATTTTGGATTCGTGCCTGTTGCACTCTATCCGCTCCAAGGAACCGAGTTTTGAGGGCTTCCCAAACATCTTTTGCTCCAGTATGACCAGCAACTTGCAACAGAATTTCTTAGGGCAATGCTTGGAATATGAAGGCCCTCGCCTTCTTCCCAAGTTTAAGTGTTTAACATCAACGTTAGCACCCGTTGGAGGTTCTATGGCATCCCAAAGACCTTGGGCATCCATAAAAGATTCCATTTTAATGGCCCACGAAGTATAATTCGTTGCGCTTAACATCGGACATTGATAGGAGGTTGAACCTCCTCCTTCCCTGACTTGAACAAGCTGATTGTTCTGTGGAATATCAGCCATAGGAGCAGCACTTCCTTTTTGATGGCAGGAACAGGTTCTTAGGACTGAAGATGGCTCTGATACCAATTGTTGGGAAAACAATTGGCACAAGAACTAAGTAGAACAGACACAAACTTCAAAAATTGCTACTGCAGTCATCACAGATTATTATTGAGAAAACAAGAAGAGAAAACCAGTACATTAACATCGAATGACCTATCTCTATTTATAATAGAAAAAGGACATGGAAACAATCTACTGACAAAAATAAAACTCTACCTTTTGGAAGGTAATAAAGCACAAATCAATTCAAATAAAAAGCAACCAGCGGCTGCAACTTTACTGCAAAGAAAAACAGCTGCAGCCTTACTGTCAATTTACAGTTGTAACTAACTGTAGCTTGATGTCAGTATTTTTTTTTTTATTTTATTCTTTTTAACCATTCGGAATTAACCAACAGGAAATGGGTTGAACAGGTTGAGCTGGTTTCAAAGTCACCCAAACTGCATACAAAATGCATAGAACATTATTGACAGAAAACAAGTAGCAAAAACCAAAAGCACAGCAACGACTCTTTTATACAGACAATAGGTGTTCTTGCTATTTGTTGTCTGTGCTTTTGTCACTGAACTCTTTTTAGGACATTACTGACAGAAAACAAATAGCAAGAACACCCAAACAGGTATTGTCACTGAACTCAGCAACGACTCTTTTTATTTTAATCACTCAATAGAATTTTCTGTAGACAAAACAATGGCACCTATTGTCTATTTATAGTAACTCAATTCTTAGAGACTGCTCAACAAAAATAAAGTCTCAATAATAGGAAACAGGATCAAAACAAAATTAACACCAAAAACCAAAAGCACAGTTTCGGCTAGAGGCGCTGCTTCCATTTGAAACATGGCTTCAGCCTTCAGCCACCTTTTCCAGAATTAACCAAACAACAATCTCCTCTTTAAATTGGATTGTGCCAACCAAGTCAACAATTAGTACCTCTCTCATTTCAATTAATTTAATCCTTGGTAGTGCTTATTATCTTTCTTTTTGTCCCTACTAATATACTCCACTTTAACTAATCCCCTTTTCAATACATTCTCGAATGTAATAATACAGGGTATCAATATGTTTGCTACGCCAATGAAACACGGGATTTTTCATCAATTCGATAGCCAACTAGTTATCAACGAACAAGGTTATTGCTTCCATCATCCCTTTTATTTCTCTTATCACCCCCTTTAGCTAAATGGCTTAACACGTAGTAGGCGTTGCCACCATGAGCTAGGCTTCACAAGAAGACAATGCAATAGCGTTTTGTATTTTACTGCTCCAAGCCAGCAATCCTCCCCTATAATAGAAAATCATTGCAGTTGTGCTTCTTCCATCAATGCGTTTAGTGGGAAGTGAGCTACCACTATAGTTCACTAGCTTGGCTTCTCCATTCCGCTCATATATTATCCTATAGCTTACGGCTCCTTTTATGTATATCAAAACTTGTTTCACATCTTGCATATGAGACCTCTTTGGAGATTCCATGAATTGGCTTGCAACACCAATAGCTTAACTAGTGTCTGGTCATGTGAGTCAACTACCGCAAGCACCCAATGAGTCTCCTATATTTCATATTTTCATTGCATTCACATGTTCACCATAATTTCTTTTGTCAATTAAGAAACCGAGTACATTGGAAATTTCTAGGATTAGCGTCATGTGAGTCAACTACCGCAAGCCCCAATGAGTCTCCTATATTTCATATTTTCATTGCATTCCACATGTTCACCATAATTTCTTTGTCAATTAAGAAACCGAGTACATTGGAAATTTCCTAGGATTAGCTTCCCACATGTTTGCTTGCTTCAACAACTTTAATTGCATAACCAGTTTGCTTCAAAAAGATTCCACTTCGGTTTTGATCAACCTCGATACCTTAGTAATTGGTTAACAATCCAACTTTGCTCATGTCAAAACACTCCTTCATTTGATCTTTAAAACTAGAAACTTCAATAGTACTTCACTAGGTGATAAATCAACATATACACCAACAATCAAAACACAACTTTTGTTGGTTCATTTGTGAACAGCATGTTCACGTGGACATAATAAACCCAAGCTATTTGAGCATGATGTCAAGCTTGGTATTCCAAGCTCTCGACACTTGTTTTAGACCATGAAGTGCCTTCCCTAGCTTGTACACCATATCTTCCTTTCCCGGCTTCTCGTGGCCTGTTTCCAATGGTTGATGGTGTGATAGGTCCACACAAGCCTCCATGAACTAACTCCAAGGGCTTGGACGCCTTAAAATTTGTCTCAACTAACAACAAATGCTTTAATTGTTTTCCCCCTAAGCAAGTTCACAAATTTAAGTTTGGTGTTCAATCAGAGGTACTACTTTGGCTAAACCTTTGGTATGCATTTTCTTGATGGACTCAAAGTTCAAATGGCCTAGCCACGAGTGCCATAACCATGCTACATCATTAATTTTTAAGTGACGACACACAAGCTTTTCAAAGTAAGCTTTATCTAGTAAAGCCGGTTTCTTGATCTCATTACTTTAATCAAGGTCTTTCCACCTTTCTCAAATACCTTCAATGTATTGTCTTCCATAAGATCTTACACCCCATTTAGCCAAGACTTATAATACAACAAAATATAGCGGTATGTAGTAGACTTCTGTGATAAGGGGTCACGCTCCATTCTTGCACTCCAACAAAATTGATCTTTTGCCTTTTATCTGTAAGAAGGAGACATCACCAAATTTGACTTTTCTTGTTGCAAATTCGTTTAGTTCAAAATAATGATGGTTATCAATCATGTGATTATTTGCACCATTATCCAAATACCATATGCCCTCCCCCTTTGTTTGATCTCGTATCTTTTAGGCAAAACTTTCTATTCATTAAGAAAAACAGATTCCATAAAGCACATAAGAAAAGCCAGATCTTCATGTGTTTCTGCAAGATTGGCATCATTGTCCTAGGCTTCTCGATCGGGGCGATTACTAGCACAAAGTATATACTTATCACAATGAAAACTTTGATTTCCTTCTTGTCTCAGCCCTTATTCTGGTCTCCGTGGTACTGATTTCGACCGTCCCTCCCACGTCACAGGCACGCCCTAAGCCGTGGTTGTCAATAGATCCCCAACAACGACCACCCCTTTGATCTCCTCGATCACCAAGTTTGGTCTCATCTTTGTGAAACATTAGTTTCCCTTGAGTTCCATAATATGATTCTCTTCCACAAAGGCGCTCCTCGTAAGCTTTGAGCCTTCTAGTTGCGTCATCTACACCCATCCAGGTCATTACACTGCACTACTATAGCCACCAACAAGAAGAACTTGTCAGGGACAGATTTCGGCAACTTCTTTACGAGATTAGCATTGTCAGAAGTCAAACTCAAGATCGTTGCTTTCAAAAACAATCCAAGATCGCTGATTCATCAACCTTTTGGACTCGTTCGGATCCAACAAATCAGCTCTCGAGAGCATTCCAGCTCTGGCGAACGATTTCAAGTTTTACACTAGGATCAAGATCTCTCTGCAAATGCTGGAACAAGGAGGCTCATGCCGTCTTGTTTTCTTCTTGTTGACCTGCCCTAGTTCAGCCGATTCTACAATCAGACAACTTCTGAGAGCCGTAAACTTGGCACTGATACCAAGTATTGACTAGAAAACATACAGCAAGAACACCAAGGTATTGTCACTAAACTCAGCAACGACTCTCTTTGTATTAGTTACTGAATAAAATTTTCAGTACACAAAACAAAGGGACCTATTGGACTATTTATAACGAACCCAAATCTTGGGAATCCAAAGAAACGGTTTCAGCTAAAGCATTGTGCTGCTTCCATCGGAAACGAGGCTTCAGCCACCTTTTCCCAGAATTAATCGACCAACAAACATAACAAATCATTTATTTCAAATATCAGATTATCATAGTAACTTAATTCCTTTTAATCATTCTTAGAATTTGAATCCTTTGTTAAAAAATAAAAAAATAAAAAATAAAAATAAAAAAAACTCAGAAAAGAATCGACCTAAACCAGTCAACCTTTTTTACCCACCTGATGTGCGCTATTTGCAACCTTTTAATATATTCATTTATATATCATTGACATTTTTAACAGTAAGAAAAAGAAAACTGGTAAAATAAGGTAAGACAACATAATGTCAAGAGTTATTACTCACCTCAATTTTTTCTTTCCTAGCAACCGACTCCCAATCCTTTGCTGCAATTCCAATTTTCCAGTCAATATTAACGCTTAAGGCGCCACCTTCACCAGGGTGGTCTGGCCAAAAACATGTTAGATATTGCCCAGCCTCGCTAGATGTGAATGCAAATTGACCATGTGTTACATTCTCCTTATGGTGAAGAACATTCCCATAAGGTGATGTAACCTACAAAATTAGTCGAAACCATAATTAGAGTTCATTTTTCAAACACATGCAAAAAATATGTACTCTATACAGATCATTGTGGTTATATGCGGAAATAGGTCAGTAAACACGCATTAATTTACCATAAAAGTGTCCTTTAATAAAAATTCCAACAAAAAATGACTTCGTTACTGTAAAACACATTTAAGTTTTGGATTTCATTGCAATTTTAAAAGAGCAAAACATAACTGGCCCATGCCACTTGCCACTAAAAAGATATGCTTTTGCATCAGGGCATTCCAAGAGATATGGAGATAACAAACACCACATGATAAACTATTTCATTACCCTTCAGCAGATAAACATAACGTCAAAATTTCACTTGATCTATATGTTCCAACCGGACAACCAGTAGCCACATTAGGTTCGAACCTAAAGCAGCTATTGTGTGGGTTTGCATGGAAAACCAAATGAACCTGTTTGGTTAAAATTCTGAAATGGGTTCTAAAGTTCTCTAAATAAATCAAATGAATTATATAAGAACTGGTAAGTGTTATATCACTGTGAAAGCTGATCAGTAACAGAAAGTTGAACCAACTTAGCATCAAGTTTTAGTTTTCAATCAAGTGCTGTATATATAAGTTCTTTTCAGTAGCAAGATAACATATTTTAATGAAAACTACGTACTCTTTCGTCAATCAAAAGAAGATTCCACATTATAATATATCTTTTTGCCAGGAAAAAGCAGGACCGCTTTTATAAATCTAGCATAAAGATGAAAATTATAGCTTCCAAATTACCCTTCCAACAGTTCCCATAATACCATTTTTCACAGAATTAAGGGGTCTGGGGGATTGCATATCAAAACTAATTATCTGATAGGAATGTTCTGATACATTTGAATGGAGTTTGGGATTGCTTATGAAAACTCATATGTTTATTGCAGTTTTGATACTTCTGAGAGTGTTTGGATTGCTTATCTCTGTTTATTGGGAACCAAATAAGAAGTTTGAAAAAAGCAGTTTATGGTTGCCGATCTCTGATTATTTGGCTTTCCCAACAACTCAAAGGAAAACAACTACACCCAATTCATGAATTTATATAGAAAATTACTGTTCAATCACACAAACAAGTATAATAAAGTACTTTTTAAGTTACAGACATGCAATTGCAGGTGAAGATACATAAAAACAGATATAGAATTACCTTAGAGGAGATTGTTGGAGTGGGATGAAGGTGATCATCGGAAATAACGACGTAATCTCCGACGACGACGACGTTGCTGTGTATTTCCTCACTTACGCACTTGTTTCCCGATCTCGGTAGATTCAACCATACAGATTCTCCCTTTTGCACCCAAATGATATCAACAACAACACCTGCAACAAAAACCTAGCTCTCTCCGCCATTTTCACACTGTGTGTAGAATTAACGTTGTGTATGTATACCGATTTCTCTTTGTATGTGTATGAATCAATGGGAGTTTAGGTGAGATCGACGAACAAACAAGTTAATCGTTGGGGTTTCTCTTTCATGCGTTTTGGGAGGATTTCGGGTTTTAGTTGCAGTTTACTTATGTTCAAGCGTAACTGCATGACCTTCTTTTGGAACTAAAATATGGAAATTTCAATGATCAATTTATTTATCAAAATAGTTATGAATGCCCATCTCACTTATCTATTTCTACCATTTTCATCTTAAAGTTACATGCTTAGCTGGCATCTTCGGTGCAGAAGTAAATAAAAAATTTCACACGTGATAGTCGATGGAGCATGTCACGTGCAAAGTTATAGGTTGAGTTAGCATGTATCACACATCAGCCAGCCTGTATCATGCATCAGCTTCCAGTCTTATTAAGCTGATAACCTGATGAAAAGTTATCGGTTTAGTCGACACCAGAAGGGTTCGCCCTCAACCCATGGTGTCGACTTAGCTGATTTGTAGGTTGAACTAGGGTTGTTTACGAGCCGAGCCTGATCGAGCGGACCTTTGCTCTTGGTTGGCTCGTTTCCAAACCGAACCGAGCCGATCGGCTTGTTTACAACTGAGCGGAAAATCGAATGATCATTTTTCGAGCGAGTACAAACAAGCGGCGAATAATTTGTACAATTCACTATCTGGTGTGTCATCTTATTTATATTACGATGAGAAATGGTGACAATATTGGATGGCTAATATGTGATACATAATACTTAGCCTACAACTTTACACATGGCATGCTTCATGGCCCGACACATGTAGAATTTTCTTTAATTCTGTGTTGAAGGCGCCAGCTAAGCCTATATGGCGAAAATGATCGCAATAGACAAATGAGATTGGTTGGATCATCCATTACCATACGAACATTTTGGTAAAAAGTTGGTCAAGTTTTACCATTATGGTAAATTTTTCAGTATATAACTGGTCATTTTATTAGGCCTTAAAGGTTGGTCTTATTGCGAATTACAAGGTTTTTTTAATTTAATTTTTGGATAAAAGTAGTATGTTGTTAGCCTCTATGAATACTGAAATTGAAACATTATGCTCTAAGTTATATGATTAAAATTGATATTGAAATGCTTTATGTATTTCACTTATCTCAACATTGGATTTTTTTTTGTTTTGTTATTTGGGCGTCAATGTTGTAGGAGTTTAGGTAAGATGTTGCACTCTTCTCTTGGAATTTACAGACACCTTTGAGATTAGTGTTTTAGTTTTGATTTGCAGGGCTATATTAAGACTATAATATTTATATGTCTGCTTTCAATGAAATTTTATTATGTACAAGAGTTTTAATTTATGTATTGATAATTTAATACTGCATGAATAAAAACATAGTCGTTGGGACAAATTTTTCAAAACTGAACCAGATAGCGTACGGGTTACCTTGACGATTCACTGGTTGGACTACACACAACAGGATGATTTTATATTATTAAAAAAAATTAATATTATTTACGTATGTACACTTCAAAACAAAATATAAAAATATTATATGTTTGAAGTAATTATGTAATTATGTAAGGTTATACTTGAAAAGCTGATGCAACCAAAGAAATCAAAGCAACCAAGGAGCTTCCAGCTTGCATGCATATTGTGCAAGTAGAAGTTACTTCGGAAGTTTTACACTTCTCATAGCAAATGATTCTAAGTGTAAAATCTTCCAAAGCCAAAGACCAAATCTTCCGAAGCAAAGATGAAGTCTTCCGAAGCCAAAGATGAAGTCTTCCGAAGCCAATGAAGTGAAGACTGATTTCTTCCGAAGACAGAGAGGACATGCTTTCTCTGATCTACTTTTGGCATAAAGCTGACCAACTTTCCGCTGCAACTCTGAAGACTCAACAACTTGCATGAGTTGGTGAAAAGGTCCATGCTTTTGTAACTGTAGATTATGGTTTAGAGTCTGTAACTTTCTACTTTGTACCTTTTATCTTTTTTGTAATATATTAGGATTTGAGCTATGGCATGTCATAGTCAGTAGTCAAAAGGCAATTTGCCTTTTAACTTTCATTGATCTTGTTGTCTAGATTAATGTTTCCAGTTGGCCTTCAAAGTATGGTCGGCTGTAGGATGTAGTATAAAGTATCTCAGGTTCTTGTATTTCTTTTTATGTTTTGTAACACTTGTAAAAGAACTTGAGAGTAATATACAACATTCTTGAAAACCATACTTATCATGTTCTTGTTCTTAGTTCTGTCTCATTGTTTACTTGTGTTCTTAGTATCATTCATATAGACACGGTTCCCTATTTGATCTGTTAAGTGTTCTAACACTCTCCTCATTATGAGACTGATTATATTGACCATCCCTTAACCAGTCCTGCAATTGGTATTAGAGCTTTGTAGGCTCTTAACTGTAAGATCTCACCATCTTAAATCCCTTCAGTTTCACAAAACACTTAACAACTCAAATGGCAGCTATCATAAAGGCTGATATTGAAACCGGTACCATGACAAAGTCTCCACTAATCACTCCTAATGATTTTGATACTTGGTGCCAAAGAATGGAAGGCTTCATCAAGTCTCAAGACTCCAGGATATGAGGATCTGTTGTCTTTGGACCTCATGTACCATCCACCTCTTTAGCTGCTACTGGTGGTGGTATGATACCAAAGGAAGTGGCTAACTATTCTAAAGAAGACTGGAAAAAGATAGATATAGATCAAAAAGCCATGACTGCTCTCCAAAGTACTCTTCTAAACTCCATCTATAAAGGCTTCAAGAAGTGCAAGACTGCTAAGCAACTATGGGATGCATTGAAGCTTATGTATGAGGGGTCCACTGAGGCAAAAAAGAACAAGAAGGGCCTCTTGAAGTAGCAGTTTGAGAACTTCATCTTCAAAACAGGTGAAACCATGACTCAACAATACTTCAGGTATGTTGAGATTGTGAACACTCTAATGGATGTTGGAGTAACTCTTGAGAACAGGGACATTGTGAGGAAGTTCATGTCCTCTTTTTCCAGACAATGGACACACTATTGTGTGGTCATCAAGAGGACTGAAAACCTCAAGCCCTTACTCTCACTGAGTTATATGGTATCCTCAGTGGCTACCAATGGAGATGAACATGCAAAATCCATCTGGTAACTCCAACAATCAGCAGAGTTCAGCCCTGCATGTGGTTGAAAGGGATTGCAGAGAACCACAACATCATCTCATCTGCTACCCTGATCATCTCATCTGCTACCCTGATAACTCATAAAAGGGCCTTTTCATCACCTTCCTAGAGACACCAAGAGAGAGCTATATCCAAGAAGCCCATTCCAAAAGACAAGCTTCTCACAAGCTTTGTGTCTACTACTGATGAAAGCACAGTCAGCCTTTTCTTTACCTTGAAAAACCTTGACTATATCATCCAGATGATCTAGAGAGTACATGGAAATAGTTCCAGTAGATGGCTCTTCTCACTCACCAGAGCCAAGAAGTTTTATAAGAGGATAGGGAGGAAGTTCCTAGCAATGTAACCAGTGGAAAGTTGGGCTGGACAAAAGCAAAGTTAAAGTGTTACAAACTATAACCAAATGGGACACTTTGCTAGAAGGGCAAGGCACCAAAAGACAAATGTGGCCAAGCACAAACCAGACCAAACTACATGATGGAGCTCCCTAGAATGAGAAGCCCAGCAGCAACCTGCAGTGGCTGTTAAACAAGGAGGCTTTAACTGTGCTTTAGGTTGAGGATGCATCTCCAAACCAAGCACTGATGGCAGATCATTAGAAGCCAAGGTATTAGACAATCTTTGTACACCTGAATGTATTGCTAAAGTCAAAGATATAAGTCCTATAACTTAGAGATGAGGTCTGATCTTGAGTCCTTAAACATTTTAAAGTTGATTTCAAAAGAGCTGAAAATGATTACAAACTTAAAATAGAAGATCTAGGAGAAAACCATTCTTAACTCTTGAAGCATGAACATACCAACTACAGAACTCAGAAAAGATCTCATCACTAAGTCAACTGAATGCCAGGCTGAGTTTGTGATCAGCAAAGCCAGGGCAGAAAAAGTGTTCTTGAAGAGAGACCTTCAAGAATATGATTCCTCATCTCTGCATGCAAAAGTTTGTTATCAGAATAAGCAGGGGACTGGGATCTACTGAGATAGCTCCTTTACACACTCTATTGTCTATAAGATCTCCAAGGTGTGGAACTTGTGAAGATGAGCTTCCCCTTATAGACCCCATTGATTGAAGAGGAAGATAGTGAAGGATGATTCTAAAAATAGTGAAGAAGATCATCCTAAGAAGGACACTATTCTTCTTAGGAGAGAAAAAGAATCTGGAATAACCAAGTCTAAGAGGAAGAACTGATCAGGAAAAGCAAGAGGAAATCAAAGAAGGCTTAAGAGATCAAGACTTTTCAACTCTAAGCAGAAACAAGGTGTTATCTCTACAGGATTGAAGTGGTGAAGGCTGAAGACTCAACTATGAACTTAGTACCAGAAGTTCTAGTTCATGTCCAACTATTCTAGCAAAGAGAAGAAGGTTGATTAGCTGTGTACCACTGCTACACAGCCTAAACCATCCAGTTCCAAAAGCATGCCTCCCCTAAGAAGCTTGTTGTATCATAGTGAAGATAAAGAGGGAGGTGGAAAGTGGAAAGTAATCAAGTCAGTCTTTCTCTCAGAAGGAAGGCTCTCAGAAGGAAGCAAATGGATTGCATCATATGTGGTAGTACTTACCTGCACAAGGATTGCATCTATAATCCTAAAAGTATTGTCCATATGATCAAAAAGAAAATTCTGAGAAAGAAGAAAGGAAAGCTAGCTTTGGAAGAAAAATCTTTTCCTTTCGGAACTTCAAAGGGAAGAAGAAGACAAGGAAAAACTTGCCTTTGGAGGAGAAAAGTTGATCTCGGAAGAAAGGAATGCTCCGAAGTACTGAAGCTGCTACAGTGAAAGCAAGTCTTTCGAAGGTCCAGTTATCCAACAACTCAAAGTTGTCAAAACTTCAATGTAGTGAGGTCACGTCTATCTTCCAAGATGTGTGAAGATGAAGGAAGATCCAAATGACGAAAGTTGAAGTTCTCATCAACACAGCTGATTGATGATCCAAACTTAACATAGGATCAATTACCGTTACTTGCAGGACCTGTTAGGGTGTTAACAACAATTAGTTTCACAAGAGGAGTGATCTTAGATCACTTAACAGTTCAAATAGGGAACATGAAACTTTGAAGATACAAGGAACACAAGTAACAATAACAATGAGACAGAACTTAGAACAATAACACAAGTATTAGTTTTCAAGGATGTTGTATATTGATCTCAAGTTCTATTACAAGTGTTCAAAGCATAATAAAATACAAGGACCTGAGACTCTTTATACTACAACCTACAACCGTCAATACTTGGAAGGACAGTTGGAATTGACTAATCTAGACAACAAGATCAATCTAGAGTCAAAAGGCAGATTGCCTTTTGACTAGTGACTATGACATGCCATAGCTCACTGACTTTTCCTAGTACAAAAAGTCTAAAGGAACAAAAGAAGAAAATTACAGACAAAGACTTTATCTACTATTCACTAAAGCATGAAAGTTTCACCACTCATACAAGTGGTGAGTTATCAGAGTTGCAGCAGAAAGTTGGTCAGCTTTATCAAAAGTAGATCAGAGAAAGCATCTTTTCTTGTCTTCTGAAGAAATCAGTCTTCACAGCAAAATGGCTTCGGAAGACTTTGTCTTTGAAGCTTCGGAAGACTTCATCTTTGGCTTTGGAAGATTTTACACTTGGAATATTTCTTGTTAAGTGTAAAGCTTCCGAAGTTTTACACTTGGAATATTTTTCTTGGTAAGTGTAAAGCTTCGAAAGTAATTTCTTCTGAAACTTTTGGCTTTGGAAGACTTTCACTTAAATTTCTTAGAGAGTGTAAAGCTTCTGAAGCAAGTTCATCCTTGTTCCTTAGTGCATGTTGAAAGATCTTTGGTTGCATAAGCCTCATAATCTTTAGATAGATCCTTACAAACTCCCCCTAGGACTGATGCTACCAAAATAGACAGATTCTTCAAATGTTGATAGTCCCATTAGGATCAGCAGCAAACCTCTCTTCATCATATGGTTAGGATCCTTCAGACTCTTATAGAATCTTTTCATGTCATAGAGATCATTAAAGGAAGGGCAAGCATGTCTTGCTGAAAATAGAGACATCCTGACCTTCTTGATCTCTAGTGACATACCATCTGTCTAGATTGTCAGCAAACTCCTGTACATGATGGGTCTTCCAACTGCAAGAGGCTCTACTCTAATGGGAGTTGGTTGAGCAACCTCTTCATACACTTCCTCAGGATGTTCTGACTCATCCTGGTGTAGAGGTGGATGCCTTAGTTTTCTTTTCTTTGTAGGGTCTTCTGGCCATCTTTTTCTCTTCTTTGATGATTTCAATTGAGAGGAGGTCTTCAGCACCAGATTGTTCAGTAGTGTCCCTCTCAGTTGGGTTCTTTTTTCTCATAGGTTCAGAAGGAGAGAGAAGAGGACCCTGCTATGGATAGAAGATGAAGTTGGCTGAGATGCAGCTCTAGGTTCAGGTTGTGTTATTCTCAGTGAGTTAAACCTTTACCTCAACTTCAGGTTGAGCTGGACTTGGGGAGAATGTAAGTCCACAAGCTCCCCTTTTGATATTCTACTTGATCACCTTATATGCTCATCCATTATGGATAGAGACATAGGACCAAGCCTCCTTTCGAGAATCCATACAGCTTCAAGAGCTCATCATCCTTTGTCTATCTTAGACTTCTTTTGGCTTTTGTGGATGATGGCCCTTGACCTTGCAGCTTCTTCCTTTAGCTTTCTCTTAACAGCTTTTCTTTCTTTTGTGGCTTTTTCCTCCAACTGCTTGAGATATTCAAACTCTATGTACTCAAAGGATAAGGGAAGAAGTGCAGCTGGCTTATAGAGTCCTATGGCACTCAGGTAGTTGATCATATTCATTCTTTCAGCTTCCCTATCTACCTGAGGTTGTGCCTATGCCATAGTCCTGTCTCAAGACTTTCTTGAACTGGGGAAAGGACAGGAGCATGTTTGTAGAGTCTTTTCAGTCTCCTTTCTTCTTTAATTTGAGGAGCAATGCTGCATCTCTGCCTCCTCCTCTCTTTTGACAGCTCAGTGTCAGCCAGCTCATTTAACTCTTCTAAGGGGAGAGAGATGAGTTCATCTATATTGTAGTTCCTGGTCCCAGGTAGTTTAGCCTGGCTGCCCTTAACTTATCTTCTTGAGTATTTGGCCTATGGGCAGCCTGGATTGCAGCTTCCATGAAGCCTGGGGACCTACTGAACTCTCTCCCCCAGCTTCTCTTCCTCTCTCTTTCTCCTCCTCCAACTCCTCAGGAGTTAATTTTCCTTTCCCTTGTTAACCACAGCCTTGGTGACTCAAGGGGAGAGAACTTTGGCCTTCATTGCTTGGTTCAGCAGTCAAGCTCTGGCCAGAGAGAGGTGTGAGACACCTTCACCAGCTGGTGGTTCACTGAGGGTACTGGTGTTAGAGGGAGATCCTGTCTCAAGGTTCATAGGCTCAACCTCTGGGCCTTCAGTTAAGGTTTTCCTTTGAAGCTAATCTCAGGTCCACCTCAATATCCGTTGACCAAAGATCTCACCTGCTAGCCTCTGTCTATATAATTGATCTCAATTGAATTCCTCTAGCACCTATTTTGAATCCGGTCTGCTAATCTCTCAGCTTGTCTGTTGTGGCTTGGGTTGACAAGTGGAAGATTCACCAGATTGATGCACTCATAGAAACTCAGGTATCAGAAGTTGAGATTTCCAGTTGACCCTGAGCTCTAGAGATCACAAGAGCTCTTTTGTGTATGTCATACCCCCATCCCATAATTGGATTCTCAGAGGGAGCAGACATTGCTCTTGGATTCCCTCTTCAACAAGTGTTGAATAGTAAGTCTATGTTCATGACTTGAGGAGGTTGCTGAGTCTAGACAATTGCAAGAGAGGTTAGTGACTCCTCTATGTCCATACTCTGGGAGGAACTCCCAGGTTTTGTGGTGTGAGGATTTTCTCCCCCTTTTTGGTAGCATCACCTTCTTGTATATGTGAGCTGGGGGTGTCATCCATCACTTCCACAGGTTCTTGTGGACCTGGTTGAGTCCTCCTTAAGGACCTCTCAGCTAACTGGCCCTTGAGATCGGTGATCTCAAGTTGCTGGTCATTGACCCTTTGTTGCAAGATAGTCACCTGAGATTCCAGGTGAACTATCTTTGAAACTAGATAGGTGCATGTGTTTGTCAGTTTGTGCACCTATGTTTCAGACTCCCCTCATCTTCAGTTGAAGAATCACTGGGGGATGAGAGAATTAGACCTAAGTCTTCTTCCTCATCACCAGCATAGTGTCTTTGGCTGCTGGATTTCCCCTGCATCATGACAACTTCCAGAGAAGTGTCAAGAGGCTGGGTTGCCATGGTTGAGGTCTTACTGATGTAATCACTTTCTAAAGTGAGAGCCTTTCATATGGATCTCCTGATATGTCAGGAAGACCCACCTCAATTGGGGTATATGATGTGGGCTAGACCTGGGTGAGTCAGGGGTACTCATTTCTCCTTGAGTATGGGAGAAAAGAAAGGAGACTCTTGTAGTCACTGAAACCCAAGTCCTCATCATTATAGAAATCAAGGCTGGGAATATAGGTGGTTTAAGTCCAGCGGCTAGGGGTGGTAACTATCCCCTGAAGGTTGATCACTTGAGTGTTGAGACTCAGAGTGATGGCTTAAGGCTATTGGGGATGTGAGCTCATCAGGCTGAGCATGAGGAACCTCAGCACTGATCATTTGAAAGATGGAGTGGTCTGTCTCAGGGGAAGTGGGAGCTCGAGATTCCACTTCCTCCTATATGGGTTGTGATATGGGGACCTGCACATGCTCAGTAGTAGGTGCAGGGGTTCGTTTGGTTTTTCTTTGGTAGGTGATGGTAATTTGAGGCTGTGTGGGGTGGAGTTGAGGTAAAGGGTGTGGGTTCAACACTAGCTGGTGCTGCTAGGTTGCCACCCTGAGCAATGAGCTCAAACATTTTGGAACCAGGGCTGTTTCCACCCCAGAGAAGCCAACAGTAGGCTTTCTTAGTATTTTAAAGATGTTGGGATTCATCTGTCCTAATTTAAGAATATTACCTGTTCCCCTCAACTGTGAGCCCAGTTCACAGTTGAGAATGTGCTGGACATATCACGAGAACATGTAGTATTCTAAGGAGTCTAAATTAGCAAGTAAATTTGTATAGACAAATTAAGAGTACCTGCATTTGACCCCCTGAACCATTCTATGGACTATAAAGGAGAGGTCCTCTGGAACTTGATCCCATCCTTCATGCTTGTTGGAAAGACTGTGTATGATGACATGGAGGAGGTATTTCCATTTGGATGAGACCCTCCCCTTCCTGAAGGTTTTGACTGAGAAGTCACCCTCATAGCCCATCTGCTGAAAAGAATGGTTGACAGCAGCTTTCGGAAGGGACAACTCACCTTCTTCATCATCCAGCTGAAGGTGTGAGCTTATAATGGCCGAAGTGATGAAGATTGTCCTCCCCTAAACTATAGCAAATAGTGCCTTCTCCCCATCCATGGTTACCTCTTGGCAGGTCCTCCAGAATGCAAGTAACTGATCCTCATAAAGAGGAGGATCAATAGTAAGGGAGGTGAAGTATGAGACACTGAAGGTATCGACAGACCTCTGAGAAATGAGGATCTTTCTCAGAGTCCAACAGAGCAACCTGATTGTGTTATCTGTGAAGGTGCATGGTAAAGCCAGGTTGGTTTGTCGATCAATGTTTGCCATGAAGGAAGTTTGTTGGTGAAGAAGAAGGTTAATTTTGGGAGAATTTAGGTCAAGAATTTATGGAAGAAGAAAGAGTGAGAAAAGGGGAACCGTTGAGAATATATATAGAATGGATTTAAGACAAAGTTAATGCAAAAGGATAAACTTTGAAATCCAAAATAGGTTCCAATTCTAAAAAGCGCCCAAAAGGTAGTTTTCTTGGAAGTTGAAAATCTTCCGAAGGTAGTTTTTGCTTCGAAAGTTTTGAGAAAAAGCTTCCGAAGCCAATTTGGCTTTGGAAGATATTCTAAAGAATTTGAAAAATTCGGCTTCGGAAGAAAAATCTTAGAGAATTTTTTCTTCTGAACATATTTGATTTCAGAAGATATTAAGTCTGGGAGTTTTATTCTAAAGAGAATAAATCTTTCGAGACTTAATTGCTTTCGGAAGATATTTGTCCTTCAAATACATGCAAGTACTTAGAAGCATAGTTAAGCTTCGGAAGATATTCTCAAATTTCTTCCGAAAGGTAAATTTCTTATAAGTAGTTCTTGATTTGAAGACATAAATTTCTTCCTAAGGCAACTTGAAATCTTTCGAAGAAAAATATGTTTTGAAAATTTTTAAAATCTAAGGAATATCATTAAAATTTTTCTTCCAAAATAAACTGGGCTTATGAAGGTGATAAAATAGACAACTTAGGACACCTTTTTAGAAATAAAGTTGATTTAAGTTTTTAAGAAAAACGTTACTCAAAGTTAATCATCCCAATAGCTGATACAAGATATTGAATCTCTCTTTTCAAAAAGCTTTAGTGAACAGATCAGCATATTGTTCATTGTGTTAACTTTGACTAATTTGATAATCCCTTCTCAAATTATCTCTAATCAAATGATACCTGATGTTGATGTGTTTGGTCCTTGAGTGCTGCACAGGATTCTCTGTAATAGAGATAGCACTGTTGTTGTCTATGTGGATGGGAGTCTCTTTGAAATGAATCCATAGTCCAGCATCTGATTCTGAAATCCAAAGCACTTGAGCATAGCAACTTGCAGCAGCAATGTATTCAGCCTCAGCAGTTGATGCAGAGAGATAGGATTGTTTCTAGCATTACCATGAGACAATCCTTCCACCAAGGAATTGACATCCCCAATGTAGACTTTGCAGTCATGTTGCAACCACCATAGTCACTATCTGTATAAGCATACAGATTGAAGTCAGAACTCTTTGGATACCAAAGCCAAGCTTAGGAGCACCTTTGAGATATCTAAGAATCCTCTTGACAGTAACCAGTGTGTGACATCTTGGGGTTGGCTTGATATCTTGCACAAATGCATGTGGCAAACATGATATCAGGCCTGCTGGCTGTTAGGTACATAGAGACCCAATCATAGCCCTGTAAAGATGTTCTTCCACACACTCCCCCTCAAGATCAGGTCCTAGGGAGTGGTTCTGGCTATGGGTGTCTTAGCAACCTTACATTCAGTCATGTTGAATCTTGTAAGTATGTCTTGCACATACTTTGACTGACTTATGAAGATGCCATTGTCAACTTGCTTCACTTGAATTCCCGGAAAGAAATTTAGTTCCCCCATGGCACTCATTAAAATATGTTCTTCATCAGCCTCTCAAAGTCTTTACAGAGCTTGGATTAGTTGACCCAAAGATAATGTCATACCACATATACTTGACAGAAGAGAGTTCCATCTATAATACCCCTCTGTAACCATGTTGGCAGAGATACTAAGATAGTGTTTCATACCACTCCTTGGAGCTTGGTACAGCCCATAAAGAGCTTTATCAAGCTTGCAGACATAATCAGGATGATCTGGGTCTGCAAAGCCAGGTGGTTGTTTGACATACACCTCTTCATCAATCACCCCCTACAGAAAAGCACATTGACATCAAGTTGGTAGACCTTGAAATCCTTGGATGCAGCAAAAGCCAAGAATATTCTTACAGCTTCAAGTCTTGCCATAGGAGCAAAAACATCTGTGTAATCAATTCCCTCTTCTTGTGTGTACCCTTGAACAACTAGTCTTGCCTTGTTCTTGATGACAAGTCCTCTATCATCCTTCTTGTTCCTAAAAACCCATTTGGTTCCTATGACAATCTTCCTTGAGGAAGAGGACATAGGTTCCAAACCTTCTGTCTTCTGATTTGAAGTAGTTCTTCTTGCATAGCTTCAACCCAACTTCCATCCTTTAGAGCCTCATCAACTTCTTTGGCTCAATCTGGGACAAAAAACAAGAGTGCAGACAAACATTTTGGTCATGGGTTTGTCCTCTTGTTCTTACCCCAGTCTCAACATTTCCAATGATGTTTGTGGTGGGTGTGACTTGTGGATCCTTAGTTGAGGGATCACAGCAAGTTGATTGGACAGATCTAGATTAGAGAAATTTAGATCTGGCAATGGAGTGTCACCCACCACATCAGCACATTTATCAAGTGAGACTTGATCCAATGAATGTGTGACATCATTTATGTTGTCCTTTATGGAGTGGTTATCAGCATCAAGGCACCTCAGATGTATAAGTTGAATGTGTATGTTGTGTGATAGGATCTTCATTTGCAGGTTAGTCACCAAAGAAGTGAAGAAGTAGTAATCTTGCTTGGTCTTCTCAGCTCAAATCTTGGGTCAGGATGCATGTTGATATATTATTTGAGAGATCCTGAAACATTCTCACAAGACTTGTTAAAACAGTTGGTAACTAAGTCAAGATCAAATAGCCAATCCGGACCAGAACCTTTCACACTAGGAGTGTGCTCATTGAAGGTTACATTGGCTGATTCCTCAACTACTCTAGTTTTGAGATTGTATACTCTATAAGCCTTAGCTTGGGAAGAGTATCCAATAAAGTGTCCATCATCTAACTTCTCATCAAATTTGTCTAATTAATCTTTGGTATTCAAGATGGTGCAAGGACATCCAAATGACCTGAGGAAACCAATAAATGGTCTCTTTTTGTGCCACAGCTCATAATGAGTCTTACCATGAGTCTTAACCACTAAAACTCTATGATGTGTTAACTGTCTCTGCCCAGAAGGTGATGGGCAGTTTAGAGTCAGACAGCATGGTTCTTGCAGCTTCAATAAGTGTCCTGTTTCTCCTCTCAGCAACACCATTTGCTAAGGAGTCCTGTGACCACTATATTGTCTTGTAATACCCTTTTCATCACAAAATGTATCAAGGATTTGGTTCTTAAATTCTATTCCTTGATCACATCTTATGGTCTTGACCTTGTGATCAGATTGATTCTCAATTTTCAGAATGAAATTCTTCAAGATCTTAGGGGTCTCATCCTTAGTTCTAAGGAAAAAGACCCAAGTGAATCTTATGAAATCATCTGTGATCACTAAGCAGTAAGAGGTCCTCCTAAACTCATTACACTGGTAGGGCCAAACAAATCCATATGTAATAGGTGTAGGGGAGTAGTGATGGAGTTCATTTCCTTTGGTTTATGAGACACTCTGTGTTGCTTCCCTTTCAGGAATGCAACACAGTGGTCATCACTTGTAAACTCTTTCTTTGGCATTCCAGTTACCAAATCATTCTTAATCAATTTATTCATGTCTTAAAGTTTACATGGCACATTCTTTTATGCCAAAGAAAAGACTCATCACTATTTGCTTTAGACAGAAAGCAAGAAACTTCTCCTGAGGGAGATGTTTCATGTAAATCCATCTTTACATGTTCCCCTCCTGGGGGCTCTGAGCAGGATATGCTCTTGAGGAATGGCCACCCAGGCTTGAGAACAATGCACTCATGCTTAGTGAAGAGCATATGGGTTTCTGATCACAAAATTTGGATACACTCAGAAGATTGTATCTAAGCTCGTTGACAAAGTTTACCTTTTCAATGATGAGCTTACCATTTGTGACTCTGCCCCTTCCAGAAATGTAACCACCAGAATCCCCTCCAAAAGCAACTGGTCCTCCATCAATTTTCTCAAAATTTTGAAGCAGAGAACTATTGCCAGTCATGTGCCTGGAACAGCCACTATCGATAATCCAAACAATCTTCTTGGTCTTTAACTGTTCCTGCATAAAAAGAGGCGATTAGCTACACTTAGAAACCCAATCCGTCTTGGGCTTATTAAAATGAGTTGAAGACAATGTAACAGTAAATGATCCTATATTCAAGCTTTGAGGATCATTTGCTGTTGTTGATGAAGAACTTTTACTCACATGGTCTTCCTTCATCTTCCACACCACCTTTGGAAGATTGGGCCTGACCTTCAAAGCTTCAGAAGTTTTGACAACTTCAAAAGTCTTGGAGACCGGACCTTCAAAAGATCTTGCTTTCACTGCAGCAAGCTTCAGTACTTCGGAAGCATTCCTTTCTTCTGAGAAAAACTTTTCTTCCGAAGGCAAATTTTCACTTGTCTTCTTCTTCATTTTGGAGCTTCTGAAGGAAACAGATTTTCCTTCCAAAGCTGTTTGTTCCTTCTTCTTCTCAGAAGTGTTCTTCTTGGTTATGTGGATGGTACTTTTGGGATTGTACTTGCAATTCTTAGCCAGATGAGAAGTACTACCACACATGACATAGTTGAGTTCCTTCCTTTTGAGAGTCTTCTTTTGAGAGCAAGACTGAGTTTGATCACTTTCCTTCTCCATCTTTATCTTTACAGATGATGCAACAAGCTTCTTAGGGAGAGACTTGCTCTTGGAGCAAGATGGTTCAGGCTGTGTAGCAGTGATACACAGCTGGTCAGTCTTCTTCTTCTTGCTATAATGATTTGGAACTAAACTAGAACTCCTGGTACTACAGTTCATAGTTGAGTCTTCAGTCTTTACCACTTCAAAACCTGCAGAAATAAACACTTGTTTCTGCTTTGAGACAAAAGTGGCCTTGATTTCTTGAGCCTTCTTTGGTCTTCTCTTAGCTCTTCTAATCAAGTTCTTTCTCTTTGACTTGGTCATTCCAGACTCTTTCCTCTCCTTAGGAGAATAGTGACCCTTCTTAGGATGATCTTCTTCACTCTTCTCTGAGTCATCCTTCACTATCTCCTCTTCATCCTCTTTGACATGGGGTCTATGAGGGGAACCACATCTTCACAAATTCCACACCTTGGAGATCTTACAAACAATAGAGTGTGTGGAGGATCTATCTCAGTAGATCCCAGTCCTTGCTTATTTTGATAACAAACTTTTGCATGTAGGGATGAGGATATTATGTTCTTGAAGGTCTCTTCTTCAAGAACACATTTTTCTACCCTGGCTTTGCTGATCACAAGCTTAGCTTGGCACTCAGTTAACTTTGAGATGAGATCTTTGATTTGACTCCTGTAGTTTGTGTGCTCATGCTTAAGAGTTGAAATGGTTTTCTCTAGATCTTTTATCTCAAGTTTATAATCATTTTTAGCTCTTTTAAAGTCAGCTTTTAAGATATTTAAGGACTCAAGATCAGATCTCATCTCTAAGTTATAGGACCTGTATCTATTAACTTTAGCAATGCATTCAGGAGTACAAAGATGTTCCAATACCTTGGCTTCATCATGGTCTGCCATTAGTGCTTGGTTTGGAGAAGCATCTTCAACCTAAAAGCTCCAGTCAAAGCCTCCTTCTTTAACAGAAACTGCAGCTTGCTGACTTGGCTTCTCATTCTGGTGAGCTCCCTCAGTGTAGTTTGGCCTGGATTGTGCTTGGCCACCATTTGACTTTGGTGCCTTGCACTCCCTGGAAAAGTGTCCCATTTGGTTACAGTTGTAACACTTCACCTTGCTTTTGTCCAACCCAAACTTTCCACTGGCTGCATTGCTGGGAAACCTTCTCCTAGTCCTCTTGTAGAACTTCTGGGCTCTATGAGTGAGTAGAGCCATCTGCTGGACTATTTCCATATATTCTAGATCATCTGGATGGAAATAGTCCAGGTCTTCAAAGGTGAAGAGAAAGTTGCCTGAACTTTCATCAGAAGACACAAAAGCTTGTGAAGAACTTGTCTCCTGGAATGGGCTTCCAAGGATGTAGCCTCCCTTGGTGTCTCCGAAAAGGTGATGAAAGGATCCTTTTGTGATTTGTCCGGGTAGCAGATGAGATGGTGCTATGGTTCTCTGCAATCCCTTTCAACCACATGGAGGGCTGAATTCTGATGAGTGTTCAGGTTACCAGATGAGTTTTGCATGTTCATCTCCATCTGGTATCCACTGAGTATTCCATATAACAAAGTGAGAGTAAGAGTCTGAGGTTTTCAGTCCTCTTAATGACCACACAGTAGTGTGTCCATTGTCTGGGAAGAGAGGACATGAACTTCCTAACAGTATCTCTATTCTCAATGCAACATCAGCTAGAGTATCCATAATCTCAACGTACTTGAAGTATTGTTGAGTCATGGTTTCACCTGTCTTGAAGGTGAAATTTTCAAACTGCTGCTTCAAGAGGTCCTTCTTGTTTTCTTTGGCTTCATTGGACCCCTCATACATCAGCTTTAGTGCATCCCATAGCTGTTTGGCGGTCTTGCACTTCTTGAAACCTCTGTAGATGGAGTTAGGAAGAGCAGTTTGAAGGGCTGTCATAGCTTTCTGATCAACATCAATTTTCTTCCAATCTTCTTCAGAAAAATCATCCCTTTCGTTTGGAATCATACCACCACCAGCAGCTAAAGTGGTGCATGGTACATAAGGTCCATTGACAACAGACTCCCACATCCTAGAATCTTGAGACTTGATGAAGCCTTCCATTATTTGGCACCAAGTATCAAAATCTTCACGAGTGATCAGTGGGGACTTTGTCATAGTTCTAGCTTCCATATTAGCCTTTGAGATAGCTGCCATTTGAAAAGTTAAGTGAAGTGTGAAACTAAGAGGATTTAAGATGGTGAGATCTTACAATCAAGAGCCTGGAATGCTCTGATACCAATTGCAGGACCGGTTAGGGTGTTAACAATAACTAGTTTCATAAGAGGAGTGATCTTAGATCACTTAACAGTTCAAATAGAGAACAGGAAACTTTGAAGATACAAGGAACACAAGTAACAATGAGTCAGAACTTAGAACAATAACACAAGTATTAGTTTTCAAGGATGTTGTATATTGATCTCAAGTTCTATTAAAAGTGTTCAAAGCATAATAAAATACAAGGACTTGAGACTCTTTTATACTACAACCTACAACCGTCAATACTTGGAAGGACAGTTGGAATTGACTAATCTAGACAACAAGATCAATCTAGAGTCAAAAGGCAGATTGCCTTTTGAGTAGTGACTTTGACATGTCATAGCTCACTGACTTTTCCTAGTACAAAAAGTCTAAAGGAACAAAAGAAGAAAATTATAAACAAAGACTTTATCTACTATTCACTAAAGCATGGAAGTTTCACCAACTCATACAAGTTGGTGAGTTATCAGAGTTGCAGCAGAAAGTTGGTCAGCTTTATCAAAAGTAGATCAGAGAAAGCATCTTTTCTCTGTCTTCCGAAGAAATCAGTCTTCACAGCAATATGGCTTCAGAAGACTTTGTCTTTGAAGCTTCGGAAGACTTCATCTTTGGCTTCTGGCTTCGGAAGTTTTTACACTTGGAATATTTTTCTTCTTAAGTGTAAAGCTTCCGAAGTAATTTCTTCTGAACTTTTGGCTTTGGAAGACTTTACACTTAGAATTTCTTAGAGAGTATAAAGCTTCCGAAGCAAGTTCATCCTTGTTCCTTAGTGCATGTTGGAAGATCTTTGGTTACATCAACCTCATAATCTTCAGATAGATCCTTACAGTTACATTGTCTTCAAATCACTTTGATAAGCCCAAGACCAATGAGGCTTGGATTTCCAAATGTAACTAAACATTTCTTTCTTGTGCAGGAACAGCTAAAGACCAAGAGGAATGTATGGATCATTGATAGTGGTTATTCCAAGCACATGACAGGCAATGGTTCTTTACTTCAAAATTTTGAGAAAATTGATGGAGGGCCAGTTTGTTGGGTTCAACAATTGAATAAACTGAAGCTTACCAAAATGATAATCAGAGCCAACTGAAGATCTCATAGTACAAGTTCAGAAACCAAGTTGATAAACAGAAGAAAAACAATACAAGACAAAGTCCATATTAAGACTAATTAGAAAAGTCAAAATTAGGTCTTGATGTAATAATAGTATAAATAGACCCACTTGTGTAATTTTGCAATGTGTGGTTCTTGTGTGTGTTTCTGATGGTGTGAACCACCACCCAAGGAGAACTCCTCCTTTGGGTGGGTTTGATTCCATCATCCATCTATGATTCTCATTGTAATTTGTTCATCAACATCAATGAAATCATATCATTATTATTATCCTTCTCTTTGTTCTCTGATTCACACACACACACCCATCTTAATTTTGAATTTTCAGATTTGAACATCATGAATCCTAAGATCCAGGCTCATTGAATCTGAAATATTGATTAAGCAAAATGGTATCAGAGCCAGGTTTAACTTTAACTTTGAAGATCTTGCCAAACTGATGCTTGCCAAACTTTAACTTTGAAGATCTTCTCTATCACAAGTTTTCTTGATCAACTAACGTTCTAACACAGTTCACTGTGGTTCTCTCCCTCAGATTAAGCTTCTCCTAATATATTTCTAACAAAGGATAGCATCTCTTTGAGAATACTTAGCGCATTGGATATGGGTTGTATCACTTTTGAATTACTGTTCATATCACACTCAAAGGATTAAAATGTATTAGGCATATGATAAGGCTTTGAACTTCAATAAACAGCATCAGGAACATAAATCAAAAACACTTCCACTCTTTGAATCTCTGAGATAACTTGATAATTTCATTCTTTAGCTGACAGTCATTTCCCTTGACTAAAGTCTGTCTAACTATTCCGCTGAGTAGATAGACACAGGTACGAAACGTCATTACAGAAGATGAATCCAAGTACTTCAGAAGAAGTATCTGACAGTTGTAAAAATCCCTAAATAAATCAATGATTTCGTGACCAAAGTTGATTTCTTCTTTTGTTTTGAATGCTCAAAATGGACGTGCCTGTTGGTTGCAATCATCCGCATTCATGATAATATCTTTTTATTGTTTGCAGTTGTCATCTGTTCATCATCTCTGTTGTTGGATGAATTGCAATTGAATTTATTGGTTGTTGAATGGATTGCATATGAAATTAACTCATCCGCATTAGTTGAGCAACACATCTGCATTTGTTTATCAAGGCATCCGCATTTTTTACACGTAACAAAATGAAACCACATTGATTTTCAACCATCCGTATTTGTATGATGTGAATCCGCATTTGTATAATTGAGATAACTCATCTGCATTTGGTAGCACATTATCTGCATTTGTTATCACATCATCCACATTTGATTGCAACTCATCCGCATTTGTTATCACATCATCCGCATTTGATTGTAACTCATCCGCATTTGTGTAATGTTCTTCTACATTTGTGTGTTTTCACATGCGCATGTGTTTACACATCCGCATTTATCATAAAGAAATACGGATGTGTTACACCTCATTAGCATTTGTTTGATCAAAGTTATACTTTGATCTGAAAGTATCAATCTGAGCTTCAATCCGAATCTTTCAACATATTCAATTTAATGCGAGAATAGTTCATGAATCATATTCAAAAGCATGTGAATTGATTTAGTCATGGAGCAACCTGTTCGAACTCATGTTCTTCTTGTATTTGATATGGATCTGGTTCAATTGCATCGAATTTTGAAGTGATAATCTACGAAATGATTCATCATCTTCAAATCGTACCATATTTGAACAGATTTCTTGTTTTTTTTTTGTTGATTTTGCTGATGAATAGGTGAGGGTTTAGATGAACAGAGACTTTCTTCATTTTTTGTTGTTTCTTCCTTGTTCTTGACATAATTAAAGATGAAATCAGATCTGGAAAATACATGAATCCAACAACCAACAGCTCTGATACCATTTTACTGAATCAATATTTCAGATTCAATGAGCCTGGATCTTAGGATTCATCATGTTCAGATCTGAAAATTCAAAATTAAGATGGGTGTGTGTGTGAATCAGAGAACAAAGAGAAGGATAACAATAACGTTATGATTTCATTGATGTTGATGAACAAATTACAATGAGAATCATAGATGGATGATGGAATCAAACCCACCCAAAGGAGGAGTTCTCCTTAGGTGGTGGTTCATACCATCAGAAACACACACACAAGAACCCCACTTGAACCACACTTTGCAAAATTACACAAGTGGGTCTATTTATACTATTATTACATCAAGACCTAATTTTGACTTTTCTAATTGGTCTTGATGTGGACTTTGTCTTGTATTATTTTTCTTCTGTTTATCAACTTGGTTTCTGAAGTTGTATAATGAGATCTTCAATTGGATCCGATTATCATTTTGGTAAGCTTTAGTTTATTCAATTGTTGTACCCAACAATACTCCCCTAAACTGATGCTTGCCTAACTTTAACTTTGAAGATCTTCTCTGTCACATGTTTTCTTGATCAACTAATGTTCTAACACAGTTCACTGTGGTTCTCCCCCTCAGATTAAGCTTCTCCTAATATATTTCTAACAAAGGACAGAATCTCTTTGAGAATACTTAGCACATTGGATATGGGTTGTATCACTTTTGAATTACTGTTCATATCACACTCAAAGGATTAAAATGTATTAGGCATATGATAAGGCTTTGAACTTCAATAAACAACATCAGGAACATAAATCAATCTTGAAAACACTTCCACTCTTTGAATCTTTGAAATAACTTGATAATTTCTTTCTTTAGTTGACAGTCATTTCCCTTGATTAAAGTCTGTCTAACTGTTCAGCTCAGTAGATAGACACGGGTACAAAATGTCATCACAGAAGATGAATCCAAGTACTTCAGAAGAAGTATCTGACAGTTGTACAAATCCCTGAATAAATCAATGATTTCGTGACCAAAGTTGATTTCTTCTTTTGTTTTGAATGCTCAAAATGGACGTGCCTGTTGGGGTTGCAATCATCCGTATTCATGATAATATCTTTGTATTGTTTGTAGTTGTCATCTGTTCATCATCTTTGTTGTTGGATGAATTGCAATTGAATTTATTGGTTGTTGAATGGATTGCATATGAAACTAACTCACCCGCATTAGTTGAGCAACACATCTGCATTTTTTTATCAAGGCATCCGCATTTGTTACACGTAACAAAATGAAACCGCATTGATTTTCAACCATTCGTATTTGTATGATATGAATCTGCATTTGTATAATTAAGATAACTCATCTGCATTTGGTAGCACATTATCCGCATTTGTTATCACATCACGTTGCTTTTGGAGGAGATGCTGGAGGTTATATTACTAGAAGGGGCATGGTCATAAATGGTAAGCTCAGCATTGAAAAGGTAAATTTTGTCAAAGAGCTTGGGTACAATCTACTAAGCGTATCCCAATTTTGTGATCAGAGACATAACATGCTCTTCACTGAGCATGAGTGCATTGTTCTCAAGCCCAGGGTGATCATTCCTCAAGAGCATATCCTGCTCAGAGCCCCCAAGAAAAGGAACATGTACAAGATGGACTTGCAAGAAACATCTCCCTTAGGAGAAGTTTCTTGCTTTCTATCTAAAGCAAATAGTGATGAGTCTTTCCTCTGGCATAAAAGAATGTGCCATGTAAACTTTAAAAACATGAATAAATTAATTAAGAATGATTTGGTAACTGGAATACCAAAGAAAGAGTTTACAAGTGATGACCACTGTGTAGCATGCCTGAAAGGGAAGCAACACAAAGTGTCTCACAAGCCAAAGAAAAGAAACTCTGTCACTACTCCCCTACACTTATTACATATGGATCTCTTTGACCCCACCAGTGTAATGAGTCTAGGAAGAACCTCATATTGTTTGGTGATCACAGATGACTTCACAAGATTCACTTGGGTCTTTTTCCTTAGTACTAAGGATGAGACTCATGAGATCTTAAAGAACTTCATTCTGAAAATTGAGAATCAATATGATCACAAGGTCAAAACCATAAGATGTGATCAAGGTTTAAGAACCAAATTCTTGACATATTTTGTGATGAAAAAGGTATTACAAGAAAATATAGTGCTCCCAAGACTCCTTAGCAAAATAGTGTTGTTGAGAGGAGAACATGACACTTATTGAGGCTACAAGAACCATGTTGTCTGACTCTAAACTGCTCATCACCTTCTGGGCAGAGGCAGTCAACATAGCCTGCTATATGCAGAATAAAGTCTTAGTGGTTAAGACTCATGGTAAGACTCCTTATGAACTGTGGCACAAAAGGAGACCGTTTGTTGGTTTCGTTAGGTCATTTGGATGTTCTTGCACCATCTTGTATACCAAAGATCAAATAGCCAAATTTGCTAAGAAATCAGATGATGGACACTTTATTGGATACTCTTCCCAAGCTAAGGCTTATAGAGTACACAATCTCAGAACTAGAGTAGTTGAGGAGTCAGCCAATGTGACCTTTAATGAGCACACTCCTAGTGTGAAAGGTTCTGGTCCTGATTGGCTATTTGATCTTGATTTAGTTACAAACTATTTTAACAAATCTCATAAGAATGTTTCAGGATCTACATGTAACTTATCAACAAGAGATCCTAAGATTTGTGCTGAGAAGACCAAGCAAGCATACTACTTCAGCTCCAGTGGTATCTAACTTTGCAAGTGAAGATCCTATCAACAAAAACATGACAAATTCAGCTGATACATCTGAGGCGCCTACAAATTCCAGCTCAAAGGCTCAAAACTCAAACGAAGGAACATCAAATGTAGGAGGAAATGGAGGTAGTGACAGTGATCAAGAATTTGTTGATGCTGATAACCACTCCATAGAAGACAACATAAATGATGTCACATACTCATTGGATCAAGCCTCTCTTGATAAGTGTGTTGATGTGGTGGGTGATACTCCATTACCAGATCTAAATTTCTCAAATTTAGATCTTTCCAATCAACTTGCTATGATCCCTCAACTCAGGATCCACAAGTCACACCACACCACAAACATCATTGGAAATGTTGATACAGGGGTGAGAACAAGAGGACAAACCCATGACAAAAATGTTTGTCTATACTCTAGTTTCTTGTCCCAGATAGAGCCAAAGAAAGTTAATGAGGCTTTGAAGGATGGAAGTTGGGTTGAAGCAATGCAAGAGAAGCTGCTTCAATTCAAAAGACAAAAGGTTTGGAACCTATGTCCTCTTCCTCAAGGGAAGACTACCATAGGAACCAAGTGGGTTTTTAGAAACAAGAAGGATGATAAAGGACTTGTCATTAAGAACAAGGCCAGACTAGTTGTTCAAGGATACACACAAGAAGAGAGAATTGACTACACAGATGTTTTTGATCCTGTAGCAAGACTTGAAGCTGTTAGAATATTTCTGGCTTTTGTTGCATCCAAGGATTTCAAAGTTTACCAACTTGATGTCAAGTGTGCTTTTCTATATAGGGTGATTGATAAAGAGGTGTATGTCAAATAACCACTTGGCTTTGCAGACCCAGATCATCCTGATTATGTCTGCAAGCTTGATAAAGCTCTTTATGGGCTGCATCAAGCTCCAAGAAAGTGGTACGAGACACTATCTCAGTATCTCTGTCAACATGGCTACAAGAGGGGTACTATAGATGGAACTCTCTTCATCAAAGGAATAGGGAATGACTTAATGCTGGTTCACATATATGTAGATGACATTATCTTCGGGTCAACTAACCCAAAGCCCTACAAAGACTTTGAGAGGCTGATGAAGAATAGATTTGAAATGAGTGCCATGGGAACTCAATTTCTTTCTAGGAATTCAAGTGAAGCAAGTTGAAAATGGCATCTTCATAAGTCAGTCAAAGTATGTACAAGACATCCTTACAAGATTCAATATGACTGATTGCAAGATTGCAAAGACTCCCACAGCCAGAAACCACTCCTTTGGACTTGATCTTGTGGGGGAGTGTGTGGATGAACATCTCTACAGGGCTATGATTGGGTCTCTTATGTACCTAACAGCCAGCAGGCCTAATATCATGTTTGCCACATGCATTTGTGCAATATATCAAGCCAACCCAAGATGTCACACCTGGTTACTGTCAAGAGGATTCTTAGATATCTCAAAGGTGCTCCTAAGCTTGGCCTTTGGTATCCAAAGAGTTCTGACTTCAATCTGTATGTTTATACAGATAATGACTATGGTGGCTGCAACTTGACTGCAAAGTCTACATCTGGGGTTGTCAATTCCTTGGTGGTAAGAGATAATCCTGTGTGTCTGTATCAACTGCTAAAGCTGAATACATGGTTGCTGCAAGCTGCTATGCTCAAGTACTTTGGATTTAGAATCAAATGCTGGACTATGGATTCAACTTTAAAGAGACTCCCATCCATATAGACAACAACAGTGTTATCTCTATTACAGAGAATCCTGTGCAGCACTCAAGGACAAAACACATCAACATCAGTATCATTTGATTAGAGATAATGTTGAAAAATGATTAATCAAACTAGTCAAAGTTAACACAAATAAACAATATGTTGATCTGTTCACTAAAGCTTTTGATGAACAAAGATTCAAATATCTTGTATTAGCTATTGGGATGATTAACTTTGAGTAGATATTTTTAAACTTAAATCAATTCTATTTCTAAAACCCATGTGTCCTAAGTTGTCTATTTTATCATCTTCATAAGCTCAGTTTCCTTTGGAAGAAATTTTTTTCAAAAGATATTTCTTAGATTTTTGAAAATTTTAAACATATTTTCCTTCGGAAGAACATTATGTCTTCAAATCAAATAACTACTTATAAGGCATTTACCTTCAAAAGAAATTCAAATATATCTTCCGAAGCCTAAATATGCTTCTAAGTACTTACATGTATTAGAAGGACAATTTTCTTCCGAAAACAATTAAGTCTCAGAATATTTATTCTTTATAGAATAAAACTTCCAATTCATGGTCTCTTTCGAAACCAAACATGTCTTAGAAGTAAAATTCTCTAAGAATTTTCCTTCTAAAGCAGTCACAAATCTTACGAATATCTTCCGAAGCCGCGCTTCGGAAGCTTTTCTTAAAACTTCTGAAGACAAAAGTACCTTCGGAAGATTTTTGACTTCCAAGAAAACTACCTTTTTGGGCACTTTTTAAAGGTGAGGCCGACATTCGGATTTTAAAGTTTATCCTTTTGCATTAACTTTGTCTCAAATACATTTCATATATATTCTCTCAATGGTTTCCCTCTTTCACTATTTTCTTCATCTGAAAATTCTCTAACCTAAATTCACCCACAAACTGTCGTTGTTCTTATCTTCCTTCATAACAAAGCTATCTCAAAATGGCCAACCTTCATCGCTAAAACCAACCCGATTTCTCCATGCAACTTCGCAGGCAACATAATCAAGTTACTCTGTTGAACTGTGAGAAAGATCATGGTTTCTCAGAGGTTTGTCGCTTTCTCACTCTATCGAACTACTTCACCTCCCTCACCATCGATCCTCCACTCTCTGTGGATCAGCTGTTGGAATTCTATAGGACCTGTCAAGAGGTCACCATGGATGGGGAGAAGGCACTATCTGCCATAGTGCAGGGGAGGACAATCTTCATCACTCCAGCATCCATAAACTCACATCTAAGGCTGGATGATGTCAAAGGTGATTTATCCTTCCCCAAGTCTGCTGTAAATCGTTCCTTTGGTCAGATGGGCTATGAAGGGGATTTCTCTATCAAGACCTTCAGGAAAGGGAAGGTTTCCACTTAATGGAAATACCTCCTCCATGTCGTTATTCACAGTCTATCTAACAAGCATAGAGGATGGGACCAAGTTCCAGAGGACCTTTCCTACATAGTCCATGGGATGGTTCAGGGAGTCAAGTTTAGGTATTCACAATTTATGTACATAAATTTACTTAAAAACTTGGACTCCTTAGAATATTACATGTTCCCTAGATATGTCCAGCACATTCTTAACTGTGAACTGGGCTCACAGTTGAGGGGAACAGGTAATGTTCTAAAATAAGGACAGATGAAGCCCGACATCTTCAAGACTATAAGAAAGCCAACTGTTGGCTTCTCAGGTGTAGAAACAACCCTTGTCTCAAAAATGTTAGAGCTCATTGCTCAAGGTGACAACCTAGCAGCACCAGCTAGTGTTGAAGCCACACCTTCTACTTCTTAACCCCCTATTGTCACACCCCAACCTTAACGGCGGAAACGTCGAGATGTGTGGGTTAAGATTGTTCACAGCCACATAACACTATCATAAATTGTAAATATAAAAATTCATAAGTTGAAATAAACATTACAACCAAATGTCTCAACAAACAAAAATAAACAAAGTTCAACTTTCAAGTCTCAAGTTATTTTATTTATTTTTTCTAGGTCCAAATCCTAGGCGTAAGCATGTTTCAAAAGATAATCATCAACCTTGTGCATTTCCTGAAACATGTTAAAAATAAAAGGGTCAACTTTAAAAGTTGGTGAGTTTCCATGGGTTAAGCATACATACATATATATATATATATAAAAGTTTACAAGTAGCAATTCATGTCAATGGTTACGAATAAAGCAAGTTTATAGATAACATATAGCTACAATCAAACCTTGACCAAGAATATCATTTACAAGTTTAACGATTAGCTAAGTGTACTTGGTTCCCATGATGAACAAGCATACGTCATCAGGAGCCGGCAATAACCTCGGCTTTAGCACCAAATAGGCTTGTCAGGCCCATAGATCTATGACGTCACCAGGCTAGCAGTAGTTAATGATTGTCAACATATAATGCCCATCATATAAGACTCACAATATTACAAATAACCATGACAAAGTTTATAAATGAATTGCTCGTGCATTTACAAGTAGCAAGATGTTTACAAGTGCAAGTTTATAAAGATAACATGTTTCACCCCAAAGGTGTGAAATAAAGTAAAAGAGGGGCATGAAAACTCACCTTATATATATAAGATGATAACAAGAAATTAAACGGTGCTCCAACGATTCATTTTTACAAGATACCTAACGTATATATTTCAAGGTTAAGTTTAAAGGTAAATTTAACGTGAACTAGGGTTTCAATAGGAATTTGGGGTTTTTATAAATAAATAAGGTTATCTATTGAAATCATATATATATTTTAACCCAATGAAAGAAATATACCATTTAGATAATTTAACGAAATTAATGTATTTATAATAACGGTAAAATTAAATATAAAATGTAAATAATTTCTATAATTATTTAAGATAACACGATTAAACTAAAAGTAACCTTGGACCAATAATAATTTATTACTTTAAACTATCATTTTAAATCCATTTTTTTTAAGAACTAACTAAAAATAATTTTTGTTATATTGTTTTATTAAAAAAAAAGTATATAAATATTTAAATTTGAAAAATTTGCAGAAAATAATTTGGTGACTTTAAAAATAATTAAAGTTTACAAAAAAATTTTTATAATTACTAAAATATTTCTGTATTTAAATTTGTTAAGAAAAGGCTTTTTAAAAAAATAATGTGGGTGCCCGGGTTCGAACCCGGGACCTCACAATTGTGGGGTGTGGTGTTTACCGTTAGGCTAGGTAGCCTATGCCTGCTAAAAGCCGGCTTCCTTACTTTATAAACACAATCTCTGGAAAAAACCCCAAATCGCATAAACCCTAGAACCAACTTTGATCAAATTGAACATCCATTCGTTTACGATAATGAAATCAACGTTGGGGCTTTTAATCCCCAAGTGATTTTGAGTGTATCTGCGTATCCAATTACCTGGGTGGAAGTTTAAATCGATGAGAACGAGATGAAGAACAATCGCGACTGTGGTGAATCCGATTGAAGTGCAATTGGCGATGATAATCGAATTAAATTCTTGTGAAGTTCCAGGGAATGTTCACGACCCTAAGCCCTTTGTCAATTCCAGTTTAGGTTGCTCGGAAGGTGGGTTTTGATTGAGTTGCAGGTCACGATGGAAGTGGGGATCGAATGCGGGGTTCGTGTGCTTCTCGGCTGAAATCGCAAGTGGTGATAGTTTAGGGATAGTTAAACGATTGTTCAGGTTTAATTAATTATTATTATTATTGAGTCTTGAATGCCGAACGGCTCGATTGATAATTGCAACGGTTACTCGGTCATTCGAGTTCATAACCGTTGTTTAAACTCGATTAAGGTTCTAAAACGGTTTCAAATCATGCACACGAACCGGTTGGATAGTTTTGTGTCGAAAATATGAAGGATTTCTGGGTTTTGGTCTCGCCGGAAGTCGGCCGAGGGGTGGCCGGTGGTTGGCCGCCGGAAGTACGGGGGAAAAGAGGGGAGGGGGTTTGGGTTTTGAATATTTACAGCTTTAGTCCCTGCGGTTTTCAACTTAATATTTTAGGTACAAAACTTCTATTTAAGTTTGTAAATTGTCTTAAAGGCCCTCTAACTTAATTAAACTTTAAGTTTTAAACATTTTAAACTTGTTAATTATTTAACTCTTATAAATTATTATTTCTATTATTATTATTATTTTATCTTATTTTAACTATTATTATTATGTTTTATTATATTAAAAACAAATTATTAACTCTTAAATTAATGAATTAATGCACCATAAAAGAAACATTCATAAACAACCCATATAGTTTCTTAAATGACATAAATGGTCCTTACAAGAACATAACAAGGTTAACTATCAATTAACGAAAACACGAAAGGTTACAGTCTCCCAACTTTTAAGAATTTCGTCCCGAAATTAAGAATGAACTAAATGAACAGATACGGGTATTTCTTCTTCATATGCTCCTCACGCTCCCAAGTAAACTCAGGTCCACGCTTATTCTCCCAACGAACCTTGACGATTGGGGTAGTAGTGGTCCTAGTCTTCTTCATAATGCGGTCCATGACTTCAACGGGTTTCTCAACAAAATGTAATGACTCGTCGATCTGGATGTCATCTAATGGGACATACAGACTTTCATTAGCCAAACATTTTCTCAAATTTGAGACATGGAAAACAGGATGAACCCCGCTAAGATCGGAAGGTAGTTCCAGTTTATAAGCCACTTTCCCAATCCTTTTCAGGATCTTGAAAGGTCCTACAAATCGTGGAGCTAATTTACCCTTCTTCCCAAAGCGAACGACTCCCTTCCATGGTGAGACTTTAAGAAGAACCATATCCCCAACTTGGAATTCCAACGGCTTGCGTCGTTTATCGGCATAACTTTTTTGTCGACTTCTAGCCACTTCAAGGTTCTTGCGAATCATGGAAACTTTATCGGTTGTTTCTTGTATGAGCTCAGGACCAGTGATGAAATTTTCACCAATGTCAGTCCAGCAGATCGGGGAACGACATTTACGACCATAAAGTGCTTCAAAAGGTGCCATTTTGATACTCGAGTGGTAACTATTATTATACGAAAATTCCGCGAGAGGTAAATGCGTATCCCAGTCACCACCAAAGTCAAGGACACAAAGACGTAGCAAATCCTCTAGGGTTTGAATGGTTCGCTCGGTTTGACCGTCCGTTTGAGGATGGTAAGCCGTGCTTAAATCCAGTTGAGTACCCAAAAGTTCTTGCATAGACGACCAAAAGTGCGAAGTGAAACGAGCGTCTCGGTCGGATATGATATGCAAAGGTACGCCATGACGACTCACAATCTCATCAATGTATATACGAGCTAACCTTGACGTTTTGTAAGTGTCACGTATGGGTATGAAATGTGCCGACTTGGTCAATCGGTCAACGATCACCCATATGCTATCATGACCACGAGAGGTGCGAGGTAATTTGGTTATGAAGTCCATGGATATGTGTTCCCATTTCCACATGGGAATCTCGGGTTGTTCAAGCAATCCACTAGGACGTTGATGTTCAGCTTTAACCTTTGTACACGTAAGACACTTAGCTACGTAAGTTGCTATGTCTTTCTTCATTCCAGGCCACCAGTATTGACCACGCAGATCCATATACATCTTATCGGAACCAGGATGAATTGAGTAACGAGTTTGATGAGCTTCATTCATGATAAAGGTACGAAGATTATCACGGTTTGGAACCCAAATTCGATTCAAGAAATACATCAACCCATTGGGTTTCGTTTCTAGTTGAGCTCGAAGGTTGTACTCCAATTCCTCTCCTATTTTTCCTCCTTCTTGAACCGCTTGTTGAGCCTCCATGATACAAGTCTCGATGTCATTCTCAATCCTCAAATTTTGTAGCAGCACCGTAGTCTCGTTAACATCCAGACGAATCTCAGTATCAAATTCTCCCAAGATATCAAACCATTGTCGTCGATCGCGAATTTCTTGAAACGAGACCATCTTATTATGAATCTTACGACTTAGTGCATCGGCTACGACATTTGCCTTTCCAGGGTGGTAACGAATGTCACAATCATAATCACTAATCAATTCAACCCAACGTCGTTGTCTCATGTTGAGATCCTTTTGATTGAAGACGTGTTGTAGGCTTTTGTGATCGGTGTAGACTATACATTGCGTCCCATAAAGGTAATGCCTCCAAATCTTTAAGGCAAAAACCACAGCACCAAGTTCAAGATCATGTGTCGTATAATTCACCTCATGGACCTTCATTGTCTCGATGCATATGCTATGACCTTTCCTCGTTGCATGAGAACACAACCAAGGCCTTGTTTAGATGCATCACAATATACGGTGAAATCATCGTTCCCATCGGGAAGGGTCAATATAGGAGCATTACACAACTTGTGCTTTAAGGATTCAAAGGCTCCCTCTTGTTCAGACCCCCATTCGAATGGTTTATTCTTTTGGGTCAAGGAAGTAAGCGGTTTCGCGATTCGAGAGAAGTTGGCAATGAAACGTCGATAATAGCCAGCAAGACCAAGGAAAGAACGAACTTCGGTTGGAGTTGTGGGAACACACCAATTTTTCACAGCTTCCACCTTTGCAGGGTCAACGTGAATTCCTTGACTATTCACCACGTGTCCCAGAAATTGGACCTCCTCAAGCCAAAATTCGCACTTTGAGAACTTTGCGTATAGTTGTTCTTTCTTCAATAGCTCAAGAACTTGTCGCAGGTGATGTTCGTGATCGGTTTTGGACTTGGAGTAGATAAGTATGTCGTCAATAAAGACAATCACGAACTTGTCTAGATACGGCTTGCATACTCGATTCATGAGATCCATAAAGACAGCAGGGCATTCGTTAAACCAAAGGGCATCACCATGAATCATAGTGTCCATATCGGGTACGGAACGCAGTTTTTGGGATATCATCATCATGAACTCGTAATTGATGATAGCCAGAACGTAAGTCAATCTTTGAGAAAATAGCAGCTCTTGAAGTTGGTCAAAAAGATCATCGATGCGAGGAAGAGGGTAGCGGTTCTTGATGGTAAGTTTGTTAAGCTCACGATAATCGATGCACATACGAAATGATCCATCTTTCTTCTTCACGAACAGAACAGGTGCACCCCAAGGCGATGAGCTAGGTCGGATAAAGCCCTTGTCGGACAGTTCTTGGAGTTGACTAGCTAGCTCTTGCATTTCTGACGGTGCAAGTCGATATGGTGATTTAGCCACAGGGTTCGCTCCCGGAATTAAATCGATCTTAAACTCGACTTCACGCACGGGAGGTAAACCGCTAAGGTCATCGGGAAACACTCCAGGAAAGTCTCGTACAATCGGGACATCCTTAAGATCGTTCCCTTTGACTTTCGTGTTGACCACGTAAGCCAAGAAAGCCATGTAATTCTTGCTTAGACATTTTCGGGCTTGAGTACACGACATGAGTTTGAGTCCTTTGGATGATTTTTCGCCGAATACTTTCAATGTATCCCCCGAAGGCAAAGGAATTCGAATGCACTTCTCGAAACAAATAATTTCAGCATGATGTTTGGCTAACCAATCCATGCCAATGATAACGTCAAAGCTTCCAAGTTTCATAGGAATAAGGTCGATAAAGAAATCATGCTCGTTTAGGCTCAAAATGCAATCATGAATGACGACATCAATGGTGATGGGTTCTCCATCGGCGACTTCGACAGTAAGAGGTCTTTCTAGTTTCGTATGTGGCTTAGCAAGTATAGGCTCAAATTCTATCGAGACAAAACTCTTATCGGCTCCAGAGTCAAATAGAACGTAGGCATAAGAATTATTAATAAGAAACATACCTGTTAGTTTTAAAGACGTTAACGATACAGGTAAAGCAACAAAAGAACTTGGATCATAAAGTTGGGGTTGGATTTGGCATACCGTTCACCACATCGTTGTTTGCTTGTGCTTGGTTTGCATTGATGTTGAAGGCACGTCCTCGGGCTTGTGGTACGTTACCCGCAAGACGAGGGCATTGTGGGCGAAAATGACCAGGTTCCCCACAGTTGTAGCAAGCACGATTAGCAACTAACGCGGCATTGTTTGTGCACGGTGACAAGTAGCCACCAATGTCCATACTTACCACACAGTGTACAGATACGGCACGGGGTATTACCCGCATGATGATACTTACAGACATTGCACAATGGTAGAGGACCAGCATAGGTTCTAGCAGCAGGTGCTTGTGTACCAGGAGCGGGTTGTCTTTGAGGTACCTTGGGTGTAGCCACAACGAAATTACGCGCCGGTGTGAACTTGCGTTTCTTGTTGTTGTAAGACGGTTCATTCTTATTCTCCTTAGCTGCTTCAGGGACCGCCTTTTCAGTCTTTTTAGCCCCTTTGACAGACAAGGTGCCCGCTCGAATATGGTTTTCAGTGAGTTGAGCGGTGATGGTAATGGCATCTTCCAAAGTTGTGGGTCTACTTCCCACCACGGCATCTTGGATTTGAGGTGGCACCCCCTTGATGAACTTCTCAATGTTCCTAGGAACAGTGTCAACCATGTGAGGCAACAGGATGCTCAACTCGTGATGCCTAGTTGAATAGGCCAAATGATCTCCACCATCTTGCTTGAGATTCCAAAACTCCTCCTCCAGCTTTTGCAACTCACTTCTCGGGCAGAATTTTGGATGGCAATGTTCTTGAATTCTTCCCAAGTGAGTGCCAACACAGCATCAGCACCACGATTCCTCTTCTCACTATTCCACCACGTAAGTGCTCTTTGTTGAAGAACACTTGTGGCATAACGGACTTTGAGTGCCTCGGGACACTCACAGTTGATGAAGGTGTTCTCCATGCTTTCAAACCACTCGAGAAGTCCAGTGGCTCCTTCCTTCCCACTAAAGCTAATGGGTTTGCACGAGTTGAAGTGCTTAAACGTGCAGGGTTGGTTGTTTCTTCCTTGATTTGCACTATTCTCTCCTTGCCCATTGCCATTAGTGTTGTTACTAGCGTTGGTCATCAAGGTGCTACTCAGTTCGGCAACCATGGTCGGAATGACTGCAGCCATTTGACGGGCAATCATGGCGGCTAATTTGCGGTCGGAGCTACCACGCTTTCCATGATGACGAGACATGCTGGATATAAAATAAGTTAGTCACAGAAATTTG
The DNA here is from genome assembly GCA_025506505.1 of Flaveria sonorensis. Lineage (NCBI taxonomy): Eukaryota > Viridiplantae > Streptophyta > Magnoliopsida > Asterales > Asteraceae > Flaveria > Flaveria sonorensis. The sequence goes on from CM046426.1 coordinate 21,718,557, forward strand.
GAGGTAGAAGATAATAAATCAACAAAGATTTTTCAAGACTTGTAAAACACACATGGAATGATTCCATTTGGTACGCATTACCATTTGGAAACGTTGACACGTCAAGGTGAGTTAACTCCAATTGCCTTAGAAACTTGTGTATATTGACCATAGTTTATCACTCATCCCAGAAATCCCCAGGTAAGCATAACTAGTCCCACGGGATTTATGCGAAATGCTTACCTTAGCCCGAAGGCTTTTTGCCAGGAAATCCAGAATACAGGTGTCTATGTGTCACACAATATTTCTTTAGGTTCATGGAATTAAAACCTTGATGAGATTTTCATAGATTAGTCATAAAGTCTAAAGATTTGAACCTTTTGATATAAAGCTTACGTTCCCCCGTGTCGTCGAGAATAAGTTTAAGATATTTCATCGTCGAGAGAATAAAGGATTAAGAATAAGTTTTAGAGAGGACAAGGCAACCAAGTTTCTCAATTATAAGGCAATCCTAACTAAAGGCATCAAGTTGCACATCAAGAGGCCATCCTTAACAAGTAGCATTATGTAGCATGCAACAAGATATATTACAAGATCATAAAGATTTTCTTATGAGGTTCATGCATCAACTATAGTCTAGGTCACCATTTCTAATAACCTAAATCCCTATAGTTATGGGCTCTGATACCAATCTGTCACACCCCAACCTTAACGGCGGAAACGTCGAGATGTGAGGGTTAAGATTGTTCACAGCCACATAACACTACCATAAATTGTAAATATAAAAATTCATAAGTTGAAATAAACATTACAACCAAATGTCTCAACAAACAAAAATAAACAAAGTTCAACTTTCAAGTCTCAAGTATTTATTTATTTTTTTCTAGGTCCAAATCCTAGGTGTAAGCATGCTTCAAAAGATAATCATCAACCTTGTGCATTTCCTGAAACATGTTAAAAATAAAAGGGTCAACTTTAAAAGTTGGTGAGTTTCCATGGGTTAAGCATACATATATATATATATATAAGTTTAAAGTAGCAATTCATGTCAATGGTTACGAATAAAGCAAGTTTATAGATAACATATAGCTACAATCAAACCTTGACCAAGAATATCATTTACAAGTTTAACGATTAGCTAAGTGTACTTGGTTCCCATGATGAACAAGCATACGTCATCAGGAGCCGGCAATAACCTCGGCTTTAGCACCAAATAGGCTTGTCAGGCCCATAGATCTATGACGTCGCCAGGCTAGCAGTAGTTAATGATTGTCAACATATAATGCCCATCATATAAGACTCACAATATTACAAATAACCATGACAAAGTTTATAAATGAATTGCTCGTGCATTTACAAGTAGCAAGATGTTTACAAGTGCAAGTTTATAAAGATAACATGTTTCACCCCAAAGGTGTGAAATAAAGTAAAAGAGGGGCATGAAAACTCACCTTATATATATAAGATGATAACAAGAAATTAAACGGTGCTCCAACGATTCCTTTTTACAAGATACCTAACGTATATATTTCAAGGTTAAGTTTAAAGGTAAATTTAACGTGAACTAGGGTTTCAATAGGAATTTGAGGTTTTTATAAATAAATAAGGTTATCTATTGAAATCATATATATATTTTAACCCAATGAAAGAAATATACCATTTAGATAATTTAACGAAATTAATGTATTTATAATAACGGTAAAATTAAATATAAAATGTAAATAATTTCTATAATTATTTAAGATAACATGATTAAACTAAAAGTAACGCTTGGACCAATAATAATTTATTACTTTAAACTATCATTTTAAATCCATTTTTTTTAAGAACTAACTAAAAATAATTTTTGTTATATTGTTTTATTAAAAAAAAGTATATAAATATTTAAATTTGAAAAATTTGCAGAAAATAATTTGGTGACTTTAAAAATAATTAAAGTTTACAAAAATGATTTTTATAATTACTAAAATATTTCTGTATTTAAATTTGTTAAGAAAAGGCTTTTAAAAAAATAATGTGGGTGCCCGGGTTCGAACCCGGGACCTCACAATTGTGGGGTGTGGTGTTTACCGTTAGGCTGGGTAGCCTATGCCTGCTAAAAGCCGGCTTCCTTACTTTATAAACACAATCTCTGGAAAAACCCCAAATCGCATAAACCCTAGAACCAACTTTGATCAAATTGAACATCCATTCGTTTACGATAATGAAATCAACGTTGGGGCTTTAATCCCCAAGTGATTTTGAGTGTATCTGCGTATCCAATTACCTGGGTGGAAGTTTAAATCGATGAGAACGAGATGAAGAACAATCGCGACTGTGGTGAATCAGATTGAAGTGCAATTGGCGATGATAATCGAATTAAATTCTTGTGAAGTTCCAGGGAATGTTCACGACCCTAAGCCCTTTATCAATTCCAGTTTAGGTTGCTCGGAAGGTGGGTTTTGATTGAGTTGCAGGTCACGATGGAAGTGGGGATCGAATGCGGGGTTCGTGTGCTTCTCGGCTGAAATTGCAAGTGGTGATAGTTTAGGGATAGTTAAACGATTGTTCAGGTTTAATTAATTAGATTATTATTAAGTCTTGAATGCCGAATGGCTCGATTGATAATTGCAACGGTTACTCGGTCATTCGAGTTCATAACCGTTGTTTAAACTCGATTAAGGTTCTAAAACGGTTTCAAATCATGCACACGAACCGGTTGGGATAATTTTGTGTCGAAAATATGAAGGATTTCTGGGTTTGGTCTCGCCGGAAGTCGGCCGAGGGGTGGCCGGTGGTTGGCCGCCGGAAGTACGGGGGAAAAGAGGGGAGGGGGTTTGGGTTTTGAATATTTACAGCTTTAGTCCCTGCGGTTTTCAACTTAATATTTTAGGTACAAAACTTCTATTTTAAGTTTTTAAATTGTCTTAAAGGCCCTCTAACTTAATTAAACTTTAAGTTTTAAACATTTTAAACTTGTTAATTATTTAACTCTTATAAATTATTATTTCTATTATTATTATTATTTTTATCTTATTTTAACTATTATTATTATGTTTTATTATATTAAAACAAATTATTAACTCTTAAATTAATGAATTAATGCACCATAAAAGAAACATTCATAAACAACCCATATAGTTTCTTAAATGACATAAATGGTCCTTACAAGAACATAACAAGGTTAACTATCAATTAACGAAAACACAAAAGGTTACACCTATACAGCCACAAATAACCATCACCTACCAAAGAAAATCCAAATGAACCCCTACACATACTACTCAGTTTGTGCATGCCCCTATATTACCACCCACACAGGAGGAAGTAGATACTGGAGCTCCCACTTCTCCCGAGGAGCAAACCACTCCTATCTTACTAATAATCAGTGTTGAGGTTCCTCATGCTCAGCCTGATGAGCTCACAACCCCCAAGCATTAAGCCTTCACTCAGAGTCTCAACACTCTAGTGAAAAACCTTCAAGGGACAGTTACCATCCATAGCCTCTTGATCTAAACCAACCATTCCAAACCTAGAATTTTATGATGATTAAGACATAGGATTCAGTGAGTATCATGAGTCTCTCTTCTCCTCCTCTGTTCAAGGAGAGATGAATACTCATGTTTCTCCCATGTCTAGCCCACATCATCCACCTACTATTGAGGTGGATCTCCCTGAACCTATTCAGGAGGTCCATATGAAAGAGGCTCTCACCTCAACAAGTGATTACATCATTAAGACCTCGACCATGGCAACCCAGCCCATTGATACTTCACTTGAAGCTGTCATGGTGCAGGGGAAATCCAGTGGCCAAGAACAAAATGCTGGTGATGAGGAAAAAGACTTAGGTCCTATTCTCTCATCCCCTTATGATTCTTCTTATGAAGATCAGGGGAATATGAGACTAAAGGTGTAAAAGCTGAGTCAAACATGCACCTATTTAGTCTCCCAGGTTAGTCACTTGGAATCTCAGGTGACTACCTTGCTAAAAAGGGTCAATGATCAGCAACTTGAGATTTCTGAACTCAAGGAACAACTAGGTGGGAGGCCTTTAGGACTCAACCAGGAATACAAAACCTGTGGATGTGACAGACCTAACCCCTAGCTCACCTATATAAGAGGGTGATGCTACCAAAAAGGGGGAGAAAGTCCAAGCAATCACAGAACCTAGGAGTTCTTAACAAAGTATGGATATTAAGGATTCACCAATCTCACTTGCAATTGTCCATAATCAGCAACCTCCTCAAGTTCATATTGATGTGGACTTACTTATTCAAAGTCTGTTTGAGATGGGTATTCCAAGAGTTATGTCTACCCCACCCCATGATACTAAGAATGAAATACTTGGGTGGAGGTATGATGCTGACAGGAGAGCTATGATTTTGCATAGACTTTAGGAGCAGCAATAGGTCTTCAATTTTCAAACCCTAAAGTTCTATGATAGTCTTCCTCTAGTACACATGCCACTTGCCAATCCTAGTCAAAACAGGCAAGATGGCAGACTGGCTGAGAGGATTCAAGATACGATTGTTGAAGAGTTCAGACAAAAAAGAAGACAAAGGCAGGCAATGTCATTAGTCAACTGGATGTTAAGGTGGAACCTAAGATTAGCTTTGAAGGGGAAAGCTTGATTGAAGGCCTAGTGATAGACCCTGTGAACCTTTTACAAGAACTGCTTCAATATCATCCACCCTCAGTAAGGCACCAGTTGGTGAAGGTGCTTCATAACCTCTCTCCAGCCAGAGCTTAACTACTGAACCAAGCAATGAAGGCCAAAGCTCTCTCCACCTTGAGTCACCAAGGCCTATGCATGACAAAGGAAAGAGGAAGATGACCTTTGAGGAGATTGAGGAGGAAAGAGAGAGGAAGAGGAAGCTAAAGGGGGAGAGTTCAAGAGGGTCTCCAGGGTTCATGGAAGCTGCTATCAGGGCTGCCCCCAGGCCAAATACTTAGGATGATGAGTTAAGGGCAGCCAGATTAAACTACATGGGGACCAAGAACTACAACATAGATGAACTTATCTCTTGTCACACTCCAACCTTAATGGCGGAAACATCAAGGTGTGAGGATTAAGATTGTTCATGCCACACAACACTAATTCAATGTGTCAATAATATTAATTTCCAAGGTTCATAACATACAATAAGGAAATAACATAAGTTTCAAGCAAACAAAATACAAAAGTTCAAATAGCATCATGTGAAAATTTGTCATTTTAGTTTAATCTATAGGTCCAATCCTAGACGTGTTCAAGTACTCAAGAGCAATATTAAGTGGTATCATTTCCTGAAACATGTTAAAAAATAAAGTCAACATAATGTTGGTGAGTTTCCATAGGTTAATCATACATAGATATATATATATATATCAAAAGATAGCAATTCACATCATAGGTTATTGAATAGAGTAAATATAGATGGATGAACAAATGTAACAATCAAACCTTGACAAATATGGCCATTACAAGATTATACGTTTAGCTAAGTGTACTTGGTTCCCATAGTGCTCAAGAATACGACACTAGGAGCCGGCAAGGCTTTAGCACCAAATAGGCTTGTCAGGCCCATAGATCTATGACGTCGCTAGGCTAGCAATAGTTAATGATTGTATCTTACAAGAGTCGTCACATGATAGTTACAAGAGTTCAAATAACCATGACGAAATAAGATGAATTGCATAAGTGTTACAAGAATAAAACATGTTTACAAGTGTGTTTATAATAAGGTTAACATGTTTCACCCCAAAAGTGTGAAATAATATAAAATGAGGTATGAAAACTCACTTCGCTAATAAGATGACAAGTAAGAAGTCTTGTATAAAATGCCGAGGATTTGTTAAAGTTCAACCTAAATGAACGATGTATTACATTAATCATGATGCTAACGATGCACGGGAATTCACGGTTTAAATTTGGGATTTTGGATAACAATTATAATGATATTATTTATAAAGCATTAACCCATGATTTTTATATAGATACAATTTATTATTATTTTGCTATTTAAATGATTACATAAGAATTTTAGTGATAAACACTATTAATAAAAGTTAAACTTTTATTATCAGATGGTTATTACTTACTATCTAATAAGATAGTAATCTTGTAGTTTTAAATGATTGAAGTAATTATATTAATTACAATAAGTGTACATTTTAAATATATACATATATATTTATCTTCTTAAAATATATATAAGCAAAATTGTAAAATTGAAACTATTTAAAAAACTAAATGAGATTTATTACAATTTAAAATTAATAAATGGTATTTTATAGCAATTTTTTTATAATTTTTAAAATACAAGAATAAAGATTTCTAAAGTAAATTTCTAATAAAATTAAAAAGAAAATAATTTTATTTCTGTTTAAAAAATAGTTTTTATATGGTTAATAGTAATATTAAAACATTTATAGAAATTTAATTATTAAAAAAAACCTTTTAAAAATAATGGCAGGGCCTCGGGTTCGAACCCAGGCCCTTTGCCACACCAAACAATCCCCAAACCACCGGGCCAAAGCCCTGTTTGGTGTCAAAGGGTAGAAATAATCTTTAAAATATAAACCCAAAACAATCCTCAAATTCTTATGAACCCTAGATTCGAAATTGATCAAATCGAACCACCAATCGACGATTACACCCAAATTAACCATGGGGCTTTTGTTCCCCATGTGAAATCGAGTATATACATGTACTCAATTACCTGATGCAGTTGCGAAATCAATGATTTCAAGTTCGTGCTAATACCGCGATTGTGTGAGTTTCAATTTCAATGTGCGTATTGTTTTAGTGAAATTGGAGCTACAGGAGGTTAGGAAACTCGAATGGGATGATTTTTCCTCAGTTTTATAGTGTCAATTAGGTCAATTTAATGTCCAACGGCTAAAGGGTTAATGTCGAATGTTACAATTCGATTTAGGTATTTAATTTTGTCGTTTCAGGTGAAATTAATCACATTATTGGTTTTAAAATGATTAAACGAGGGTGTAAACTCAATTAATCGCATTATTGTTGTGTTTAAACGTTGAAATGAATTTGCGGTTTTGATGAGGATCGGTTTCGATTGGGATGGGTTGTAACCGTTGGAAAGATCTCGAATTGAACCCATTGCCGAGTTCGAAACTGTTACACGAGCATAAATTGGGATTTAATTGAGTTAATTCATGGTTCTAGGTGGTGTGAGGATGTTGCCGGAGTTGGCCGGAGTGTGGCCGGAAAATCGGGGGAGGTTGGCTTGGGTTTAATGGTATTTGCAGTTTCGGTCCCTGAGGTTTATAAGTTTTACATTATTAACCAAAGTTTTATGCCCAAAATAATAAATTACAAGTTTTCTAGAATTTTAGAAAAATCATAATTTTTTATTTTTTTCTTTATTAACGTTATTATTAGCATTTTATTATTATTATTATTATTATTATTATTATTATTATTATTATTATTATTATTATTATTATTATTATTATTATTATTATTATTATTTACTTACCTAATAATATCTAAATTATAAGGATACCAGAAAAGTTCAAGTTACAAGAAATTACAAACGAGCCCTCATATTTGTATTAATGACAAAACAGACCCTTATAAGAATTAATGGGATAACTACAACTTAACAGTTACACGAGAGGTCACATCTCTCTTCTCTTAAAGGAACTCAATGAACTGGCAGACATAGAGCTGTTAAAGGATAGGAAGGTGGCAGAGGATGCAAAATTGCTCCTAAAAATCAAGGAAGAAAGGAGACAGAAAAGGTTCTTCTAATCCATAACAGGGTCTAAATCCCTCTCCTTCTAAACTTATGAGGGAAGAGGACCCAACTGATAAAGACACAACAAGCAACCTGGTGCTGAAGGCCAGTCTTCTCAGTTAAAGACTTCAAAGAGGAGGAAAAGGATAGCCAGGAAGAGTGGTTCTAAGAAGAAGTCCAAGGCATCCACCTCTATACCTCGAGATGAGTCAGAGCATACTGAGGTAGTGCAAGAAAAGGCTGCTTAACCAACTCCAACTCAAGTAGAGCCTCTTGCAACTGGAAGACCATCCTGTCCTGGACTTTTGCTACTAATCCAGATAGGTGGTATGTCATCAGAGATCGAGGGGTTCAAGATATCTATTTCTGGCAAGACATGCTTAATCTCCCTCTACATGATCTCCATGACATAAGAAGGTATTATAAGAGTCTGAGAGATCCTAATCAGTTGATGAAGAAAGGAATGATCTTGATCCTGATGAGGACTGTTAATATCTAAGTATACTTCTTTATTTTGGTAGCATCAGCCTAGGAGGAGTTTGTAAGGTTATCCTTGAAAGGCTGATGCAATCAAAGAAACCAAAGCAACCAAGGAGCTTCCAGCTTGTATGCATATTGTGCAGAGTAGAAGTTACTTCAGAAGTTTTACACTTCTCACAACAAATTATTCTAAGTGTAAAATCTTTTGAAGCCAAAGAATAAATCTTCCAAAGCCAAAGATAAAGTCTTCCGAAGCTTCAAAGACAAAGTCTTCTGAAGCCAATGAAGTGAAGACTGACTTCTTCCGAAGACAGTGAGGACATGCTTTCTCTGATCTACTTTTGCATAAAGCTGACCAACTTTCCGCTGCAACTCTGAAGACTCACCAACTTGCATGAGTTTGTGAAAAGGTCCATGCTTTTGTAACTGTAGATTATGGTTTAGAGTCTGTAACTTTCTACTTTGTACCTTTTATCCTTTTTTGTAATATATTAGGATGTGAGCTATGGCATGTCATAGTCACTAGTCAAAAGGCAATCTGTCTTTTGACTTTACATTGATCTTGTTGTCTAGATTAGTGTTTCCAGCTGGGCTTCAAAGTATGGCCGGTTGTATGATATAGTATAAAGTATCTCAGGTTCTTGTATTTCTTTTTATGCTTTGTAACACTTGAAAGAACTAGAGAGCAATATACAGCATTCTTAAAAACCATACTTATCTTGTTCTTGTTATTAGTTTTGTCTCATTGTTTACTTGTGTTCTTAGTATCATTCATTTAGACTCGGTTCCCTATTTGATTTGTTAAGTGTTCTAACACTCTCCTCTGTGAATCCAAGGATCGAATCAGGAATTATCAGTTTGGTTGAACAAATAAAGATCGTAGAATTATCAATATTTGATTTTTAATTTAATTGTTTGTGAAATTGAAATCGATAAACAAAATATAAAACAAATTGAAAGCAGAATAATATAATGCAATAAAAGATTTGTTTCAATTGTTTTTCATTAAAACACAATTGATTACAATTTCTGTGATGCTCTGGTGATCTCCAATGATGTTCTTGATGTTCTTGCTGTTTTGCTATTATTCTTGAGTATTGATTGATTGATTGATTTCGATACTAAGAATATGTCTCTTTATAGTTGTATCGATCTCCCTCAATAACCTAACAAACTCTCCTAAAAGTGTGGATCCATGCCTTATTTTTAGCGGCAGAGGGATTTACTCTACAAAAGAAATATTATTGATATGATGTGGAATATTTGCTTGACATAAATAGTGTCTTCTGTGGTCATTGATTTGATGACGTAATAGGTTGACTTTATGTTGTACTTAATGATTTGAGATCATACAAGTGTTTTGTTCTTTCGTAGGAATTGGTCTTCCGTAGGTGTTGGTCTTCCGTAGGAGTTGATCCTTTGATCTTGAACTTCATCCTCAACAGCAGACTTTCTTTCTCCATAGCAGCAGCAACTTGACTTCAGAACTTGTTCTTCAGTAGATGTTGAGCTTCCGCTGGAGATCTACGGATGTGTATTCCTTGTTCTTTGTTTCACAGAACATCTACGGAGGAACAATTTGTTCATCCGCAGGAGTTCTTTCACTTAGTCAATTTTCCAAATTGACCAAGTATGATGTTTTCCTGCAATTACATAAAATCAATACAAATAATATTTGGGTTAACATATATTTCATGCATTACAAAATAATAAATTACAGAAGTTCATTACAAGAAATGATTCACCATCTAAACCTATACAAAAGATCTAGACCTAACATCCTTATTGTGAGACTGATTGTATTAACCATCCCTTAATCGGTCCTACAAATTATTATTTATTTATATTACTATACCTATATTTAAGGTCTAAATATTATAATTTTGGATTTTTATACATTTTAAATATTTAAAGTGAATTACATGTTCATTTAAGGCTATAATCCCTAATAATTATTAGAAACAATATTATACCTTGTCTTATATTTTATCTTTGTTTTATATAGTTTAGAATATCTGGAAAAAATTTCATATTTCTAATTTAAATGATTTTTATATTTATTACCATTTTATGTATTTTCTATGTCTTTTCCAATGTAAATTTTATTATAAATATTAAACGATGACCTGCACATATTTTGAAAATTTTTATAGGTTTATATATATATATATTAAGTAATTTCCTGTAAATTTTCATGATTTGTGGATGTTTTTAGCTATTTTATTTATTTCTTTGGTTCTAAATTCATTCAACCTTCTAAAGGAAGCATTTTACTTGATTCTTCTTGTCAATTTACTTCTTTGAACTATAGGTTACTGTGAAAATTCATTCTTTATGGTTTTGGCTCATAAATCTCACATTTTGAATAAACAAGTTTACTAAGAAAACGGTTTTACCGGTTTAATGGTTTTAGCGGGTTTGACGAATTTTAATCAAGGATTGCTGTGGAACAACTTTATACTCCTTATAATCTGTATTTTTAATATGTTGGTCTATTTAGATATCACTTTGCCTATAAATTTGTAATAATTATAGTTTTATCGTTTAAACGAAGAACTTTCGGGTAAGATTTGTGGACCTTGTTTTAGAGCGGAGATTTTGTGACTTTTAAAATCTTTGAATGGGTCCAAGAGAGCTGTCAAATACATAGGTTATGAAGGGTCAATAGTATGGTACATTATCTTATTGGAACATGAAGTTAAAATGAGAATTCGAAGAATTGGAGATGGGTTTTCGAGTTACCTTGTTAGGAATGATTTAAGAACTTAAACCAAGGCCGATTTTTGTTGAAAATATGAGAAATAGGGGCTGTAACCTTCTGTGAAAATAAATTAGAGTGATTAGGAAGCTATAAATGTCATGAAGATGTCATTACTTGCAAGTTAGAAGTGTGAATATGTACGAATCAAACCCGAACTTCTTGGATGTTCTTTGAACGAAATCACAGCAGCAAAAAGGGATGGTTTGATGTTCTTGGATCATGGTTCAGGGCTGCAACAGGTTGTGTTTGCATAAAACAAAGAGTTAGAACAAAAGTTTGTAAGAATTGAAGGATGGTTTCATGGTTTTACCTTGGTTTGCTTGCTAGGTGCTTGTTTGTGTGTTCTTGAGGCTTTAAGAGATCGATCAAGAGAGGAAAATGTGCAGGGAATTTTGAGGATTTGATTGTGACTTGCAAGTGGATGGAGTGTGAGATCAAAGTTTGATATTATAGAGATTTTTGGAGTGTTTTTGTATGAAGCTCTAATATTGGGTGTTCAAGATTTTTTTTGGATTTCTAAATTTTGGTTATATGATGAATATTATGGTTGGATTTGGAAGGAAGAGAAGGTAAGATTTTGATATGCTCGAGATTTGACTTTATTACTATTATTATTATAGCATTAATTGGGATAAATGACAAAAGTTACAAAAGAATGCATATTGGAAGATGGGTGAAACGAGCTCGTGTGCTCCTTTAAGTGTTAATATTTATCAAAATTTATAGATTAGTTATATACAATGATATTTTAACTATTTATCTTGTTTTTAAAAATTTTATTTCTTGTCTTGTTGATTTATTTAGCATTTCATTTATATAATATGTGTCATATATTATGTTTTATATAAAGTATTTATATATATATTTCTTATGGTTGACATTTACTTGTGTTTGTTGGTTTTTATGATAAATTGTCATAATATAAGTATTCATGCATTTTACTTTATTTATATATGTTTATGTAATCTTTTTGTTTTTGTTTCTATGGATCGTAATGTTTGAGTTCATATAATTATATAAAATGTGTGTGTGTCTGTGTATATATCTTGTTATGCACTCTTAATTTCTTGAAAGTTAGTTTAGATGTTTTTCAATTGACGTTATTATTTCTCATCTCCTTAAACTAACTAAGTGATTTCTAACTAGTGTCAAGACTAAGTTTTTGTTCAAGTATTCTAAACGAGTTATGCTACATAAGCCGAATAAATTTATGGACCAATCGTATATGTATATGTGCAACTAGTCCTAGTCGACCTCTATGCATTCCCTCTTACCTTCTCTAAATGTATGTAGGTCATATTGTGTTAAGATAAATTAAAAGAAAAATAAGGGTTGTTACACATTGTTAGGGTTGGTTTCAAAGAAAACGAAATAATTCGGGATCCTACATACTGATTCCTCGCCCTTTTTAATCCATTTGCAGGGTAGTTAATCCCCATCAGGAATGGAGCCACACTTCACAAAGAAAATTTTCTCTATCCGGTTAGTATAGTTTTAAGTAACTTTCAAAATCCGATGTGTCTAGCTGGACTTGAATAGAAACTAGAAAACTGGGATGAACCCTGTCTTCTAAGATTGTAGACACTTGTTAACTTGGAGACGTTGATATTTAGGGCTTGTGTTTTGTAAGGCCCTGATTCCGGAGACCCCACAGTTGGTCATTCATAGCATCATTCATTACAAAACTCATTTAAAATATATAAACATAAAAAAATATTGCAGCGGAAGAATTATCAAAACCATTTCATGCATTTATAGTTAGTTTTGTCAAGTAATACATCGTTGATAATAATCACAAAAGAGTACATAGTTGTATTATAAAACAACAACATTATTCTTGCATGAGATGGATGCCAGTCTTTGCTTGCCAAGTAGCTTCAACTCTTTGCCACCCTCAGCAACCACATTACCTGCCAACTAAAAATGCATATAAAAAGTCAGCGTTGCTGAGTGAGTTCTAGTTTAATAATATAGAACATATACTTTTGTAAACTTCACTTGGTGATCATTCATCATCATACATAATCAATCATTAAGAGATTCTTTATCTTTCTTTCTTTCATTATCTTTCACTTTCATTGTCTAGGTTGGCACAAAGTAAGTGCCTATATTGTTGGTTGGCAACAAATGCTGAACCCCTGTCGGCAAACGATTTTTCCGTAGCTAACCCATTCGACAGTTGACCCACACTGCTAGGCATGAAGCCTGCTCATGAATACAGGTCCCATTGATTTGGTCAATCCCCAGGATTACACCCCAGATGTGCATCCTGAATCAGTCAAACATCAGTTGAGCTAACAACAACAAGGTCGTGCACCTCATTCCATTGTGTTTGCAAGGCTTTCCATTGATTATAAGGGCCCGGGGTAATATTCATTAAGTTCCACTATTCTCTTATATTTCTTTGTGTCCACTTGGTTATGAATAATATTTTTAAAATATTCACTGTTTTAATAATCACATATCATGAAGTATAAATAAAACTATCTAAACAAGCAGCCCATAAGAAGAGAATCAAATATTAGAAACATTAAACAAGCATAATCTTTCCTTATTCATCAGTACTTAACACTTAAATTCTATTCCTAAAATTTCAGAATAATTCTAAGTCCCCAAAGAAATGCAGATGAACAATACTAATGCGGATGAACAAATGCGTATGAAAGTCTTTAGAAAATATTCTAAGTGTCCAAAGAAATGATGGTAGAACAAATGCGGATGAGCATAAACAAATACGGATGAACTGTAGCAAATGCGGATGAAACTGTAGCAAATGCGGATGAAAGTCTTCAGAAAATATTCTAAGTGTCAAAAGAAATGCTGGTAGAACAAATACGGATGAGCATAAACAAATGCAGATGAACTGTAGCAAATACGGATGAAACTGTAGTAAATGCGGATGAAAGTCTTCAGAAAATATTCTAAGTGTCCAAAGAAATGCTGGTAGAACAAATGCAGATGAGCATAAACAAATGCTGATGAACTATAGCAAATACAGATGAAACTGTAGCAAATGTAGATGAAAGTCTTTAGAAAATATTTTTAGTGTCCAAAGAAATGCTGGTAAAACAAATGCGGATGAGCATAAACAAATGCGGATGAACTGTAGCAAATACGGATGAACACTTAACAAATGCGGATAAACTGTAGCAAATGCGGATGAACACTTAACAAATGCAAATAAACAAGTCCAGTACCTGTGATGCAACTTATGAAATTTGCCAGTCCCAAACATCATCTTAACATGAACTTAGCTTAGATCTATCATGTCAAATACTTAAAACAGAGCTTACAACTACACAACATCAAAGAAGGCATATAAAAACACACACATCGCATACACAAAGATGTAAAAACGTAGAAAACTCATGCTTCGGTTGTAAAAATTCAGTTAATATGCATTTCAGCCCCAAACTAGTTTAAAAAAAGTAAAATAGGGGAATCTAGAACTCACCTCTAACTGCTTTCGAGTAAAACTCCTCCAAACCCGAGAGCAACCTAGAGTTCTAGCACCTAACACACCAAAACAAGCAGCCAACACAAGAAACATGTAAGAATCGGTCCAGCAGCTCGAATACAGCTAAAAACCAAGCAAAAAACATAAGAAAACCTTACCTACAAGCAGCTCTTCCTCCTCTCTCTCTCTCTAGAAACCGATTGCAGCTTCTTCTTTATTCTGTAGCCGAGAGCAAGATCTGTAAAAGAAGAGGTGTGGGCTACCATGCTTCTTTTAAATCCCATAATAGGCAAGTTTGCCACTTGCACAACCTTAACCCCTTGACTTGGGATATTTCACCTCTCTTTCTTTTTACTCTTCTTTTCTTTTCCTTTTAGTAAATTTCCGGGTGTTACAAGTCCATCCCCCTTATAAAGGTTTCGTCCCCGAAACCTGTCACTCCTCGAATAGCTGTGGGTAATGCTGCCTTATCTCTTCCTCAGTTTCCTACGTAGACTTGGATCCTTTCTTGTGCCTCCCCCGTATTCGCACCAGCGGAACCACTTTATTCCGCAGCCTCTTCTCTTTTCAGTCGATGACGGCCACTGGCTGCTCCACATGATTGAGCCGTTCCTCCACCTTGATGTCCTCGAGTGGCATAATCATATCCTCGTCGTCTAAGCACTTTCTCAATTGAGATACATGGGATGTCGGATGGATTCCACTTAACTCATCGCGTAGCTCTAACTTGTAAGCCACCTCTCCAACTCGAGCAATGATTTGGACAGGCCCTATATACTTCGGGCTTAGCTTTCCTCGCTTCCTAAACCGAATGATCCCTTTCCAAGACGAAACCTTCCACATAACTCTATCGCCCATCTTGAATTCGATCGGACTATGTCTTTTGCCGACATATGATTTCTGTCTATCCTTTGATGCTTCCATAAAGGCCTTGATCTTCTCCAACTTTCCAGTCGTAGCCTCGATCACCTCAATGCTCTCCAACTCCTTCTGCCCAAAGTCACCCCAACATCTCGTAAGGAGGTATACCAATGCTGGCAGGATATCCATTGTTATATGAGAACTCAGCTCACGGTAAGTGTTCGTCACAACTTCCACCAAGGTCGATGACGTATGCTCGTAGCATATCCACCAGCGTCCGAATCATCCTTTCGACCATCTGTTTGGGGATGATAAGCCATTCTGATATGTAGCTTTGCCCCCCTCGCATTTATGGAATCTCTTCTAAAACTTAGATGTAAACGAGTGTCACGGTTAGACACTATAGGCGCCGGTACACCATAACGAGTCATAATATTTTTGATGAACAGATCCGCCAATATCTCAGATGAATACGTCTCGTGGATCGGTACAAAGTGAGCACTCTTTGTCAATGGTAAAGCTATCTTGGAGAAGTCTTGGATGAATCTTCCGTAGTAGCTCGCCAAATCCAAGAAACCACGAATCTCAGATGGCATCTTTGCAGACTTCCATTGCATCACCGTCTCAACCTTCGCCGAGTCCTCCATGATCCCTTTAGGATTAACCACATGACCCATAAATTAAACTTCGCGTAACCAGAACACATACTTGGAGAACTTGGCGTACAGCTTCTCCCTTCTAAGCATCTCCAACACCTCCTGAATATGTTTGGCATGCTCTTTTTCACTCTTCAATAAATCAGGATGTCATCAATAAACACAATCACTAATTTATCTAGCATAGGCCGACACACCTGATTCATTAGGTCCATAAAAGCAGCTGGCATGTTGGTTAAACCAAAAGACATAATGAGAAATTTGCAATGCCCATATCGTGTTCGAAACACGGTCTTCAGGATATCCTATTCTTTAACTTTTAGCTGATGATAACCAGATCAGAGATCTATCCTTGAGAACCAACTGGCGCCTTGGAGCTGATCAAACAAGTCATCAATCCTCGGTAGTGGGTACCGGTTCTTCACCGTCAACTTGTTCAACTCATGGTAGTCGATGCACATCCTCATGCTACCGTCCTTTTTCTTTACAAACAAGACCGGAGCACCCCAGGGAGAGATACTCGGTCGGATGAACCCCTTATCTAACAACTCTTACAGCTGGGTCATCAATTCCTTCATCTCAGAGGGAGCGAGATGATACGGCGCCTTCGTAAAAGGTTGGGCACCAGATATCAGATCAATCTGGAACTCGATCTCGCGGTCAGGTGGTACCCCTGGTAGATCCTCCGCGAATACATCTGGGAAGTCACACACGAGCGATACGTCGGACAATCGTGGTACTGACCCATCCACATCTTTCATATAAGCCAGGTAGGCACTACATCCACATCTCATGCACTTCTCGGCCACCACCATTGAAATTACCTTCAGAACCGTACTGATCCTATCGCCGTAAATCCTCATCGAACTCCCATCAGGTGCGGTCAATCAAATCATCTTCTTGTGACACACAGTATTTTCCTCATAAACTGCTAGCCAATCCATCCCTAAAACCACATCGAATCCACCTAGGGGCATCACGAATAATTTAGCAGAGAACCTGTGGCCTTCCAACTCTATGCCACAGTCTTCTACCATAACAGAAATCCTGATTAACTTACCAATGGCAGTTTCTACATTGAATGGCTCATCAATCTTCCTACTCCTAGCGGGCAACTTATCACAGAAGGCAGCAAAATAAAACTCCTACTAGCACCAAAATGAAAAGCATAGAGGAACAAGTTCGGTTTACTAGAAATGTACCTGACACAGCGTCGGGTCCACCCTAGCCTCCACCCAAGTTATAGAAAATGCTCTGGCCTTCGCCATCTGCCCGCCTCCTCAGTCCCCTTCTTCGCCCGGAGCTCTTAGCCCTCGGCTTCTTGCAGTCCTTGCTCATATGCCCCTTCTCGCCACAGTTGTAACATTTCACCACACCACAACTCCTTTCCATGTGGCCCTCCTTCCCACACCAAAAGCAGGCGTTCGATCCCCACCTACATTCTCCTACATGCCCCTTCCCGTACTTCTTTCACACCTTCACTCCTATCTCGGTTGTAGGCACCTTGCGTCCCTCTACCTTCGCCCTTTTGCCCTTAGGAGGGAAACCGCCACTACTGGCACATTTTCTACTCCAGTTCCCCCCCCCCCCTCCTCTCATCTTCCCTTACAGCCCTGATGACCCCAGTCACCACAGACGGCAAAATCATGTGCATAACTTGGTGAACTTCCTCAGCTACAGCCTCCTTCACTATGGTCATCAGGTTAACGCTCTCATCCCCACCTCTATGGTGATGAAACTCGGGCTCTTCAGGAGCCGCTTCAGTAGTCCTAGCACCATTCCTCATGACACGTGGTCCAACACCACGTCCACCATAACCTCCACCTCTAAAAGCCCCCGAAGATCGACCACCAGCCATCCTTTAAACATTATAAGATTCAAACACCCACACGGTAATTCAAGGTAATAGCTCTGGTTATGTCAAGTATAGTAAGTCCCTAATTACAGTGGCCAGTTATGATTAGCTACTTACTTTACTCTTCATCCCCCAAGCATTCCCTATCCAGACTACATCACTATCCAAATCTACTAAGCACATAAATCAAATAGCACTTTCATTGTCTAGGTTTGCACAAAGCAAGTGCCTATATTGTTGGTTGGCAACAAATGCCAAACCCCTGTCGGCAAATGATTTTTCGGTAGCTAACCCATTCGACAGTTGATCCACACTGCTAGGCATGAAGCCTGCTCATGAATACAGGTCCCATTGATTTGGTCAATCCCTAGGATTAGACCCCAGATATGCATCCTGAATCAGTCACACATCAGTTAAGCTAATGACAACAAGGTCACGCACCTTATCCCATTGTGCTTGCAAGGCTTTCCATTGATTATAAGGGCCGGGGTAACATTCATTAAGTTCCACTGTTCTCTTTTATTTCTTTGTGTCCACTTGGTTATGAATAATATTTTTTAAAATATTCACTGTTTTAATAATCATATTTTATGAAATATAAATAAAACTATCTAAACAAGCAGCCCATAAGAAGAGAATCAAACATTAGAAACATTAAACAAGCATAATCTTTCCTTATTCATCAGTACTTAACACTTAAATTCTATTTCCAAAATTTCAAAATAATTCTAAGTCCCAAAAGAAATACGGATGAACAATACTAATGCGGAAGAACAAATGCGTATGAAAGTCTTCAGAAAATATTCTAAGTGTCCAAAGTGTTAGACCCTGAAAGGATCATACTTGCCAATTCAAGAGATGGTTGAAGGTTGCACTGGTTGGTAAGCATTAAAGACAGAAGACAACAGAAGACTTGTTGTACAAAAGTATACAAGATAGAAAAGACTAAGTATGAAGTACCCGCATTTGTTAATGCGGATGACTTGTGAACAAATGCTGACAAGGATTTGTTCACCCGCATTAACTAATGCGGATGAAGACAGAATAAATGTTGAACAAGAAGTGTTCACCCCCATTAGCTTATGTGGATGAACAGAAATGCTGAACAAGAAGTGTTCACCCGCATTAGTTTATGCGGATGAACAGAATAAATGCTGACAAGAAGTGTTCACCCGCATTAGTCTATGCAGAAGAACAAAAGGAAATGCCGATCAACTTGTTCACCCACATTAGTTTATGCGGATGAACAAGTGAAGAAATGCTGACAAGACTTGTTCACCCGCATAAACTAATGCGGATGAACTAAGTTAATGTTGATGACAAGACAACAAATACTGATGAAGACATGTTCATCCGCATGAACTAATGCGGATGAACAACTTACAAATGTTTATATTTATTTTGTACTTAGACTAGATTCACATGTATTAGTCAGGGATAGTTTAGTCTTTTGTACAGGCAATGTGTATGCCTATAAATAGGGTTTCATACCCTAACTTTGTAAGTTTGTCGACTTCAATAGTTATAACATTATTATTATACATCTGTGACTTATGTGTTCATGTGTGTTATTTACACCAACATTTATTTCAGTTTCAACCGTTCTGTAATATAGTAATTCCGCGACTATATTACTGACTTAGTCTACATATTCGATCCGAGGTTGAGTCATGTCAACCGAGAATATCATTCTCAAACCCAGTCAATTGGTATCAGAGCCTTGGCTCTTGAATTCATCACAGAATCATTTCAGATTGTGTGTGAAAATTGATTGAACTGTAGACTGAGTTGTTTATCAGCAAGATCTATACTTCTGATAAACATACACATTGAAATAGAACACCAAGAAGTGGTAACCATTCTGATCTGTTGTTCTCGAACCTTCCCACTCACAAACAACAAAAACATAGAACTCCTTCGTACTAACAGATTTGAACTTAACAGATATGGTAAAGACTATGAACAGAAAATTCAAAGGACAACTCATTGCTCGAACTTAAAATCAACTTAAAACCTTACTCAACCAAGTTAAAATCAGTTTATCTAACATGGATTCTCACAATCTTTCTGAAATTGGGCATGCTTCTAAACCTCCTCTGCTTAAACACAAATCTGAGTTTAAGCAGTGGAAAATTCATTTTAGAAACTACATTACAGGTGTAGATCCTGACTACTGGATATCTATTTGCAAAGGTCCCTACATTCCACTGTCTCTAAATGCTGATCAAGCTGCTCAGTACAAAACTGCAAGAATTCCCATTGAGGATCCCAGTTTAAATCTTGATGATAAAGAATATAAGAAAATCAAAATTGATCTTACAGCTTATTCCATCCTTACACAAGCACTGAAAATGGATGTTCTGAAAAGATTAGAAAAATATGGAACTTCTAAGGGGGTTTGCGATGCTCTACAGATCATGTGTGAGGGAAGTAGTGAAGTGACTGAAATTAACAAAGATAAGCTAAAAAACCAATATGAAACTTTTCATCACACCAAAGGAGAGTCAATTTCAAGACAACTTCATAGATTTGTTCAACTTGTAAATGATTTTGAAATTATGGGGGTCAATTACAAAGAAAAAGAAATGAACAAGAAAATGTTGCACAGTTTACCAGAAAGCTGGAAACAAAATGCCACTATGTTAAAGAATACCCTTGATTTGGAGAGTACAAGCTTGGATATCATGATTGCCAAAATTGAGGCTCTGGAGCTGGATGAAAGGAGTAGAAATCTCAGTGGACCACAAGTCATTGAGGCTTACAAGTTTCCATCAGAAACTCATTCTGTTGAGAATGCATTTGTGATTAAAGAAGATGACTTTCTTTCATCTGGCGACCAGTCAAAGACAACTGGATTCTATGCTGCTCAACAACATAAACCCTCATCTTCTACTCAGCCTACAGCAACACCCTGTAGTATGCCCAATGAGCAAAGATCTAAAGAACAGAAAGCTACTTACAATGCCTTTGTTGCTAGCTTTGAAGACTATCTTGGGGGGAGACTCACATCAGCACACTTGATTCAAGAGGATCTGGAAGAGATGGATCCTGATGATATTGAAGAAATGGATTTACAATGGCAGAAGGCCATGATTGCCATGAGAGCAAAGAAGTTCTTTCGTAAAGGGAAGAAACTGAGTCTTGATAAGAATACCAAGCTGGGGTATTACAAATCCAAGGTTAAGTGTTTTAACTGTGGAATGACTGGTCATTTCTCTCGAGAATGTAATTCTCCCAGGAGAAGCAACACCAACTTTCAAAGACCCACACTTGGCCAGCATTCATCTCAACACAATACCAACTTTCAATCAAGCAACTCTTATCTACACCAGCAGCAGAATCAGCAACAACAAATTCAGCAAAGACAACCTCTGCTGACTCATCAATCTTAAGGAAGTAATCAACAAACTTCCAGTGCTCTTGTCATCAGACAAGATGGAGTTTGTGATTGGAGCTTGTATGCTAAGGAAGTCCAACCATAGTTTCAGAATCATGCACTTATGGCACATATCAATGATGGACCAACTCCAATGCCATCTGAGGTAAAATCCAATTTATGTTCTGAAAAATGTGTTCTAGAAGTATAGGGGTACAGGGAACACAATCACAAATTGGCTAATAAAATAAGAGAAAAAAAGGTGAAATCAGAGATGTTAAAACAAGAAATGAGAATTTATGAAGTTAAAATCAAATCTCTGTTATCTGACATGGAAACTCTCCATGGTGAAAAGTACACACTTGTGGCTGAAAATGAGAGGTTAACTGAATTGTTGACTAAATCAAAAGCTGAGCAATCAGCTACTGAAGTGAAACTTGAAAAGTTTCAGCTCTCATCTGTCAAGCTGCAAGAGTTACTTGTGTCTCAAAAGGGGGCTAAAGATATGACTGGGATAGGATACAAAACTTGTCCTCCTTCATATAATGATAACTACACTGTTATGCCTGAGTCACTTACTTAATCAGATACAAAAGAATCTAAAATTATTGAAACCAAATCAATGATTTCTCAAACAACAAATCCTCAAAACAAACTAGGTGTTTACATTGAAACTGATGAGGATAAAATCAGATTGGGTCATCCTATCAAAATCAAAGAGTGCTCAGACAAACCTGTGGTTATCAAGAAACCAAAGAGCCCAGTCAAATCAATTGTGCCTTTTGTAAAATTTGTTCCTCAAAATCTTAAAATGAATCACACTGCTGAATGCTCAGTGAAACCATCTGCTGAAAGCAGATCTGATTAAGAGATCATATCTCCTAAAAATTCAAGCAAATCAGATAAGGTTTCATTGAAATTCAAGGATAAAACCAAAGTTCCCTTAGTCACCAAAAAGAACACCACTTTTGTACAAAAATCTAAAGTGAAATCTGATTCACCATCTTCATCACATATCAAACTAGGAATTGGGTTTGATATTTGCAACAAAGAACATGTAGAACAATTCGATAGTGAAATAAAGCAAGACAGAAAGAAGCAGCATAAGTCCACAAAAACAAAGCAAGTCAGAATTGTGAAACAATCTGTTGGCACCCTAGAGACTGATGTGACTTCTCCATCAAGATTAAAGGACAATCAAATGTATTGTGAATTTTGTGATATGACCAATCATAATACAGATGAGTGCTACTTCACTGAGTACTGCTCTATCTGTGACATGAACAATCACTCAACGAAAAACTATCATTTTAACAAATATTGTTCATTATGTGATATGACCAATCACAATACAATTTATTGTTACTTTAATTAAAAAGGATTGAACATTTCACAAAACAAACCCATTTCATCAGTTCCAACTGACAAGGTCAGACCCAAAAGTCCAACAAACCTGAACAAATCACTGAATTCTCATCAAAAATATAAAATTAAAGTGATTACTGACAAGCAAAAATCTGTTCAACCTTTACACAAAAATCAAAAGGAAAGATTTGTATACTCTTCTAACACATCAGATGAAATTGATGAAATCAAACTTCAAAGAAGTAATAGAAAAGTGCTGAAATCATCCTCCTCTAAAAGTTAAACAAGAGGAAAATATCAAAGGTAACAGTGATTGATGCAAAAGGATAACCCAAGACCATTATGGCTTGGGTTCCTCATTCTAACTAGTTCTTTTTGTGCTTGTAGGGTCATTCATACAGGTCCAATAGCTTATGGTACGTGGACAGTGGATGCTCCCGACACATGACTGGAGACAGTTCCCTCCTTCATGACTTCAACATTGTTCAAGGAACTACTATAGCATTTGGAGGAGATTCACAAGGTGGTAGAATTACAGGAGAAGGTTCTGTGACAAATGGACTGCTGAGCTTTGATAAAGTGAACTACTGCGAGCAACTGAACTTCAATCTGCTTAGCGTGTCTCAGATCTGTGACAAGAAATATTCCATTCACATCACTGACACTCATTGCTACATTCTGAAACCAGGATTTTACATTCCTGAAGAATGGGTTGTCTTGAAGACACCGAGGAAGAATAACACCTATGTCTTGAACCTTAATTCTGCTCATCCGTCTGAAGAGACATGTCTTTTGTCTAAAGCATCTTTTGATGAGTCACAACTTTGGCATAGACGTTTAGGACACACAAACTTTAAAAACATGAACAGATTGGTCAAAGGAAACCATGTAATTGGTTTACCTCAAAAAGAATTTCATTTTGTTGATCACTGTACTGCATGTCTTAAAGGAAATAAGCCAAAGCTTGTGAACACAAACTATTCTCCTTTAAAGTTACTTCATATGGATCTCTTCGGTCCAACTCATGTCATGAGTATTGGAAAGAGGCACTATTGTTTGGTGATCATAGATGACTTTACACGATTTACATGGGTCTTCTTTTTACTTCATAAAAACGAGGCATCCCAGATAATAAAAGATTTTATCACAAAAATAGAAAATCAACTTGATTTAAAAGTAAAATCAATCAGAAGTGATAACGGGACAAAATTCAAAAATGAGGATCTTAGTTCTTTTTGCACACACAAAGGCATTGTTCATCAATTCAGTGCAGCTCAGACTCCACCACAAAATGGAGTGGCTGAAAGGAGGAATAGAACACTAATTGAAGCAGCACGAACAATGCTGGCAGATGCAAAACTGCCCATTACATTTTTGGCAGAAGCTGTCAACACTTCATGTTTTGTGCAAAATTGAACTCTGATAATTAAAGAACACAATAAAACTCCTTATGAACTTCTTTTTCACAAAAAACCTTTTATTGGATTTTTGAAGTCATTTGGATGTCCGGTCTTAATATTGAACACTAGAGACCATTTAGGAAAGTTTTCTCCTAAGTCTGACGAGGGATTCTTTGTGGGATATTGCTCTATTTCAAAGGCTTTTAGGGTGTTTAATCCGAGATTAAACATCATTAATGAATCAACAAACATTCAATTCAATGAGCACTCTTTTCCCAAATCATCAATCGGTCCTGATTGGTTGTTTGATATTGACTCGTTTACAAGATCTTTTGATCAGTTTAACTTGTCAAATGCAGGATCCTCTGGCTCAGTGGATAGAAGAACTGATTTTCCTATGATTCCACCTTCTTCTGATGATCAAGCTAATGAGGAAGTGCCACTACAAGCTGATCCTGTGAGACCTGTTATACAACATCAAAGTATTTCAACTGAGGCTGATCATAGCTCAATGCCTTTTCCTTTAGCTGAACCATCAACTGAAGTGAGAAACCTTGAACCAACGTGTGCCCCAGTTGAAAACAACATAAATTCAAATGATGAAAGTATCCAAAGTGCTGCTGAAGCTGAAGATGCTGAACCTTCTGATTCCTTTCATCATTCTCCCACATCACCACCATAAGATGCCTCTCACCAAGATGATCTGAATGTCTCCAATCTTGATGTGTTCATTGCTGGTGATTTGATTCTAATTACCAGGACACACAAGAATCATCCAGTGTCCAACATTATTGGTGATTTAGACGAGCGGGTGACACGAAGCAAGTCAAGTATTGTAAACATCTGTTTGTTTTCTTGTTTTCTGTGTCAAACTGTACCCAAAAACATTCAAGAGGCTCTTCAAGACAATAGCTGGATTAAGGCAATGTAGGAAGAATTGCTACAATTCAAGAAACAAGAAATATGGCAACTGGTGGATCGTCCCGAAGGTCGATACCCTATCGGCACCAGATGGCTATACAAAAACAAGACTGATGACAGAGGGATTGTCATCAGAATCAAAGCAAGGTTGGTAGCACAAGGCTATACACAAGAAGAAGGAATAGATTATGACAAGGTGTTTGCTCCTGTTGCCAGATTAGAAGCCATACGACTATTTCTTGCGTACTCTGCTTCCAAGAAATTCTATCAAATGGATGTAAAGTGTGCATTTTTGTATGGTAAGATCTCTGAAGAAGTCTACGTGAGTCAACCACCAGGCTTTGAGGATCCTGATTTCCCTCACAGGGTATACAAGCTTGATAAAGCTTTGTATGGCTTACATCAAGCCCTTCTGAAATGGTATGAGACTCTATCATCCTTTCTTCTTGACCATGGTTATAAAAGAGGAAACATTGATTAGACTTTGTTCAGAAAAAGAAAAGGGAATGAGATGCTCCTTATCCAGATTTATGTGGATGATATCATCTTTGGCTCCACCAACAAACAACTCTGCAAAGATTTTGAAGATCTTATGCATTCAAAATTTCAGATGAGTGTTATGGGAGAACTCACATTCTTCCTAGGTCTTCAAGTACAACAAACATCCAGTGGAATCTTCATCAACCAATCAAAATATGTGGAATCCATGTTGAAGAAGTTTCACTTTGCAGACTGTCAGTCCATCAGAACACCTGTTGATACAAAAGTGAAGATTGGTCTAGACACAGATGGCAAATCTATGGATCAGACTCTTTATCAATCCATGATTGGTTCACTCATGTATTTAACAGCCAGTAGACCTGATATTATGTTTGGTGTTTGTGTTTGTGCCAGATATCAGGCAGATCCTAAGAAATCTCATGTGAATGCAGTCAAGAGGATATTCAGATATCTTAAGGGCAAACCTGCTCTTGGATTATGGTATCCTAAGGAAAGAGACTTCAATCTCTATGCATACACGGACAGTGACTTCGGGGGATGCAATTTCAACAGAAAGTCCACATCTGGCGGTTGTCAATTTCTTGGTCCCAGACTGGTGTCATGGCAGTGCAAGAAACAGACCAATGTTTCTGTATCGACAGCTGAAGCTGAATACATTACAGCGTCAGCTTGTTGTTCTCAAGTTCTCTGGATTTAAAACCAGATGCTTGATTATGGTTATAATTTCTTGCAAACACCAATCTATATTGACAACACTGCTGCTGTCTTCATAACAAACAATCCAGTTCAGCACTCAAAATCAAAACATATTGAAATTAGATATCACTTTTTGAGAGACTGTGCTGAAAAAGGTTTAATCAAGCTGATTCAGGTTCACACAGACAATCAGCTAGCTGATTTGTTTACTAAGGCATTTGACCCAAGTCGGTTTGAATTCTTAGTCCAATCAATCGGCATGATTAACCTACCTTGAGTAAATCAAAATTTTCAAATTCTTTTAAAAAAAATTTCAAAAGGAAGTCATCTTTGCTGTTTAAACCAAAAATTTACAAAAACATCAAAAATTCACATAATACAAAAAGAAATCAATTTTTGTTGAAGTTCTTGATTTGTACTTCTTTGGGAAATGATATAATTATAGTCGTTATATCATTCACTATGCTTAATTTAATATCTTGAAAGATTGACATGACTTACCTAATATGTGGGTAGGCTCAACTTGGAACAGAAGATAAATACTATGATAAACTAAAGATCACATTCAACTATGAATGCATCATCTCAGAGCATGTAAGTATCTAATTCATCCTAGTGTATGTATGTATAGCATCCTAAACACACCAGGGCATGATACTTTATGAATCTCACTCACACATCAGTTTCTCCTTTGTTTTGCTGAGCAAAGACCTGGGGAAACAAGCACATAGTGCTGATGTAATGATCCAAAAAGAGTCCCAACGAGGAACACATCCAATCTGGGTGACAAATAAAACAAAATATTACATTCCAAGTGAATGAACAAAAAGAATCCCAAAGTGGATCACCTTCCAAAGTGAAGAGCAAAAGGAATCCCAATGAGGATCAAATAACAATAAGGATCAGGTAAAAGAATCCCAATATGGATCCCTTTTACCCAAAATGAATGAGATTTCATAATTTAAATGACCGGGTTTTGAAAGTTTTGAGAAAGTTCTACCATACAGTACATGAGGGTAGTTGATCTTGCTATGCTTATGAGTGTGAAGTACATGTTGAATGTTTAATTCAATCAAAACATGATAATAATCACATGCATTACAATATTGACCAAGCATGAGTTTAAAAGGACAAACATACCTTCAATCAATAAGTTCATGACAACTTGCACTTATGAAAGATAAGATTGATATGATCCCAAAATTTCAAACAATAAAATTTCTACATTTACTGATAAGCAAAACTATCAAAAATTCAGAAATATTTTCCTTAAATTTTATAAATTTGTTTAAAGTTTTTATCCCATATGGATATAAACTTTAGGGGGAGTCACAAAATTTTAAAAGGAAATATTTTCAAAAACATAAAATTGGCAATATTGTTTAAAGTGATTGTGTCTGTATGGAAATCATACCATAAACAGCTTCAGAAGATGCACAAGGCCCAAAATCAATCAAACTGGGAAATCTGTATCACATCAAAGATACATGTCAAGCCAAGCAAGAATTGACAATCTCATAATCTGCTAAATCAGAAACACCAAAAATGCAGACTTATCTTCATAAAATCAGAAATAGCTGCAAAACCAGTCAGAATCATCCACTGCAACTACATTAATTTTTGACAAGTTCAAAATTTAATGCGGGTAAGTGCACTGGTTAATGCGGGTGAAGGTAACCCTGTCATTTAACCAATGCGGGTAACTGCTTTTGTTCAAGTAAAACTAATGCGGACAACAAAGTGTTCTTCCGCATTTGATACAGTAAATGCAGACAAGAAAGTGTTCTTCCGCATTTACTATAGTGAATGCGGACAGTTCAACTCATCAGCATTTGCTATAGTAAATGCGCCCATAGAAATTCTCTATGCGCATTTGCTACAGTAGAACTCTTCAGAACTTGTAAATTTTATGAAAATTATGAGATGTACTATAAATACTCATTTAATGTGAGTCATTTATTAGTTTTCAAATTTTGAGTGGACTTTTTATAGTGAGACGAGTGCCATATACTGTTCTTCTTCAACATTCAAATCTTCTCTAATCGAGAATCATTGTGTTCAAATCTAACATCAAAACATCCAAAAGTGTCTGTTGAATCGAAGTATTGTCAACTACAAGGTGATTATCAAAATCTGAAAAACTTCGACTGTCGAACAAATGCTGAGACATGGAACCCTAATTTTGAGAAATTCTTAAAATACACTCAAGAACAATGGATTTACATGAATGACAGAGTTCATTAAAACCAATGATTAGTGTACACATCAAGGATTTCCTGTGCTTTTAAAAAACAACTAAGATATCAATAAACAGAGGATACTATCCCACAACTATGTTGAATCCTAATCAACTATTTAAGATGTAAAACTTTGAAACACAATCAACATCATTTCAAATCATCTGAAAAGGACAAAGTTTGAGCTGTTTATCTTTCAAAATCAAAACTAGGTCAAACCTCCTAATGTAACAGTAACATTCATAATCACTATTTTGACCTGAAAAGTCAAAATTTGACAAATCAAACTCAATTCATATTCATTTGAGATATATTTTCCATAATGTTCACTAATTCATTCATATCTTTTACAGATTTCATATGGCTAATCTGACTTGGAGTAAACACCACAATGTTAGTGGCTTTCTTAATCCTGATGTCCTTGAAGCAGAAGGACTCAGAGATATGATCAGATTCATTTCCACTACTAGAGTTGCTCATGCTATCACAGTTAGACCTGTTATATATAAGAATTACATAAGAGCATTTTGGGGAAATGCTGAGGTATTGGAGGTTGATGGAACAAAAGTAATTTCAGGAAGAATAGCTGATGATCATACCTTAGTAATATCAGAACAAACTGTTAGAGAATGCCTACAGTTTGGAGATAATCCCAACTCCCCAATGGAATTTGATGATGAGGATATTATGACATTTTTTGCAAACATTGGATATGTAGGAGGATTTGAAGCTAAACAAATTGTCAAAGGATTAGTAGACCTACAATGGAGATTCTTGATTCATTATGTCCAACATTGTCTGTCAAAAAGAAAGACAGGTTGGAATGATATTCCATTGACAACCTCTTCATTGATATGTGCATTATGCTCAAACAAACCATTTAACTACTCTGCTTATGTATTCAATGGTCTGGTTTCAAACATCCAAGATGGAAGGAGGAATATGTTTCTAATGTATCCAAGATTCATCCAGTGCTTCATCAATGAAGTTTTCCCTGAGATGGCATTAGAAGGTCCCATTCTAGATATCCCTCATTATAATGCCAAGTCTTATAAGTACATCAAAAAGAGGGATCCTAGAAACTTTTATAGTAGTACTTTCTTCCCACTACTTCCATGGATGCAACTGTAGATTAATCCTCAAGAAGAAGTACATGATATTGAGGAACAAGCTCAAGATAATGTTCCTGTTGAGGAACCTATTCATGAAGAGGCTGCTGATGTTATACAAGAAAAAGATGACCAAACTATTGAGGAACAGCCTACTGCTGATGAGCATGCAGTAACACAAGAAGAAATATTGAGGCCAATGTCACCACATGTTGATGTAGATGGTGATCTTCACATTGAGCCTTCAATACATGATGCTGAGATTCATTCCCCTTTTAGGGTTGATCCTATTGTGTCACCTCCATTTTCTCCTATTCACATCCAGCAAGAATCCCAAGAGAGCTCATCACATGAAGCAATTGCTGATGCTGGTGTATCCGGTAAATCTACCAGTTCATCAGATTCTTCTAAGTCATCTGACGATGAGGAGGAACAGCAGTAATTTATACCATTACCAGAGAGGCAAATATTCTCTGAGGATGCTACTTCTAAGAGCTTTGCTGAGTCTGAGATCAATAGACCTGATGAAAAAGACAAAATGATCTCTGACTTGATGATAAAAGTTTCTAGAATGGAGAAAACACTGGATAGAAGAACAGGGATTATTAATGATAGAATTCAAGATTTGGATGAAAACGAGAAGGAACTGAAGGAATTAAAATCCAATTATGAGACTGAGTTGAGAAAAAGAGATGATGAGATAAGCAAACTTAAATCCTCATTAGAAATGTCTAGAGAAGAAATTTATGGCCATGTTGAAACTATTGCCATCCAAACTGTGGCAATGGAAGAACAAGAACATCTAATTGAGACTCAAACTGAGATTATTGATGATCTAAACAAAAGGAATGAGGAGTTGACAAAAAGGGTTGCTGAGTTGGAATTGATTGTGCAACTGAAAGAAGAGTTTATAAGAGAAAGGACTGAAAAAGTTAGTGAAGAAACAAAACAACAAGCATCCCCACAACAAGAACAAGAAGGAGAGATTAGATATGATGAAAGTTGGGAAATGATAGTTCATTCTGATCCTTCCACAGAAGATGAAAACATGATGAAAGATTTGATAGAAGATATGGACAGATATTCTTCAAGTGATTCAATATAGATGAGGAATTCTGGGATTACCTTAAAGACACTAAATCCCCTTCTGATTCTATAGTTGTAATTCCACCACATCCTGTCCTAATAGAAGAAGAACTCAGGCTGCAGCTTGTTCCTACTGTTACCTTAACTGTTGAACAGCAAAATTTGATCAAAAACCTTTGTGAAGAGTTTAAAGAAAAAGAAACAGCTGAAAAGAACAGAAAAGAAGCTGAACAACAGGAAATCATTGCTGAAATAGAGGTTGTTGAGGAAAAACAACAGGCCAAAGCTGATGTAGCATCCACATCAGGACCCAGAGTGATTACATACAAGAGAAAAAAAAGTACTTGACTGAAAAAGCAAAGGGAAAACGTCCTATGGTTGAGGAAGAACAACCAAAGAAGAAGGCTAGAGATGATCCTAGGAGTTTAGCAGCAATTGCTGAATTCTTAAAGGAGCATGAACAAGCAGAGAAAGAATTACAACAGTCTCTTGAAATGATAATGTTGGAAGAAGGAGAGATTGAATATGATCAAACAGAGAAACCTACTGATATGTACAGCCCAGCTATCACTGAGCCATCAGTAGAAAGTATGATTGAGAAAGCAAAGACAGATGATCTTATGGTTTATGCAATGTATCTAATCAATCATGGATATGATGCTGACATTGTATTTAACATGACCTATGAGGAAATTGTTGAGGAGGTGAAAAGGATGGAAAAGTTGCTGGACCCATCCTTTGTCATAGAATATGAGAAGGAGAAAGAGACTGTCAAGCCAACAACTAGTATCACAAAGCCTGCAAAGAAGGATGACACCCAAACAGCATATCCTGATCCCTACAGTAGAACAGATAGAGAGATGAAGGATTATCTTTCTAAACAGGGATTTACAATAAGAAAACTTGGGAACATGAAAACCAATTCACTAAGGGCTGCTATGTTGAAAATGATTAATGAGAAAAGAGATAGGCTGAAATCTCTTGAAGAAGAAATGATTGGGAAGAAGCCCAGAACAAAAACATCTACACAAGATGTACAATTAACAACAAAAGACAAAGATGTGTTGGCCCCTATTCTGCACAAAAATCCAGAGTGGTTCATTGAACCTTCACAACTGAAACTTCAAGAAGGTTTGACCACTGCTGAAATGATTAGAGGGGTATCTACTCCCAAAGGCAAAACATATGTCAAAATTATTGCCTGGAAGTACGATAGCAGTTGGAACATGTTCATGGTGAAGAGAATCACAGGCCTGGTGCAGTTCTTTACTGAATATACAGCCTTGGTTAATGCTATGAAGGTCCATGATTTAAAAGAGTTGGCTGATCTGGACCTAATCAATCATGATGGAATGTATACGGGTTATGAGTTTGTGGATATTCTGAAGATGTTTAAAAGGACCAATAACTTCAAGTCCCTCAAAGCTATATGTATAAGAAAAGATAAAACATTCAAAAATCCCTTTGAACAGAAAAGAAAAAGAGAAGCTGAAGAAGTAGTGTTTCCAGAGTTGTATGTGAAACCTACTGAATCATTAAAGAGAAAGATGATTGTTGGTACTCATAAAACAAAACCAATCTCCAATGTATTTTATGATGAAAAGACATATGAATTGGTGATTGAGAGAAAATAGGGAGGAAAAGAAGCACCTGAGATTAGAATATTCAGTGGATATGAAGTGAGACTACTGGATGAATCTTATGTGCATTACATCTACACAAGACACTTTAGATCCCTCAACAACAAAGCTGCCAAAGATGATTTGGAGTTTATGCTAAAATGTATCAAGATCTTGAAGATGGCCTTTGACAGAATAATCAAGAAAAGAGAACAGAGAAAGAAGAGGAATCTGCCAATGCAATTAGGAAACATAGTGAAGCTGGAAGTTGATGCTGATGCCTCTCTACTGATTCATAGAGATGGGCTTTCCTTAATTTCAGTTTGGGAACCCATCTCCTTGAAACAAATGCCCATTGATGCAATTTACACCATGAGGAAGATGAAGATACATGTATTAAGCAGAGACAAAATGAAAGAAGCAAGAGATTTTTCAAACATGATCAAGGCAATCCTAAATCCATCTATGGCAGAACCTGTAGTACCTGATGAAGCTGTAACAACACATTCTCCAACAACAGTGTAACAGAAGAAAAGACATGAAGAACCACCAGAATCATCACAACCTCCACCACCATCACACTCTTGAAGTACTTAGGCAGTATAATCCTTAGGGGGAGTATTGTTAGACCCTGAAAGGATCATACTTGCCAATTCAAGAGGTGGTTGAAGGTTGCACTGGTTGGTAAGCATTAAAGACAGAAGACAACAGAAGACTTGTTGTACAAAAGTATACAAGACAGAAAAGACTAAGTATGAAGTACCCGGATTTGTTAATACGGATGACTTGTGAACAAATGCTGACAAGTATTTGTTCACCCGCATTAACTAATGCGGATGAAGATAGAAGAAATGTTGAACAAGAAGTGTTCACCCCCATTAGCTTATGTGGATGAACAGAAATGCTGAACAAGAAGTGTTCACCCGCATTAGTTTATGCGGATGAACAGAATAAATGCTGACAAGAAGTGTTCACCCGCATTAGTCTATGCAGAAGAACAAAAGGAAATGCCGATCAACTTGTTCACCCACATTAGTTTATGCGGATGAACAATGAAGAAATGCTGACAAGACTTGTTCACCCGCATAAACTAATGCGGATGAACTAAGTTAATGTTGATGACAAGACAACAAATACTGATGAAGACATGTTCATCCACATGAACTAATGCGGATGAACAACTTACAAATGTTTATATTTATTTTGTACTTAGACTAGATTCTCATGTATTAGTCAGGGGTAGTTTAGTCTTTTGTACAGGCAATGTGTATGCCTATAAATAGGGTTTCATACCCTAACTTTGTAAGTTTGTCGACTTCAACAGTTATAACATTATTATTATACATCTGTGACTTCTGTGTTCATGTGTGTTATTTACACCAACATTTATTTCAGTTTCAACCGTTCTGTAATATAGTAATTCCGCGACTATATTACTGACTTAGTCTACATATTCGATCCGAGGTTGAGTCATGTCAACCGAGAATATCATTCTCAAACCCAGTCAATTGGTATCAGAGCCTTGGCTCTTGAATTCATCACAGAATCATTTCAGATTGTGTGTGAAAATCGATTGAACTGTAGACTGAGTTGTTTATCAACAAGATCTATACTTCTGATAAACATACACATTGAAATAGAACACCAAGAAGTGGTAACCATTCTGATCTGTTGTTCTCGAACCTTCCCACTCACAAAAAACAAAAACATAGAACTCCTTCGTACTAACAGATTTGAACTTAACAGATCTGGTAAAGACTGTGAACAGAAAATTCAGAGGACAACTCACTGCTCGAACTTAAAATCAACTTAAAACCTTACTCAACCAACCTAAAATCAGTTTATCTAACATGGATTCAGTTAATATGCATTTCAGCCCCAAACTAGTTTAAAACAAGTAAAATAGGGGAATCTAGAACTCACCTCTAACTGCTTTCGAGTAAAACTCCTCCAAACCCGAGAGCAACCTGGAGTTCTAGCACCTACCACACCGAAACAAGCAGCCAACACAAGAAACATGTAAGAATCGGTCCAGCAGCTCGAACACAAATCTGAAAATCGAGCAGAAAACACAAGAAAACCTCACCTACAAGCAGCTCTTCCTCCTCTCTCTCTAAAAACCGATTGCAGCTTCTTCTTTCTTCTGTAGCCGAGAGCAAGATCTGTAAAAGAAGAGGTGTGGGCTGCCATGCTTCTTTTAAATCCCTTAATGGGCAAGTTTGCCACTTGCACAACTTTAACCCCTTGACTTGGGATATTTCACCTTTCTTTCTTTTTACTCTTTTTTTCTTTTCCTTTTAGTAAATCTCCAGGCGTTACATATTTAAATCAGATTTTTCATGATGTATAAATTTCTCCAAGCCATAGGCATGGATTGGGAGTAGTTTAAGAAGGTAAGCTCAAAAAACTTGAAAATCAGTGGTGGAAAGGGGTAGCTCAAACCTAGGGTGAAAAGAAACCTAGGAAACAAAACCTATATTTTTTAAACAAAATCAGACCTAACCCTAGGATCAAAATCCCTAAAAATTATGTTTTCTAGATCGTAGGTAGCACTCTTTGATGCTTTAAATCCTTCTTTTAGTAGTTCCTTTGAAGCTAGTAACTAGAATTTAGGACCCGAAAAGCAGGTTTTTATTGCTAAAACAGGAGCTATTGTCGAGTTGATCAATCTCAGGACTTTCAAGAGTTTGATTTCTTGATTAAAGAATATGGAGCATTCTTGATCAGGGTGCTCGAGGAGCCCTTGGTCTTTGAAATCCTCAATGGGATAACCAATGGTGTAAGAGTGAGACCGAGTAATCTTCTTCCCTATGATTAAAGAATGTAGGAATCAAAGATCGAAGTTTAAAGGAATTCAAAGTCTTACCACAGATTTCTCTATGAAGATGAAATAAGAAGATAACAGGATAAGAATGAAAAAGAGAACCTTAAAAAGAGTACATGTTACTGCACGAAACAATGTCGTTCCACTACCTAGAATCTCGGGGCACTCTGGTCGGTGTCTTATCACATCTCTATAGTGATATTAAACGATCTAACAACTGTAAACAAGAAGTAATATGCAAACCCATCTTTATAACCCAAACCTATATTTGAAAATCCACCTTCTTAACGTATTATTGCTTGCTCATGATCAAAAGGAGAGGAAGAGATGGCTATGTAGGGTAATGCAACATAATCCTTTAAGCATTGGTGTATTGCACAAAAAGGATATTGAGTGTGTTGGGTTGTATTTTTGTAGAGATTATACCAATTTTCATACCTTTGTCTTTCACTTTTTACAATTATTATAGTTATTATGATGGAATATTTAAAATCAAGTATTTTAGTATTGATGGTTTTTATAGCAAGTCATATCTAGTACTCGCGTTAAAATGATTCATACTATCAATTTATGCGTTTAGGTTGTAACACCCCAAATTTTATTTAAAAGAAGAGAAAAGGAAAGTAAATAGAAAGAAAAGATAAAAGGCACAAGTGGAAGGGGGTAAAGTGTACAAGGCACAAAACCTTATTATTTTAAGGATTTAAAGGTATGGTCGCCGACTTCTTCTTCCACCCTATTATTCTCGACTGAAAAGGAAGAGAGAATGAGAACTCTCGGTTCTAGAGAGAGAAAGGAAGAAGAAGCTGCAAAAGGTTAGTTTCTCAAGTATATGTTCGGTTTTAACCGAATTCACAACTTCTTGACCGAAGTTCTTGATGTTTTAGTGCTTGTGTTTGGGAGTTTGGAGCTGAATTGCTAGTGGAGGTGTTTAGTTCTAAGATCTGCTTCAAGGTGAGTTCTAGAACCCCTCTTTTACTGATTTTCAACTTCTTAGGGCTATTATGCATACCAAACAAATGTTTTTAAAGGTAACCATGAGTTTTGCCTGTTGTTAGAATGATGTTCTGTGATTTAAGTTTTGATGTTGTTTTGGTGGTTAGAATTGTTGTTAGTATGTTTTAAGGGCCTTAGTATGTTAGATCTGTGTTTAGGTGGTATTAGAAAGGTTTAGGGTGTTTGTGGCAGTTTAGAAATTTTTAGAAAGTTCTCATGCGCCCAGGGTCATACGCCCAAATAGTGGAAATGCGCCTGAACAGTAGTTCATGCGCCCAGAATAACGGTTGATGTGCCTAAGTGTTGGCCATGCGCCCAACAGTGCCCATGCGCCTAGAGTTGCCCATGCGCCCAATAGTGCCCATGCGCCTAGAGTTGCCCATGCGCCTAAGTGTTGATGCGCCTAAGCAGGGCTCATGCGCCTGCATAGTGCTAATGCTCCCAGACTGTTTTATACTTAGAATTTTTACGCTCATGCGCCTGAAATGTTCCATGCGCCTCATTTTGGACTTAGGATTTTCTAAGGGGTTTTAAGAGGTAGATGGTTGAGATAGGTTCTTTGGTGTTGTGATGTCTTATGCTTGATGTATGCATGGTGATGTGATGAGGTTTATGATGTGTATGTGTGTGTGTGGTGTGTTATCTTTCTTCGTTAAACGGTTTTCAATACGTTATATATTTTGTTATATAAGACGTTATGTATTATGTTATGACTTTATGTGGTATGATGTATGGATGAGCATACGTAAAGTATTATTTAACGAAGTGTGTGTAGGGTGAAGTGCGTATAAGATGGTAATTATGTCGAATTACCGATGCATGTAATGTTATGCATGGACTTTGCTATGTATGTAATGACTTCAAATAAATAAAACTCAATTGAAGTTTACGTATGATATGCGTAATTATGATTAAGTCTAAGTTGAATATTGACATATATTGCTCTGTGTCATAATAAAAAGTAGTATGTTGATAGCTTTTATGAATTTTAAAATTGAAAACAACATGCTCTAAGTTATATGATTAAAACTAGCTTTAGTAACTCATGTATTATATAGATTGAATGGATAAGACATTAAATAGAATGCAAATTTATTAATTATATAACGAGATTCTAATTTAAGATATATACGATTGAAATTACGTATAAGTAAGGACTATAAATAATAAAATAATGATATTGATTTTTTAAACTTTTATTTATAAACTTCTTTTGTTTTTTTTTCAAAAAGAGAAAAATAAACATATGGCTTCAAAACAATCCCTTTTTATAAAATGACATATTTATAAATTTCCTTATTGTAACTCGCAATTTTAACTATTTTTGGTTTAAAAATTTTTTACTTTTTAGAAACATCAATTGTAAAATATCTTATATATTTTAAACAAGTTTGATATTTTAGAAAAAAAATTATATTATAGAAAAGTTTTTTAGAAATAATAGTTAAATTTTTTCTTAAATTAATAAAAATGATTTGTAATCTAAAAAATAATTAAATAATATTATTAGTAATCAATGTAATTAATTAATATGATAAAGAAGTAGTATAATTATGATGATAAGAAATGTGATGTTATCACTCTCCCCCTTAATTACTTTTTTATTAGAATAACTAGCTTTAGTAAAGACAATATTCTAAAATAAGTTATGATTGAAATTACATATAAGTAAAGACTAGTAATAAATAATGATATCAACTTTTTAAACATTTTATTTCAAAATAAACCATTTTAAAAAAATTAAAATTTTCTTCTTATAACTCCTAATTTTAATTATTTTTGGTTTATAAAAATTTTACTTTTTTTAAAACTTTAATTTTAAAATATTTTGTATTTTTAAAAAGGTTTGATGTTTTGGAAAAATATTTAATTTATAGAAATTTCCTTCCTTAAAAATACATTCATAAAAGATCTCTTTTTTTATTTTTCAAAAAGTATTTTTAATCTACAAAAGTTTAAATAATAATATTAGTAATTAGTATAATCATTTAATATGAGAAAGAAGAAATAAAATTTTAATGAGTAGGAATTTAATGATGACAAATGTTCCCTTAGTTATTTTTTTATTAGAATAGAAAGATAAGAAGATTGATGTTGAATTTTTGTATTTCACTTTATCTAAAAAATCCTAAATCTCAAGGTTGGA
Source organism: Flaveria sonorensis (assembly GCA_025506505.1). NCBI lineage: Eukaryota > Viridiplantae > Streptophyta > Magnoliopsida > Asterales > Asteraceae > Flaveria > Flaveria sonorensis. The sequence goes on from CM046426.1 coordinate 21,756,606, forward strand.
TTTTATAATTTTGTTTGTTTGTTTGTTTGTTTTGTTTTTGTTAGTTTAGGCATCAATGTTGTAGGTGTTTAGGTAAGATATTGCACTCTTCGCTTGGAAATTATAGATACCTCCAAAATTAGTGTTTTAGTTTTGGTGTGTAAGTTTGCATCAGAGCTCTATAATAAATATATATGCTTTGAGTGTTATTTTATTGTGTATGAAATTTTTAATTTGTAATAATTGAATAATGCAAGAAAAAAGAGGAACATAGTCGTTGAAAAATCAAATCCCATAGTCAAGGTCAAGAAAGACCTTATGTTTACTTCGCAATAGCCTTAGCTCGACATTTTTAGCCCATACCATCGACCAAATTTTTCATAGACATATGGCCAGCAGCTAACTTTTGATGTAACAAACCGCAAACGCCCCAAAAACGGGTCCATGGACAAGCAAAAAACAGTCCGCAAAAAGGGACTTTAACATATTTTCCCTTCTTAAAACCTTAAATTACATATTTCCCCGGTGCATAACATCAATTACATATTTCCCCTTCCTAACACATATATACATATATATTACATATTTATCTATTTTATTAAAATTAACCTATCAAATGATTATTTTATCTTGTTTTTACTAAATGATTTTTACATATTGATGTTTTGTTTCTATAACTGTTTAAAACTTTGACAATTGTGTTTTGATATATAACTATGAATATCAATGATTATTGTTTTGAAACAAAATTTAAAGTTTTGTATTTTGAGTTATAATTTCATTATTTTTATTTATTTAAAAGACTCGAACATGAGAAAATATATGATTGATGTTCTTAGGAACGAAAATGTATAAAAATAACATAGTAAAAATATGGATATAATGATCATTCCGTAACTAATTTTAGTAAAATGGGTAACTATGTAATTTATATGTTTTAAAAATAGAAAATATGTAATTAATTTTTTAACATTAATAAGTTTAGACGAAGAAATATGTAAATACCTCCCGCAAAAAACAGCCCACAAAAAGCGCGAATCTTATCTGACTACACCTAGTTAAGTTGAAATCTAAAGTAATATAACAGTGAACAGGAACCGATAATCCATCCGGCCCACAAGATAACGAGCCGTGGCGTAGGCCGTTCATTTATTCAATACTCGTGGATTTGTGTGGCCCACACCATAAACCTCTCTCTTTCGTTTTCCCCTTCGTCACTCAATTCACGTCTCTTCCACCGATTCATTCAGCACTCAAATCTCCTTATGTCTCAGGTAAAATGAATCAAATCAACCTTCACTTTGTTTAATTCTACTTCTGTTTCACCACGATTCTACCTATCTGTTCAACTTTGTGATATTTAAATGAATTTGTTCTTTTTGATTATGTTTTCAACATGAATTTGAGCACAGGTTTGTTGATGGTTTTGATTGCGTTATGATTCTGCAGGTGAACGAGAAGACCTCCGACGTCAAGGCTACGACCGCCACCGGTGTGTTTTTGTTTATGCTATCGGCTGATTTTACAACTTTGTTACTATATCAACTTCGAATTTGATGATGGTAGCAGGAAATTGAAATAAGGCTTTGTTTCAAATTTACAATTATATGATAATAATGATATGTGATATTATCTTGTCACGCAGAATTTTGGTCTGTAACCCTCATAGCAAAGCTACTATGACAATTTTGATATTGGTTTGAAATGGTTTGTACTGTGTAATTATAATCAAGGAAATGAAGTTCTCATATAAGCATGAATGAGTTGAGTTACTCATGCTTAAAATGAGAAATTCGTTTGAAGCTTCAATGAAGGAAGACATACCAAATCAAAGTTAGTTGGAAGTAAAATATTATTTAAGTTGACTTTCTTAGACCCAACAAAACTTAGATTAATCTCATTTTAGTCAATTTGGAGCAAAGTTCATCATGATATTAATTTCATAAGTTCATATTTTTATTGCAACATGTTACCTATGTTGGCGGCTATCATATATCTCGAGTTTAATTTAAAAAATAATCTTATATACATATTTTAATGTATTCAGAAGAAACAAACGATCCAGCCGTGAAGAAATCTTCATCTGAATCAGGCTCTACAGATATTCCATCTGGAACCGCACCTGCAATGCCATCCATGCCGGGTGCTGGATTTCCTGCAAATCCTTTTGACTTCTCATCTATGGCTGGTCTACTTAATGTATCGTACCCCTTTTCCTGCCCAAGATTATTTGCACACACGTCTGTCTATTTACATGCATGCTACTCATTGACATGCTTATGCATTGCTGCACACTAGGACTCATACTTTTCTGTTGCCTGTTAGTATAGTCGTTTATCTTAATAGTTCTTACTTAAAACACATTCTTATGTACCCAAGTCATCCTCCTGGACACTTTCTGTCCAAATTTTTTGTTTTTTAGTAAATTATTAGTGTTTCAAATATGATTACAACATTATTATTTCAGTAACAAATTCAGTTTCTAAAATGAATTAGGAGGTTTTATGCAATAAAAAAGAATACATTTTGGACGACATTTGTCCTGTTTGCATGCTCAATTTTGTGACTCCTTTCCACTCTAGATAATATTCTTTAGTTTACAGAGAAACACGTGACCCAAATTGACCTGTTTATAAGCACATGGGTGAAAATTGTTACCCTACAACTTTCTTTAGTTATTCATGAATTAATGCACTTGCAGGACCCAAGTGTGAAAGAATTAGCAGAACAAATAGCAAAAGATCCGTCATTCAACCAAATGGCAGAGCAACTCCAGAAGACCTTTCAAGCTGGTGAAGGCGGTGTCCCTCAGTTCGATACACAACAGTATTATACCACCATGCAACAAGTTATGCAAAATCCTCAGTTTATGAGCATGGCTGAACGCCTTGGTAGTGCCTTAATGCAGGTGTTTAGTTTCTCTACGCTTGTTGTATACACATAATGTACTTCAACTTATGGCCATAGCATTACATTTGTGTATATGTGGTAGGATCCATCAATGTCTCAGATGCTTGAGAGTTTATCTAATCCAGCTCAAAAGGATCAGCTTGAAGAACGGATGGCACGTATTAAGGAAGATCCATCCTTGAAACATATTTTAGAAGATATAGAAACCGGTGGTCCAACTGCAATGATGAGGTATAAGCTTTTGTATCATGATTGGTATACATCTATCTTCAAACTGGCAACTAGAATTGTGAAGTAAAAAATCTTCTATATTTAAATGCTTACAACTTCCTAAATCGTATTATTTAAAAAGATGTTATACAAATAAATTTAGTACATTAATTATTTATAGTGTTTTTAAAAAGGTTAAAGAATATGTTGTTGAGTCAGCCCAACCATCTTGACCCTTTTTGACTCATACATTCAGTCACTTCTTTTGACATGTTAGCCAGCCCTCCAAACCTACCCGTTTGATATCTCTCTTTAGTTTTTTAAGAACAAATACTAAGATTGTGATGCATGGTGATTCAGTCATGATGCAGGCACTTTTTTGATCGTTCTCTTAAACTTAACATTGCTCTTTTTGGTTGCTTATTAATTTTATTACATTGAATCACGATAATGTGGACTTTAAGCTATATGTTTGTATCCTCTTTTTTCGTGGTCACATATTTGTTGATCACGTAGATCTGCTGTGTCTGGTTTGAAGAATCCTGACCTCACTTTATATTTTCTTAATTGTAACTGTTTATTACTCTCCATTTGAGCTAAAATTGTAGGTACTGGAATGACAAAGATGTTCTACAAAAACTGGGTGAAGCAATGGGTCTACCAGTTACAGGAGACCCTACTGCTTTTGATGGAAATTCAGGAACAGGTGAAGCTGAAGAAGAAGTAAATGAAGATGAGTCTATTGTTCATCAAACTGCCAGCGTTGGTGATGTGGAGGTACACAAATTTTAAACATACATTTCTCTACTATTATTTTGTGATTGTAGTTATCAATAAATTCGGGACACCTCTACCAACAATGAAGTTGAAAGTTATCCAAGAACTTTGATTTTCCATGTAGTTCTTTTGTGTTTTTTAATTAAAACAATGGGATATATTAATTTTTTGTAATTTGGTTGAGACATTCAAAGTTACAAACCATGCAATCAACCAAACTGCTATTCAGTTTATTTCACTGTTCCCCTTTAAATCTCATGCCATTTTTCTTTTTCTTTTTTTGGGAAATATGCTATTTTAAATGTTTTTATAATAAATAGGGTTTGAAGAAAGCATTAGAGTCTGGTGCTGATAAAGATGAAGAAGACGCAGAGGGAAGGACAGCATTGCATTTTGCATGCGGATATGGGGAGGTAGATCCATCATCTGAGTCTTTACTCTAGCTTTTCTTCTTTAAAGGAACTTGGTCTTTAACCTAAGGGGGTGTTTGGGATTGCTTATTAAATTGCTTTTCTGCTTATTTCATTTTGATACAACAACAAACCTGTGACACCCTACCTCTTGGGTTGGGTTGGGCTGTCATGTCAATGGTTGGACCCATTCGAAGCCTGTTCGAAGCAGTAGAATATGATATAATATAACAATTAAGTTATTGCAGAATGGTAGTCTAACCTAGTTAAATTAAATTGGGTCAACATAAGTCAACCACAATATCTAAGTTTGACATAATCAATTGTTTATCAAATGCATCTAAATCAACCATCAATCATATTGACTAAGCAACCATTGTATCAAATGTTCTCTAATGGAAATTATAAATTATAAGTCATCTCCAATGCTTCACTTCCTAGTGTGGGTCTCATCATCTCTAGGGTCGTCTGGCCTCCTGATTCTTGTTTTGTGCAACATGCTCAAATATAAATACGTCAGCTATACAATTGTTAATTCCGTAAGTAATGACACAAGACAAATAGCATAGACGGTGCATATATAGTTAAGTAAAAGCAGAATTTAAATAATCAAGCCCTGAATGGATGATGTACTATTGGCAGTCACCTGTAAGGATAAGAAATGGTTACCCAGTAGCCCTCATCACAGAACTACACATACATGATGGCATGATGCCATAATGTCCATATAAGCTTAACACCGGTTGGTTTCCCAGCCCACAACATTAATCACATTTAGTTTCCATCCCATTAGAAAGAAACAGCGGGAACATTTCCCATTCAAGTTGTACTACCCATAATTGTCAAAGGCGCTAGGCGCACTCAAGGCGCAAAGTGTGGGCCTTGGGCCTAGGAGCAAGGCGCAAAAAAAGTGCACGCCCAAGAAAAACAAGGCGCAATAAAGAAAATAATAAAAAAATATATACAGTTTGGATATAAAATCAATATTACTCCCTAAATTTATATCTATAACTAATATAATTAGCAATTAAAAATATCTAACTAACATCAAAATTTTCAAAAATAAAATAATAAAAAGTACAAAAATTTTAACTACAGAGAAATCCTTTTTGCTGTCAAATTCTATCAAGACACTAATTGTACAAAAATTTTCTTCTCTCTTCATCTTCTTCTTTCTCTCTTCTTCTTTTTCTTACTCTTTCTTCTTCTTCATCTTTTTCTTTCATTCTTCTTCAACGTTAACTACACAGGCTGGTTCCAAGATGTTTTAGGCAGCTGGTTTTGTATATTAAGACATGTTTGGGCCGGACTTTTGCCGGAAATTACAGGTTCCGGCCGGAATCCGGTCGGAAACTTGCCGGAACAGTGCCTGGACTATGAAGTTAATGGGCTTCATGGTCTAAATTATTGTTCATTAAGGTTATTGGGTCGGCCTAAGGCCTAATAAGCTTATGGCCTTTAAAAATAGTTTTAAGTCATTAAATCCACTGGAATAAACTTGTCAAAGTAAGTGTTGGGCTTGCGCACTAGAATGGTGTGAAAAATGGCTATTGGGTCGGCACTCGGCTAGACCCAACAAGACCGTTTTAAGTGTTAAAACTGGCTTTAAAAGTCCAAACCACTTGAGAAGTTTCTAACTTTCCTAAAATGTTTTTATTAAGTAAATGTGCTAAAAGTTTATGGTGAAAATGTTTAGGTGCAACCCAAGGGTGTATTGAGTCTCAACGGCATCCGTTTCGCTAAAACGTTTAGTAAAATGGGTTTTGGGCTAGACGAATATTTAAAGATTATTTTATAAAATACTTTTTAAGTATAAATAAGTTAAAACTACTCAGCCCTTGTTTATTTCCGAAAAATCAATTTAAAACCACTGAAACGTGTAAACTGTTGTACAAAACGTTTAATTAACGAACGTAGGCCAACATAAGCGTTGTAATGTTTTAATAGGCTATTTCACACATAATCAACATAATATAATATCTCAAACAATCAGATTGTAATCGAAACATAATATCATCATTTTAAAGTCTAATAGGTTAATGTTGTCGGGTTTATCTTGCTAAGAAACTTGGAGAATTAAATTTTAGATCAATCTTTAATTTTTTTAATTCTCGTGGAACAGGCCCTCAAGTAAAAAGCAGGAGTCAACATAAAGGCAAAAAACAATAAAAAGAGGAAGGGATGAGAGTTGAACACACGACCTTCCCATAGGGAGGTGTGCGTGCTAACCATTCCAGCTTCTTGGCTTTTGTCAAGAAATATATTAAACCAACTACACGTGACAGAAAACAAATGGCGCTAAATACGGACTTTAGAAAATGTATAGTATATATATGATAAGGAGCTATACTACTACAATCACAACTTAATGTAAATTTGATGATTTCGGACGAGTTTGACCAACTCAACCTGCTTTTTTTTTTACCAGTTATTAAACTGTGTTTTTACAAGCTTACTAATGTTAATTCATGTTTTTACAGGTGAAATGTGCTCAGGTTCTTCTTGAGGCTGGAGCCAAGGTTGATGCTTTAGATAAGAACAAGAACACAGCCCTCCATTATGCTGCTGGTTATGGTAGGAAAGAATGTGTTGCTCTTTTGCTCGATAATGGCGCTGCTGTGTAAGCATATGATCCACACAACCTATTTACATTATGCAGATTTTTGATTTCATATACCATTTTCCCAGTTCCAAGATGGTCCATGATTTCAGGGCATCTTGTACTTTGTGCTGCAAAAGTTGCACCCTGTTTTGATAGAATGGTCGTATTCAGAACATTTGTATAGACCTCTAGCTAATTTTTTTGTTTCACCTGAGTCGGCCTATATTTGATAAGTAAGTTAGTTAAAATTGCCACTTCTAGACCGGTCATTAGTAGGCGGAAGGAAGGAGGCATACGAATGATTTTGGAATTGATTTTTTTTTTTTTTTGTGTTTGTCGGGTTTATTGCAGAACACTACAAAACTTGGATGGCAAGACCCCTATTGATGTTGCAAAACTGAATAACCAGAGCGACGTATTGAAGCTGTTAGAGAAGGATGCATTCCTGTAAGCCTGTGGTTGTTGATTAGTGCAATTTGTGTTAGGAGGAATTGGTTTGGTTCCATTCTAACTTATGGTCTTATCTCAAAGACTCAAACTGTAAACATTTTCATTCTACCTCATACGTCTCTTGTTTGCTTTTAGTACGTGTTTGCTATGGTGAAAATAAAGGAAATAAAGATAAAGAGTAAAAAATAAAGAACATATATACACACATATATATACATATATGTGTGTTGACCGGTTCACGACTTCGGACCGGGTCTTGGCTGAAGGACGGGATATCTGGTTGACCTACTAATGTTGATACTATGACAAACAAAACGGTATGTTTATAGCCGGTTGAGGCCCTCTTATTCTCCTAATTCTAATGAAAACATAGGCTTTCCTAAACCACCATAAATTGATCACTCCTTGACCTTCTCATCTTTTTAAAGCAATACCTAATTTTTCTTTAGGTTAAACTCTTTATTTCTACATAGTTATAGTTTAAGACTAGAACTCATATTTTTTTTTAATCGTGAAATACACCACTTAATATTAGGACCCAACCCCCCTTCTCCCTACCATGATGTCACTCCACTGACAAACTATTTTTGCCACCTTTGAAACCACTATGTGTCAGCCTATGACACCATAGCGATTCTTAGAAGCCCTAAATCGATTTGGAGACAAATCCATCAAGATTTTAAAACAGATCCTTTCTTTCATTTATGCAAGATTCAATTAAAAAAGTTAACAATACTACGACCATCTTAAAACTAATGAACATGATATAAAATGATGGGGATTGATAGTGTAAACAGGTGAAATGGAATGAAAAGTAAGTACAATTGAGGGAGGAATGTTGTATTTGATTACTTAAGCTCAAAAAGTGCAATTACAATGAAAGAGATAACAAGAAAAGTAAATGATTTTCAGGGATTTACCCTCTCTCCATGCAACACTGCAGGAGCCAAAATAACTACCAAAATCCTCTCTACCCCACTAGAATTATTCTCCCCCTTTATGGTACCTTCTCCACTAACAATTATTAGCCACTTTTCAAAACTACCCCCTTACCTCTTCTAGAATACACATGTAGTGTCTTATGTTTCTCTTTTGAAATGACCCTTGCCTAATTCGTATCATTACTCCCACCTTCAAAAAGAGTCTTGTCCTCAAGACTTGCATCAGGAAACTGCCCTTTGACCCATAGTGCTTCTTCCCATGTGACATCTTCAATAGGCTGATCTTTCCACTGTATTAAGGCCATCCCGAATTATACGAGAAGCAAGAATAGCTGCAGGAGATAGGGAATTTGAGTGTTTGATGGTGAGCTCAGGGGGTAAGACTGATTCACTCCTGCCCGATATCGCTTTCTGAGTAAGGACACATGAAAAACGGGGTGGATTTTAGACGTAGCAGGTAGTTGTAGTTGGTATGCGACTGGACCGATTCTCTCAACGATTTGGAAAGGACCAAAGAATTTTTGCAGCTAGTTTCTGGTGGATTAGGCTTTTCACTGAATTTGGCAGTAAGGTGAGCTTCATCTTGGAGGTCTTGTGCGACTGCTTCCAATCTATTTTCCCGGGACTAAATTGAAATACTTACGGTGGGCGACGACCATACACGGTCTCAAAGGGGGTTGTATTTATAGATACATGGAAAGTAGAGTTGTACTAGAATTCGCCCCACGGTATCCAAGATGCCCAAGTCTTAGGTTGGTCAACCGCAAAACAACGAAGGTATGCTTCCAGACAGCCGTTGATGACCTCCGATTAACCATCGGATTCAGGATGGTAGGCTGAACTCATGTGAAGCTTTGTCCCCATTGAACGGAAAATTTCATGCCAAAAGTTGCTTACAAACAGAGGATCACGATCACTTACAATTGATTTGGGGACCCCATGGTGGCGTATAACTTCTTTGACAAACAAATCAGCCACACTCTTAGCTGTGTACGGGTGTTTTAACAAGATGAAATGAGCGTATTTGGATAATCGATCCACCACCACCAAAATTACATTGTATCCTTTCGAGGTTGGCAGCCCAGTTAAGAAGTCCATTGACAAGTCTTCCCAAACAGCTTTGGGGATATCTAGTGGTTGAAGCAAACCCGCCGGTAACACCGCACTTGCCTTACACCGTTGACACACGTCACATTCTTTCACAAACTGCTTAATCCGTTTCGTCATGCCCGGCCAATATAAGTTAGCTTCCAAACGTCGATACGTACGGTAAAAGCCTGAATGGCCCCCAGTAGCCGATGTGTGAAACTCATGAAGGAGGGTGGGAATGAACTTAGATTGAGAAGGAATGACCAATCTGTTTTGATAATAAAGTACCCCTGTTTGACCATGTAACCTGGGTGTTTTGTAGGATTGTTTTGACATTGCTCGGTCAGACGAATGATGCTCCCATCCGACTGAGCTTCTGCTAGTAATTGAGCCCCTTGGACCCAAATTGGGCTGGAAATGAACTGCCCAAATTCCCCTGATTCGGCCCGTCTCGAGAGGGCATCGGCTGCCCTGTTTTCCCTACCCTGTTTGTATTGAATTTCAAAGTTGTAACCCAGGAGTTTAGCCACCCAATTTTGCTGATCGGGAGTAGAAACTCGTTGTTGAAGCAGGAATTTAAGGCTTTTTTGATCCGTGTATACGATAAATCGTGTGCCAAGGAGATATGTGCGCCAATGTTGAACCGCTAATACTAAAGCCATCATTTCCCGCTCATAAGCTGATTTAGCTAAGTTTCTATCACTAAGAGCTTTGCTGAAATATGCAATGGGTTTGCGATTTTGCATCAACACCGCACTGATGCCACGCCCGGAAGCGTCACATTCAACCACGAATGGAATGGTGAAATCCGGCAAAGAGAGGACTGGGGTCGTGACTAAGGCTTGTTTGAGAGAGTCAAAGGCTGTTTGGGCGTCAGGATCCCAGGTGAAAGCATCTTTTTGGTGAGGTTTGTTAACGGCTGAGCAATACTACCATAGTCCTTCACAAACTTGCGGTAGTATCCGGTTAAACCCAAGAACCCTCTTAATCCTTTGATGTTGGTAGGAACCGGCCATTGCAAAACTGCTTCTACCTTTTTCTGATCCATGGATACCCCATGACCATCGATGAGATGACCCAAATACTCAACAGATTGTTGACCAAAGGAGCTTTTGGGAATTGAGCATAAATTGGTGACCAGTAGAATCTGGAAGGCTGATTTGAGGTCCTGTATAGAGACTCCCAAGTTGAGCTATAAATAAGATGTCGTCGAAACAATTAACCACCTGTTTTCATAGGAGAGGGCGGAAGATGTCATTCATAATTGCTTGAAATGTGGAAGGGGCGTTCGTGAGGCCAAGGGCATCACCAAATACTCATAATGACCGTCATGGGTTCGAAAAGTTGTCTTTTCAATGCTGTCCGGGTGCATACGAATTTGATTGTAACCCGATTTTAAATCCAGCTTGGAGAAAAAAGAAGCACCTTGCAGTTCATCAAGTAGCTCGTCAACAACCGGAATGGGGAATTTGTCGGGAATCATGGCGTTGTTTAATGCTCGATAATCGAAGCACATACTCCATGAGTTATCCTTTTTTCGAACCAATATAACCGGGCTGGAATAGGCGCTCTTGCTTGGTCGGATCATGCCCACAGCAAGAAGTTCGGTGACCTGTTTTTCAATTTCAACCTTTTGAATATGCGGGTAGCGATAGGGACGAACACAGATTGGTGTAGTGGTATTTAAGTTGATGCGATGGTCATGAGCACGGGAGGGAGGAAGGCTCGAAGGGGTGTTAAATACTGCTGCATAGGTAGAAAAAATGGATAACTCCTGCTGTGTCTGCTGTTTAGCTCAGTGAGTAGGGAAGGAAGTGGGCTGTGTTGGGTGTTGCGGAAGATGGGGTTGGAAGTGCATTGTCATTGGATAACCACATTTGTAGAGCTGTAGGAGATGAGTGACTTAATAGGAGCCCATTTAGTTGAACCGAAACCCCTGTGTACATGAATTTCATCCACGATTGTTGCCAATTGTGTATCACTTCCCCAAGAGATTCTAACAATTCATTCCCAATACCAAATCCAAGCTACCCGTATAAAAAATGAGAGCATCAATGAGAAAGATACAAGGACCCACATGAATCGGAAGAGCTAAACAGTGTTCATTGACAAAAACACAATGCCCATCGCCCAATTTAATTCGAATGCCTCCAAAACTCGTACCTGATAAGCCCAAAGCCAGAACCAATTACCAGAAGTCCACATCGACTAACATGCAACCGGAATGCCACATAAAGCTCCTTAAGTTTCAAGTCTTTGCTCCCGTAATGAGCAAAAGAACCCTCAGATGGCAAAACAGAACCAGCATTCGTCGGAGTTGGCTAGCCGGATTATCAGAATCTGGTGGTGCTCTTCGAGAAGAGAGAAATCTCCCTCCATAGCGTCTTCTTCATCGTCTCCCAATAACAACACCCGCAGCTTTCCTTCGGGACATTTGTGAGCGGGGCCGTATTGTTGACCACATCGGAAACACAGGCCTTTTTGCGGCGATCTTCCCACTCGATGCGAGATAGTGAGCGTGTTCCACGGTCTCTGTTTTGAAGTTGGGCTGGATCAGAGGAATTGTGGAAGTTGGGCCGTGTAGAATACAAGGATCGATTGAGTTCAAAACGACCCTTGTCTAAAGCCTTAAGGGTGGAAGGGCTTTTCTGGTCGGTGCGGGCCCAACGAAATAGGCCCATCAAACGGGTTAATTGAAGAAGGCCCATAACGATTTAGGTATCTGAAACGGGACGATGAACTGTTGCGGAAGTTGGTCGGAGCATTTCATCGATGTTTTGGACAGGTACATGGCATCCAATCTGGATTAGGGTCGATGTAATCGCACCCCAATCCTTACATCGTCACGAAGTCCGGCCACAAAATACCCATGGCTTGAGATTTTGGTAATGGAGGAAACCAATGATAGCAAATACTCAAAATCATCATGAAATTATGAATTGAATCACCTTGTTTAATAGTTGCGAGTTGTCCATAAGGGTTTTGGATTTCCAAACCGCTGAATCTTTGGAGTAATTCACGTTGAAATTCTTTCCACGAAAGGGTTCATGAACCTGCGTGATGATGGTGAACCAGTGTTGAGCACCCCAACCATGCTCAATTGAGCCAGACGAAGGCGGAGTTCGTCCGACGTTTGGTTGATGTCGAAGTACAGGTTGGCCTTCTGGATCCAACCTTGAGGATCGACACCGAAAATTCAGGGAGTTTGATTTTCTTGACCGCCCATGGTAGACCGGAAGAAGAATCGGAGGTTGGTTTCTGGTTTAGGAGCGGAGAAGGACCGGATTTTGGGCCGGAATATGAGAAGACCTCACCGGCAATGCTGGAATCCGGTGGTGTTTCCCCTGTTTTCTTCTCCTGGTTTTTTACCTAGTTAATCATCATCATGCGGAATTCAGCGTTCTGAGCACGATCATCTTCAAGGGTTTTCATGGTGGTTTTGATGTCGTTAACGTCTTCCTGAAGCGTTTTGATCAACAGATCTTGAGCATCCAGGCGAGCGGCGGTGGTACGAGTTTCCATGTTTGAAGAAGTTTCCGGCAGATCGGTAGCAGGTCGGACCAGTGATGGGGATTGATAGTGTAAACAGGTGAAATGGAATGAAAAGTAAGTACAATTGAGGGAGGAATGTTGTATTTGATTACTTAAGCTCAAAAAGTGCAATTACAATGAAAGAGATAACAAGAAAGTAAATGATTTCCAGGGATTTACCCTCTCTCCATGCAACACTGCAGGAGCTAAAATAACTACCAAACTCCTCTCTACCCCACTAGAATTGTTCTCCCCCTTTATGGTGCCTTCTCTACTAACAACTATTAGCCACTTTTCAAAACTACCCCCTTACCTCTTCTAGGATACACATGTAGTGTCTTATGTTTCTTTTTTGAAATGACCCTTGCCTCATTCGTATCATAAACCTCACAACCTTATGATTGGTGTTCAAACCAACAACATCATAACTTTGAATTGGATTTATTTTATATGCGAAAGACTGCATACACTACAAATTAAAAAACATTCTACATCCGAGGTTATTACAAAACTATTTTATTAAATGCATGTTGTTTACAAATCTAGTTCTCTCTCGAATGTTGAAGGTGCTACATTAACAATATAAAAGGTACATGTCATCTATGCATAAACTAGTGCTTTCCACTATGCAATGAATGTGGGAGAAGGCGCTTTGTGCAACTTAACGATAAGCAATAACATCTCCAAAAATATATGGAGAAACGGGCTCTACATCGATAAAGTTTAATGCCCAAAAGCTTAGTACATTTAACCAAAAGATAACCAACACATGTTTTCATCCACGGTAATTATGCATATGATATATTTTTAACGTAAATTTAAATGTTATAATAAGCAAGGAAAATATTAAAAGTAAAACAAGAGTGAAGTAAGTGAATGTATAGAATATCTACACCTAATAGACCTTTACGCTATGGGACATGTGTCATCACCTGAAGCACTCTCACAAGCAAGTTCCGCCCACCTACATCAGCGCACACATCCATCTCAAGGTCGCATAACCTGACTACCACTGACCCTAATTTATTCACTTTTTTATATCAAAATCACCATAACCCTAGATCTCTTTAACAAAATTTTGATTTGATCCCAAAGTTGATTTCGGTAGTATGTAAATCCTGGATTCAAGATTCAACAAAAAAAAGTTAACAATACCAAGACTATCTTAATATAATGCACATGATCGAAAACCTCACAACCTTGTGATTGGGGTTCAAACCAACAAAATCATAACTTTAGAACTGGATTTATTCTATATACGAAGACCACATACAACCACAAATTAAGAACATGCTACCGCCGAGGTTATTACAAAACTATATTATCAAATATATATTGTTTACAAATCAAGTTCCCTCCTAAGTGTTGGATGTGCTACATTAACAATATAAGAGTTATATGTCATCTATGCATAAACTAGTGCTTTCCACCATGCGATGAATGTAGTGAAAGACGCTTTGTGCAACCAAATGATAAGCGATAACATGTCCAAAAATATGTTGAAACAAGCTCTACATCGATAAAATTTAATACCTAAAAACTTTGTATATTTAACCCAAAGATAACCGACACGTGTTTATATCAAACGTAAATATGTACTTATGATATTATCTTTTGACATAAAAATTAATTGTAATAGTAAGAATGGAAAAAGGTTAAAAGTAAAACAAGAGTAAAGTAAGTATATGTATAAAAAATTAATTTTAATAAACCTTTATATAATGGGACACGTGTCATAACCACAAACACTCTCACAAGTTCCCGCCCACCTACATCCGCTTACACATCCATCTCATGGGTCGCATAACCCGACTACCACGGACCCGAATTTCATTCACTTCTTTTTTCAAAATTGCAGAAATCCAGTCCCTAACAAAACTTCGATTTGATCCCAACGCTGATTTCAATAGTTTTTAAATCCCAGATTCAAAGGGAATAAAGGTCTTGAACAACATCTATCATACCATTGATTCTCCGTGAAAACCTATAGCCTAATAACCTCTTCTTAAAGGATTCTCTTAACAGGTATGCTATCTTTTGATTTTTGATTTTTAGATATGATGCGTATTTTTTTATCATCTACAAGTTGCATTTCTGAATTCCAGATATTTGTTTTACTTTGATTCAGGGTTTTCGATTGCGTTATCTTTCTATGCTTTAAGACACTATGATGATCAAGTATGGTTTGATTTAAACATCTATTGTGTGTGTTTTTTTATTTAGATCCTACTCTGAAGTTCGACTTTTGATCTATTTAGTTTGCATCGGATATTCTTTCTTCTGTTACAATAATAATACTTTGAACAACTGGGTATTGGAAAATAGATTTGTTGTATTCTGGTCATTAGGTTGAGTAGTTTCCAACTTGTCATAGTAGCTTTTTAACTTGAGTAGGACACAATCCAACTTAATGAGAATTTTGAAGTTTTGTTCTTAAACTGGTTAACTTCTAAACAACTATTAGTCATTAATATGTCTTAAAACATATACTCTTCTGTAGATTTGCGATTTCTTGTGTTTGCTATTTGAGCATTCTATAACCAACTTTATTATGTGTTCTACAAATATAGATGGTTGGTTGTTTAGTATTATGTTGAATGAAATCTTAATCTGTTTTTAAGTGGATTTGGCTAAATATATTGATTAATTTGTGCAGAAAGTATGAAACTGAATTTTGAATAGTTTTGAGTTATATATGAAATTTTGATCCATACTAATCTTTCTTTAGAACTCATATGTTTCGGTGTGTATGTTTCTGCTTTATTGCTCGTAATGGTTTCGGTAAACCTATTTAACAAACTTAAAACTAACTTGGCTGTTCACTATTTTCTAGTCTAGAACTAAGCTACAAATCTATTGTCAAACTGTTCTATTCTAGCTGCATTATAGAGGCTAAGTTCTGGTGTTTTAGATCTTGAATTATTGTTTCTATTGATATTTGATTATACCATTTTATAATCTACTTTAGGCTCTTAAAAAGTTCAAGCGCCCTTATACATATCGATCCTCCCATTGTGTGTGAAATTGTTTAGGCAACTGGCCCAGAATATGTGTTACATGTTAAATATGCCAATGAAACTGACCTGCAATAAATAGCACATCGGTCATCTGAAAGGAACATATAGTGAAGAATATTTTTAAACCAACAACGGAACTTGCATCTCTAGGTATTAAAGCATTTGGGAACCATTTGCAAAATACAAATCTTAAATGAACGATACGATAGAACCAACATTAGTCAAGAACGGACTCTTGGATGAATATAATCCGACAATTCCTAGGCTCCCTAATGAAATGGTTAACCGATCCATTCCGAATCGACTGAATTGGTACGGAAGTTGTAACATGTGAAAACCACGGAAAACACGATTTATCTGAAACTCTATGTGTACATCATTAGGTTGGTTGTGAAACTCATGTCTATATTTGATTCTTCTTGCGTGTAACTTACACACATGTCCAACATATACAACATAGCACAACTTTTATTATGCGAGCTTACCATCCATGTGTTAACAATTTCGATATTTTTTTCGGGTGGACATTAAAGACAAGTGATTTGATGTAGACAATTATATACAAAACAAACCATACGATTTGACTTCTCTAAAAGACTACATTAAATGTTTGTTTATTTAATAGTATGTAATTAGAGACGGTTGTACATTGTATAGACTTGCTTGAGGCGATGTAATTAGACTTATAAATATTCTCTTGTAAACAATATGCTCTTGAAGGTCGATTCGTTGCATTTTCATGATAGCGCTTTGGCGGATGTGACAGTATGCATGGTCACACCATTAAACACGCCAATAAACAATTAATAAACCAACATTGATCTTATTATTACCTCGTCTTGTTTAAGAACCTTATTCTTGAGATTAGACGCGGATTACCCGGTGGAACACGATAAATAATTTATCCTGTTCTTCTCAAAACCATGAGTGAACACAAATGTAATATTCGGACAGCTATTGGGACCTTAATGATGGAAGAAACTATACTTTTGAATTCAAAACCAGAGGGCGTTGGCGAGCAAGATAAGGAACATCCACTACCACCCCAGATGTATCGTCTCCTATAATAACTGTGTCCCCTTTTTTAGCGGCTTTCTTCTTGATATAACCTAAACCAAAATGCTCATTTCCCCCTTTTCCAGCCGTGTAACTCGTCAACTTTCCTGCCTGCAAAAATGTTGTAGTTAGTTTTCTTAGAAATAAGACGTTGGGCCAAACCGATAACTACAATTTAAAAAAAAAACAGAAACCAAATCAGTCAGGTTGTTTGGGTCAGCGAGACAGTTCGATTTGGAGATATAAAACGGTTTGTTTTTTAAATCATAAATGTTATTCGTATTAAAATTTCAGAAACAATAAAGGCAACTCATGAATAGTATACATATGTATAATTGCCAGAAAACTGTCACCTCTAATATAAACTGAGAACTTAATACCTTCTTTCCTTCAACTGTAATTGGACTGCCAGGTTCCACGGGGGATGAAAGTTGAATGCCCCACAACTTCTGCTTGATGCCATCATATGTGATTAATCTGGCAATGGTTTCTTGTCCTTTGTAACAACCTGAGGAAAGTTTTTATTTAATTTATCTGTTAAAAGCATCTGTTAGCCTACAAAATACCGACTGAAAGAAGCACCTTTATTCAAAGAAATTGCATTCCATAGACCAGCCTCCAGAACATTAAAATCATCTGTAAGCTCGCTACCAGGTGACGGCCTTCCTGTGGATTGATTATATACAAGTTGGAAATTGAAGAAAATTTGTAAAATACCATGTTTGATCACTATATTAAGCTTTACAAGAAACAATAATAGTTTCAAATATAAACTAATAGTTGTTTTCTCACCAATTTTCTGTTTTTGAAATACTAAGTTTGACATGGAGAGTGAAAAGGTAGATTTATTTCAATGGGATGTAGTACGTACTCTTGAGATAGGAAACGTTATCATAATTGATGAATCACATGACACCTACCTTATATTTTAGATCACTTTGTTGAAACATACAAATTCATGTATAAGTCCCCTTAACATTATAAGGATGATGTCAGATGTCATAAGACAATGTGTAAAAAGACCTTGGTTTGTAAATAGGAGTGAGGAGCGGGGACTATTGTTTTTTTTGGATACTCATTTTGCAATGTGACAAATAATTTTTATGTTTGACAATTACACCGTTCACCTGAAGAAATTGGCGGTATATTAAAATGATGGTAATATTATATAATATCGTATTGTGACTAACCATTAGGAAAAAAAATAAGACATTTGAAACTATAATGTTATAAACATCCTCGCCACTTTTAGTCGTAAAAGTTAAACCGCCCGAGTTTCCACAATCTGAAATGGACTCTTTTTGTGGAACAAAATATTTATGTGCCGGTAACTCATAGGGTTTGCTATTATCTGTTTGGAATTTAACTTTTTCTATATTTAAGATGCAGCTAGCAAGAAGCTGAGTAAATGAAGAGCCAAACCTTGGAGAATTCTATATGTTTCCAATGCATTAGAACCCATTGGTGTTGCACCATGACTCAAAAGAGTTTTCCAAATCAATCCTGCAGCTACTGGTGACATTAACAGTGAGAAACCTTCTTCAGATATTACACTTCCAACTGCCACTGTTACCGGATTACCACCAACCTGCATACAAGGTATTAAGAAATTTTCTCATATATATGAACTACCCCCCTCCCCCCCACCCACACACACCAAAAAGAAAAAAACACCACCACCAACAGGACAATAAATAAATAAATAAATAAATAAATAACAAAGGCCAAGAAAAGTATCTAGATGTAGACATGCAATAATGAGCGTTGTTTACAACATTTCTTGATCATCCATCGTTTACAACATATGCACTCATCTACTTGTGGTTTTGATCCATTAAAGGCTAGATAAGGAAACCAAATTAAATCTAATCATCCTACTTGACAACTTACATATATGCTATAAGATGCATACAATATATTTAACAACATCAAATAAGAAGGGTTCTTATTGGACCGCTCCTGGTGAAGTCAAAATACTAAACGTGGAAAAACTACATTCAATAAACACATAAACCATAAAAGTATTGTAAATTGATTTTGTATAATAGGGTAAAGGTGAGCTTGTGGGAGTTGTGGGCCATTTTTTTTCCGGTTGTGGTAAACACAACAACTAAAGCCATGGTAACATTGAAGATTAAAGTCTGGTTAGCAGGCTTTGACAAATGGTTGGCAACGACTCATGACGGTGCGTGGGTGGCAATTTTTGTGCCCAAGATATCTCGTTATCAATAAACTTACAAGACCAATCAATACCCTCCCTGCTAACAGCTTCATCATGTAAATCGCAACTTGTGCTAGGTAGGTGGCCTTCAAGAGGTTATGGCAGGAATCCAATGAAAGCAGGATTCGAACCTGTAGAAGAGAATTAAGTGGTTACCACTACACCGCACCTTGAAGGTTGGTCTTTGTCTGATCCTCTAGACGTAGTCACGTAGGTTCACCTCTTAAAAGTGAACCAATGACGGTAGCGGCTAGGGTTTCAAGAAGTTGTTAGGAGCACCTATAGTTTGAGAGAGCAGGTTCTTTTCTGCTAGGTTTTAGAAGCAACTTGGCTCTGATGCTAAAATTAGCCTGTAGGAACCTCTGAGGTTAGGAGGCTGATGCAACCAAAACAACCAAGTCTTCCAACATGCACTTCGGAACAAATGTGAATTAGCTTCGGAAGTTTTACACACTCAAGAAAAATGCTAAGTGTAAAATCTTCCAAAGCCAAAATTCAAAAGAAACTAATACGGAAGCTTTACACTTAACTTGGAAAATATTCTAAGTGTTAAGTCTTCCGAAGCCAAAGACTCAACTCTTCCGAAAGTAAAAGATGAAGTCTTCCGAAGCTCTCAAGACAAAGTCTTCCAAAGCTGTTTCAAGACAAGACTGATTTTCTTCTGAAGAGAGAGAAAAGATACATTTTCCATCAATTTTATCATAAAGCAACCTACTTTTCGCTGCATGCTCTGGTAGTTCACCTGCTATCACTAGTTGGTGAAACTTCCATACTTTATGATAAAGTAGATAAGGTCTTCACCTACAAGTTTTTGTTTTTGTTCCTTTTTGGCTTTTTGTAATAGAAAAGTCAGTGAGCTATGGTATGTCATAGTTACTAGTCAAAAGACAATCTGCCTTTTGACTTTAGGCTGATCTTGTTGTCTAGATTAGTCACTTCCAACTGTCTTTTTGCATATTAGGATGTAGTATAAGTAGTCTCCGGTTCTTGTAAATCAAACATACTTGTACATCACTTGTAATAGAACTAGAGAAGCAATATACAATTTTCTTGAAAACTTTATCTTGTGCTCTTGTTCTTGTTTTACTTGTGTTTATCTTATATCTTCAGTAAAGGTTCACAGTTCCCTATTTGAATTGTTAAGTGATCTTAAAATCTTCCTAAGTGTGTTAACTAAGTGCAAGCTTAAGTACCCTTTAACGGTCCAGCATAGCCATAAACGTATTATATACCAATTGCGTGTATAGTAGGGTTTTTTTTGTGAACGTCCTAAATTCACCTATTGCCCACTTTGCGTAATATAGTTACATAGGGGGTTCTATATATAGTTTATCATTACACATAGATATCATCTAGATTATATTTAAAGTTAAACACATAAGTAGTCTAATACAAACAACTGGACCCCACTTATCCTAGGATAAACACAGACAGTAATTTAAAACCGCTAATAAAATGACTTAAAAAGAATGACTTCATGAAGTAACTAGGATTACTCTGTCAAAGCTTCATAGTGAAATAACGTACATTGTAATGCTTATGTGAGCCATAAGGTAGTCCAATAAGGTCACCAAGATTCAAATCCACCATTACCTGTTAGAATGCCAAAGATTGCATTATTAGAATCATTACACCTTGTAAAGATACAAAAAGAAATCCAATACATATTTTAGACATGACACTTCAGTTTTAAGTTCATGGAAGCCATACTTGATTGCTTTTTGGTCCCATAAGTGTAAACAAGCATGTCTTGTCACTTATATCTTGAATTTCTACCTTGTCAGAAAAAAATATGTATCTACACCCAAAAAAAAGAAATAAGTTATGCTTCCTTCCACCATAGGCAAAATAAATAAGTAAATCAAGATAGAAACTTTGAAATTCCTATTAAGCCCCCAATTACATAGATAGGAAAACCCTCAAACCATAATCTGGTTACAAGGATTACACCATCTATCTTTCTTTTACTTTTAAGTAACAAGATTTAAGAAGTATCTTCAACATTTCACTCATGAATTTTATGAAATGCTTGCTCTATCCATCAAGTCTATGCTCAGAAATGTCCTCAATGAAGGTATACGGAAGTACAATTCCACAAAAACTACTAGGATTCAATTTATGTACAACTTTTCATACATAGTTGTTGCCAAGACATTACCAGTTATGGCATGAACATTTAGTTTCACAACATGACCATCCTTGATATTTAAACCATTCATGCAATGCCATTAAGTGCAACGAAATTGGTAATTCCAATACTTATAGAAGTAGATTTTGCAAGTTGCTTGCTCTAATATGGTATTGTATTAATGTAAAATGTGTGTAACGATGAAAGGAACTCCTTTATATATAGAGGTAGAAAACCTAAGCCATGTCCCATAGGCCAGAACTAACTAGGCTAATACAAATCGGCCTAAAGTATATTTACAATTAACCATAGTTGTTAAAGGTGCGAGGCGCACTCTAGGCGATTTGTTGAGACTACGACCTAGGCGAGAAGCGCAAAAAAAAGCGTGAGACTAAGAAAAAATAGCTTATTAAAATAAAAACAATTTAAAATTTATTATGTAATGAAAACTAACACTTCTTTCATATACAAAAAAAATCAAGACCATAATCTTCAACATAAAGTACTAAAATCATCTCAAATACCAAAAACTCCAAAAAACAAAATGTTCATACTTGAAAACAAATAGTTCGTAAAGTAATAAATCGTAAAACTAGAATAACCAAACATTCATCCTTATTTAAAATCTTCATCTTCCTCCACGTCCTCATAACCTTCATCAATCAAATTTCTTGAAGTAGAAGGCTTTAAGAAAATTATTTATAACCATTTACAGTACTTGAACGATTTGGACAGGGATTTATTGCCTTTTTAAATGAAGCGTTGTGTTTGGGACTGGCCTTATTCGTGGCTAGGCAACGGCTTTTTACAACTATGCAATTAACACCTACTGTTTATTACTATAAGTTACCAATATGATTTGTATTTAATTTTTCCTCTGATTTGTTCATCTTCATCTTCCACCATCACCAAGAAAAATTAGAAAATAGAAAACCAAACCTACCTATTTGGCCACATATCAGTCATAAGGGAACAACAAAGAGAAGTGTTTAAGGTGAGGTTCTTTTTGGAGTCAAAACAAGAAAGGACATTTTATGTAAGAAATTAATCTTAACTATTGAGATGTATCGAAACAAAAAAGAAATATCAAGTCTACTAATGACCAACAAAACCCACCAAAAACAAGAACCAGAACAAACAATCAAGACAAATATTGTCCATCATCTTTCTAATGCCCCACTTTATAACCAAAACAATAACCAAATATAAAAGAAAAAAGATGTAAAAAGGAGATTTCTTGACGTATTAGAATTACCAATTTGTCCATTGCTTAATGAACAACATTAATGACGTTAGCATCAACGAAACCTTTATTAGTGAAAATGAAAAGTTTAGGTCATAACATGCAACTTTTTGCAATTAGGTCATAACCAAGGGATGAATTTTGTAATTTACTAGCTAAAATTTGTAATAAAATCAATATCACAAAATTCAAAAGAGTATAAACATACTTGTTGAGCATTTCACAGATTCTTCCACTTGTTGATGGTGATACAACAAGTGTAACTGCTGTTTTCTGCAACTGATAAACACTTGTAAGACTTGAGGCCATGTAAAGCGACTCATAAAGCATACTCAGAAATAACATTACCATGATCCATGCTTGTGCAATATCAATTGTCCGAGCAGTTGGAGTTACAAAGACGGTGTCACATCCCTACATGATTTAGTTTTAAAATATCACTCTTCTATAACAATCAATAATAAAAGTATGCATGGCAGGATGGACAAGTAAATTAATGTGTCGAAAAGGTTTAAATTAAAATGAGTTATGTTTAGTACCGACTAAATCATGCCCGGTTAGGTTAGGCTCTCTGGTAAAGATATCATACATTTCAAATTTAAGATAATAACTGCTTAAATCATAAATTAAAAAATATCAAATTATTCAACATAAGAGGTGGTATCATGAATGCATTAAAAATAGAATTTTTATTTGATTCCTTGTGAACACATCCTGGATGCACCAATTGTAAGTAAATGGCATCTACCAAAGTTAGACAACACAACAAATGACTTTAACAAACACATTAAGATATCTGTATCAAAGACTTACCCCTCCTTCAGAAAGTGCTTCAAAGTTTGCAGTACTTTGGTTGTGAAGAAACTGAATACGATCTTCTCCACTGACTTCACAACGATAGAAATTAACAAGAAGGGAAGAACCAAAAGCAAACAAATACAAATGGCGTTTGTGTTGAAGTAGATAAGAATGGAAGGTAGCATATGATAAGCATACACTCGTCATACATTATAACACGAGTGTTGTGAAATGCTTAGAATCTACAAAGAAAATTCTTCAACCAGTTTAAATATTCCTTCTAAAGCTCTCTAATTTATTCATTCCTTTATAGGATGTCATGCATTTTATTCGACTTATCTAGCGCAGTGCCTCTCTCTAGAAAACGAGTGTTTATGTGTCTTAGACAAAGTTATGCTTCGATTAAAAGAGCTAAAAATCAAATAGTTTACCTCTTATCCTACCATAGCCGGAAAGATCAACAACCTGCGGTTATGAAAAAATCAAATTTACTCTTATAAAACTATGTAAAACCATACTTGACTAAACCATTTAGTACCCCAGTGGAACATAAAAATAAAGAGAAAAAGTGAAGTGCAAAAAAGAAATGGAGAACTTTAAAAATAGTTAAAGTGGTTTTAGAGCTACTAGATTATAGCATTAAACAAACAAACAAATAAACGTAGCTACTACTATCCCACATTCCCACTTCGAGTGAGACCCCCGCCTCAATCCCCCCCCTCCACTTTTTAAGTATAAAAATACAACATTAATGTATATAATAGTAGTAGAAGTGAGTTTGCAATGTATAATATATGTGAGTCTCCATTGTACAATACAACAGGTCCTATAACTTCTTGAAGTTAAAATTTGAAATTATTTCAAGTGAAACGCTTTATTAGAGGAGAAAACACATAGTGTTCTTTGATGAGAGTTAAATCCAGTTTTATAGCTCTTTAATTATTAGGTTTTAATAGTAAATGACCCACATGGCAAAGCATGTAGTTCTAGAATGAATGTTAACCATATAAAATGAATGACAAATAACACAAACCACTATGCTTTTTGTCTATAAACAAATGGAGGTTCCAAATAAACACAAAAGGAATAAAATTAAAAAGCAAAAAGCACCTTTTAGTACCCACCACGGTGCCACTGTCAACCGCATCTAGTGCCTCATCATCATTGTTAAATGTTTCAACTACCCAATCTTTGGATACCTCCT
This sequence comes from Flaveria sonorensis, assembly GCA_025506505.1. NCBI lineage: Eukaryota > Viridiplantae > Streptophyta > Magnoliopsida > Asterales > Asteraceae > Flaveria > Flaveria sonorensis. Next base: position 21,781,172 of record CM046426.1, read on the forward strand.
CGGCAACAGCCATGTCATCCTACATCAAGGACTCAAGAATTCAATTTCTCTGAGTTAAAGGGTAATAAACATAATATACACACATTAACGACAAACCAAAACACTATTTTCTTTTAACCGACAAGTACAAAAACATATCATGCATTATTGTCATTTTGAATATCAATTTTGCTTCTATAAAACATCAATTGTAGATGGAAAAAGATCGTTATTTAGTATAATTCATATCGGTACAAAATTTGTGAAATGAACATGTTATTTAACCTTTATTGATAATTTTTGAGGTACACTGACATGTATTCACTTAAACATGAGGATGAGGCTTATAATATGTTGCTAGCATGTAAAGGCAAAGTGGAAAATCAACTACAATAATCACACATAGATGGTGATGCCTTTAAGGAATCAATCAATGCATTTACTGGTGTGTTCATCAACTTCTTATAACATGAGGCTTTATTGTTTGTGTGCCACCTAGAAAATAAAACCATATACTTACACTAGCAACACACCCTCATAGCAAAAGGAAAGCTCATAATCCCTATTGTAAATGATTATAACCGTTCGCTATCTAAAAACATATAGACTCTAACTAGCTATAGTGGTGAGGATAGACTCCAACACTTGAGACACATACATATGAATATAATGCCATCAGCTCAGCACTTGACTAAGTGAAATATACTAGTCTACTACATATTGAATAAGAAAAACTATCAGAAGGAACTTTTGACGATGATTATTATCAATCAATTACACCTAATAAGACCAAATTCAAGTACCAGCTATCCTCAATCGAGTGTTGAAGGAACTTTTAAAAGCCAAAGGCATAGGCACAGCTTACATAAAAGTCGTGGTCGATCGGAGGAGGGGAGAGATCGAAAGGTAATGCGGCGACGGCTGCGAGGTCGGAGTGTGTCTTCCTGCAACCGGCGTTATTGTTATTGTGTGAATGAAGAGACAACTTTAACATTGGCGGAGAGCAAGGGCGGCGCGTTTGAATGACGCTCCGGCAACAGAGCGTGGAAGTCGTGTGGCTAAAAGAGGATAGTAGTACCGCCATTTTCTTTTTCTCTTGGTTTTCCTGCTTCGTCCCTATCTATTACACGCTTCTACCGTCAAGTTAGAGCATTTACGGTTGTTTTTCTAAATTTATCGGTGTTTATTTTTTTTTCTAAATTTAGAGGTGTTTATTTTCTATATCATATGATAGGACTATAAGTGATTGTGAGTGAATGATATAAAAAATTTTACTGTTTAATTTGTATTTTTTAAAAACATTGTTCAAAACCCTATAATGTTTTTAATATATTTTAATTGGTTGTGAGTGGACGAGGGATAAAAAGTAATGATAAATATATAAAAAAATATTATTTAATTGAAAATGAGAAGAAAAAAATAATGATTTTTAATGTAACTATATGAATAAAGATGGAGTATAGTTGTGAATGCTCTTAGATTTCAATTAGAGCATTCACATAATCTTTATCATCATATTTACATTAAAAACACTACTTTTATTATTATCCTTTTCAATTTAACAATATTATTTTATAACTTTATCATTATCTTTTCTTTCTTTTCCACTCACAACTACTTTTAAAAATATTAAAAAGTTTATGGGGTTGTATCGTGTTTTCCCAAATATGAGAAATCAAGGCACAATCCTTATAAATTTTCTATCTCATTCACTCATAACCATTCCTAACCATCCCCCATAATATAAGGTACACACTCACATAAAAATAAAAAACCTACTGTGAATGCTCTTGGACTTTAATAATCTGTGTATTATATGAGTTGAATCAGTTAAATCTTAAATTATACATGTATGCTTTTATACATTAGATAAGAATCCAAAATTACAACTTAATATTGTAAAATAATAGATGTATAAAACCTTCTTGTAAATTATATTTGTTGTAACATTAGTAAGTTTGTTATTCTCATCTAAAACTAAAAGCTCCAACCCATCATTACTCTTCATCCTTGATAATAAGATGTAAAGCTGACTATGTGTAAAAACAGTCTCTTTCAAGTACAACTCAACTCTTGATAGAGATTGCCCTTGACTTTTGTTTATTATCATAATGAAAACATACGACCAGAGAAACTATCTTCTTTTAAAATAGTTAAACTGAGTCGTGGAATGAACATACGATTTCTAATGTTACTACCAGAGATCATCCTAGCTTTTATAATATTTGATATCAAATTGGTAAGTTTAACATCATTATCTAAGATTAATAGTTTCAGTACGATAATTTATTAATTCTAATTCTATACACGTCCGATGATCGGGTTTTCTTAATGTAAAAAAATATCAAGATATTCTTTGTTTGATTTGTAAAGAAAAGCATAATACGTTTAGTTATGAAAATAATTAGAATAAAAAAATAAGTATAAATTATCTCTAGCCTTTAATAGTAATAAAATTGTATATAATTAGGACAAAAATTAATTATATTTTAAATATTTTTTCTAACTGTTAAAAAATAAAATATATTACTTGAATACTTTAGCAATGATATGCCAAAACTTATCGTATGATTCAACAAAGGATAACAAATATTGGATCATTATTGAATATACTTTTTACTTGTATCATTCCTAACTATAAAATCATTTGCGGTTTTTAAAATTTTAAAATATATTATTGAACAATTTAATTGATAATAATTAAAATTTTGGATTTAAAAGCATGCAGATAAATATTAAAATGGATATTAATTTAGCTATTTAAAAGTATGTTGTAATTAAATGAAACAAGGATTTTATTTTCCACGCTTCGTAGTGGGAGTTTGATCATTTTCTTCGAGCTACGTTGCGTGAGTTGGTCAATATCTTCTCAGCACATCGGGAAACCCTAAAAAGGAATACCAAATCGAAAACCATAAAAAACAAATATCGAAACCAGTTCAGATAATACCAATACTCTAAACGATGTTTTTTTCTTAAAATTGATTCGGTTCGTCACGATAATAACGATTAAAAGTAGTGTAACAAAAAGGGTTAACAAATAGTGGATTTATATAATTATATAAAGTCTAGTGTTGTTCTATATATTTTAGAAAAATAGGAGGAACAAAAACGACGATTCACAAAAAATCAAATCCCAAAAAAGAAAAGAGATAAACTATTGTGGCCACCCATAAAAATAGGATTGTAGAACTTATGTTGATTTTTAATGTGTATATAATTAGTACTCTGCTGAATCAATATTTCAGATTCGTTGAGCTTGGATCTTAGGATTCATCAGTTTCAGATCCGAAATTCAAAATTAAAGACGGGTGGAAGTGTGTGAATCGAAGAACAAGGATGTGTGTGTAATGTATAATGTTATGATTTCATTGATATTGAATAACAAATTACAATGAAGAAATATATACAAAGATGGATGAACATCAAACCCACCCAAAGGAGAGAATTTCTCCTTGGGTGGTGATTTACACCATGAAAAACACACACTTAAGAACTACTAGCCACTCACACACTTTGCAATAACCACACATTACAAGTGGCACTAGTTATTCTATTTATAATGTTATTACATCATGACCTAATTTTGACTTTTCTTGTGGTCTTGATGTTGACTTTGTCATGTTGACTTTGTCTTGTGTTTGTTTTGTTCTGTTTATCAACTTGGTCTCTGAACTTGTACAATGAGATCTTCAGTTGGCTTTGATCGTGGTTTGGAAAGCTTCAGTTTATCAATTGTTAAACCCAACAATACTCCCCCTAAACTGATGCTTGCCAAACTTTGACTTGAAGATCTTCTCGTCACATGTCTTCTTGATCAACTGATGTTCTGACACAGTTCACTGTAGTTCTCCCCCTCAGATTAAGCTTCTCCTAATGTATTTCTAATAAAGGATAGAATCTCTTTGAGAATACTTAACGTATTGGATATGAGGTGTATCACTTTTGGATTACTGTTTGTTCATATCACACTCAAAGGATTAGAATGTATTAGGCATATGATGAGGCTTTGAACTTCAATAAACAGCATCAGGAACATAAGTCAGTCTTGAAGACACTTCAACTCTTTATATCTCTGAATTAACTTGATAATGGATGGTTCCAAGTACTTCAGAAAGAGTTTCTAACAGTTGTACAAATCCTTGAATGGATCAGTGATAATATGACCAAGGTTGATATCTTCTTTTCTGTTGAATGTGAAATTGGATGTGCCTGTTGGTTGCAATCATCCGTATTCATCATGTTTCTTGTTTTCTGTTTATTGTAGGCATCTGTTCATTGATATTGTTGTTGTTGATGATGTTGTTGTTGTTGATGTTGATGTTGTTGATGATGTTGATGTTGTTGATGATGTTGTTGTTGTTGATGATGTTGTTGATGTTGATGTTGTTGAATTTGTTGATGTTGGATGTTCATTTGTTTGAAGTAAGCTAACGTTTGCATTAGTTACTCAAAACATGAGCATTTGTGATGCAGTGCAAGGAAGGAAATCAAAGCTCAAAAACACAAAAGTAGCCTAAAAACCCATTTAGAGGCCTTATTTTGGAAAAATAATGGGATAACCTGCCTATGGCTGGTTACCATGACGTAGCCCTCGTTTCCACGGTCGTTTTGACTGGTAGCACGTCGGAAACGGAGGCTCGTAGCCCAGGTTTTGCCCATTTTCTGTATTAGTTTTGTTGATCATCCGCATTTGGTGTGATAAGCATTTGAATTAGTTATCAACATCCGCATTTGTTTGATAACACATCAGTGTTTGATAACACATCAGCATTTGATAACATCAGCATGTCAGACCAACACCCGCATTAGTGCCAAAACATCCGCATTAGTTCTCTGGAACAGCCGCATTGGACGACATTAGTTCTATAACTCGGCCGCATTGGACAACAAGTCAATCGCATTTGTTTCATTACACATTCGCATTGGTTTTTAATATAGCCGCATTTCTTGTGTACATTTCGATCTCATCCGCATTGATTTCCAATACAGCCGCATTTCTTGTGTACCTTTGGATCTCATCCGCATTGATGACAAAAACATCCACATTTGTTTTATGTCCAGCGCAGAGAATCTGAGCGCATTTACTGTAACAAATGCGGAAGAAGTAATTTTACCCATCCGCATTTACTATAGCAAATGCGGGTGAACAAAGTTAACTTATCAGCATTTACTGTAGCAAATGCGGGTGAACAAAAGTTAACTTATCAGCATTAATTGTAGCAAATGCGGGTGAACTGTCCGCATTTACTGTTTCAAATGCGGAAGAACACTTTGTTTTCCGCATTAGTTGCCTTAATGCATCCGCATTAGTTGCCTTCAATAGCCGTATTTCATTAACACACATCCGTATTTCTTTGATGAAATGTGGATGCATTAAGTTCCATTCTCATTTCTTTCACTTGGTACAATATATCTGCTGATGTCTTCTACTGTAATTTTGTTCGATCTCATGTAATTTGTTCGAACTCTTGTAGTGTACTCGAAATCATGTAATTGGCTCAATCTGTAACCTGTTCGAAGTAGTCTTTCTTCTTGGGTCGGATTTGTAGTTGGATTAGATTCAACAACCCATCGATTGAAGCAACCTGTTCGAGATCTGAATGTTCTTTTGTGGATTTGATGTGGATCTGAAATAAATGCACCGAATGTGAAGTGATGATGTGAGGAATGATTTATCAACTTCAATTCGAAGCAAACAAGAACAGATTTCTTGATTTTGTTGATTTTGCTGAAGAACAGATGATGATGTAGATGAACAGAGACTTGTTCTTTATTTTTCTGATTTTCTTCTTGGTTGTAAACATCTTTAAAGATGAAAACAGATCTGAAACATACATGAACCCAGCAACCAACAGCTCTGATACCATTTTGCTGAATCAATATTTTAGATTCGTTGAGCTTGGATCTTAGGATTCATGTATTTTTCAGATCCGAAAATTCAAAATTATTATGTTTTGGGTTTTTGCAAAAGATCACAATTATGAAGGTTTTCATACCATTCACTTTTATTTTGGTTGTTTCTTGGTTAAATCTTTTAATTCAAGTAACTTTTTAAGTGAAACTCATATGGCATAATAGCAATTTAGCTGTCATAAGCATAGGTTTTAAGCATTCGTCCAGTGAAGGTCCCTCTTGGTTGAGCTCTAGAGTGTAGAGGAAAAATGATTCGATTCGCCTGTAAGGATCGCATCTTGACTGGACTTGATCATGTCTGAGCTGGACATGACCATGTCAGTAAACTTATTTAAAATCATATGTGAACATTCCTACACAAACTTCATAAAAGTTGAAAATTCAAAAATTTTGTCACATGCATGATCATTTACATTAAAAATAAGCCCAAAACATGGTTATGATTTACTAACATGATTCACAATCGTGTAAGTTTGAAACTAATTACAGTTGATAGTTAGTTCCTAACCATGTGTTGCTTACAAAAAAAGAGCGTGTGTATGCTCGGCCATTGTCTTGACTTGATGATCATTGGGTTACTGTTTTACCTAGATTAAACCACCACAAGTTAGTTAGGCATAAATAAATATAACTAGACATAAATACACGAATTCGATAGTTTCATCAAAACTCACAAAAGTAAGATATTTCAACCTCCATAAGATTTTTCCTCTCATGTACTTCCTTGTAAATTATATACATTCTATTTTCATTCAATCCATTCCTTTTTACTTGTATCATTCACATGCCAAATCCATCATGGAAATCATTCCATGATTTGATTTCAATAGAAAGACTTAAATTCTATTACTCAAGGTTATCCATACATTATACACAAATTGCCCGTTCCAACAGGTAAAAATTAGATATTTCAACCTCCATAGGATTTTTCCTCTCATGTACTTCCTTGTAAATTATGTTAGATAATTGGCTCAACAACAATAACACACTCATATAATTTTATTAAGTAGAACAAAAAAATATTTTTGGTACACCTTGTATCTTATTCCTACTTGTAAGAAATACACTTAGAGGTTGATGCAACCAAAGAACAACCAAGAGCTCTCAGCATGCAGAAATGAAGTACAAGAAAGTTACTTTGGAAGATTTGATATAACTCAGTGAATTATGCTAAGTATCAAATCTTCCGAAGCCAAAAGACCATATCTTCCAAAGCCAAAGATGAAGTCTTCCAAGCTTTAAGGACAAAGTTTTTCGAAGCCAAAGACTGATTTCTTCCGAAGACAGAAAAGACATGCTTTCTCTGAATCACCTTTTGTCAAAAGCTGAACCACTTTTCGCTGCCACTTTTGAAGACTCACCAACTTATATGAGTTGGTGAAAAGTTCATGCTTTTGTCAACTGTAGATTAAGGTCTTTCATCTGTAACTGTCCAACTATGTACTTTTATCCTTTTTGTAATAGATAAGGATGTGAGCTATGTCATGTCATAGTCACTAGTCAAAAGGCAATCTGTCTTTTGACTCTATATTAATCTTGTTGTCTAGATTAGTGTATCCAGCTAGCCTTCAAAGTATGGCCGACTGTAGGATGTAGTATAAAGTGTCTCAACTACTTGTATCTTATTTCATGCTTTATAACACTTGTAAGAACTTGAGAGCAATATACATCATTCTTGAAAATCATATTTGAGTGTTCTTGTTCTTCTTCTTGTTGTTTTTACTTGTGTTCTTTGTATCATCACTAGCCGGTTCTCTATTTGATCTCCTAAGTGTTTCATATCTCTCCACCTTGTGAAACTGTTGCATTGACCACCCTTCCCGGTCCTACAATTGGTATCAGAGCATTTTAGGCTCTTGATTGTAAGATCTCACTATCTTTGATCACTTTAGTTTCACAGAACACTTAACAACTCAAATGGTAGCTCTTTTTAAAGCTGATATGGAAACCGGTACTATGACAAAGTCTCCACTAATCACTCCTGATGACTTTGATACTTGGTGCTAACGTATGAAAGAGTTCATTAAGTCTCAAGATAGCAGGATGTGGAGATCTGTTGTCGAAGGACCTCATATCCTATTTACCTCTTCAGCCACTGCTGGAGGTGGCATGATACCAAAGGAAATGGCTGACTACTTTGAAGAAGAGTAGAAAAGAATAGATGTAGATAAGAAGGCCATGACCGCTCTTCAAACTACTCTTCCTAACTTCATATACAGAGGCTTTAAGAAGTGCAAGACTGCTAAGCAGCGTTGGGATGTAAAGCTGATGTATAAGGGGTTTGAGGAAGCCAAGGAGAACAAGAAGGACATCATGAAGCAGCAGTTTGAGAACTTCACCTACAAGACAGGTGAAACCATGACTCAACAATACTTCAGGTATGTTGAGATTGTGGATACTCTAATGGATGTTGGAGTAAAACTTGAGAATAGGGACATAGTGAGAAAGTTCATGTTCTCTCTTCCCAGACAATGGACTCACTACTTTGTGGCCACTAAAAGAACTGAGAACCTCTCTACTCTTACTCTCACAAAGCTGTATGGTATCCTTAGTGGGTACTAGATGGAGATGAACTTGCAAAATCCATCAAGCAGCTCTTCCAACAATCAGCAGAGTTCAGCCCTTCATGTGGTTGAAAGGGATAGCATAGAACCATAACATTATCTTATATGCTTCCCTGAAAACTCATAAAAGGGTCCTTTCATCACCTTCCTTGATACACCAAGGGAGTGCTACATCCAAGGAAGCCCATTCCAAGAGACAAGCTCTACATAAGCCTTTGTGTCTACTGATGAAAGTTCTGGCAACTTTCTCTACACTCTTGAAGACCTGGACTGTATCCATCCAGATGATCTGGAGTACATAGAGATATTCCAGTAGATAGATCTTCTCACTTACAGAGCCAAGAAATTCTACAAGAGGACAAGTAGAAAGTTTCCCCGCAATATGGCCAGTGGAAAGTTTGGACTGGACAAAATCAAAGTGAAGTGTTACAACTGTAGCCAAATGGGCCACTTTGCTAGAGAGTGCAAGTCACCAAGGACAAATAATGGCCAAGCACAAACCAGACCAAACTACACTATGCAACTCCAAGAGACAAGAAGCCAAGCCAGCCCAAACAACATGCTACTGTTGCTATTGAAGAAGGAGGCTTTGACTGGAGCTTTCAGGTAGAAGATGCTTCTCCAAACCAAGCACTAATGGCTGATCATGAAGAAGAGAAGGTATTGGAACATCTTTGTACTCCTGAATGCATTGCTAAAGTTAACATCTATAGGTCCTATAATTTGGAAGTGAGATCTGACCTTGAGTCCTTGAATATTTTAAAAGCTGACTTTCAAAGAGCTGAAAATGATTATAAACTTGAAATAGAAGATTTAGAGAAAACCACTTCAACTCTTAAGAATGAGCACACAAATGACAAGACGCAAATCAAGGATCTCATTACCAAATTAACTAAATGCCAAGCTGAGCTTGTGATCAGCAAAGCTAAGTGTCACGACCCGCCAAAACGCAGATCGCAACACCCTAATTCTTATCAGTTAGGGGCACTTATGAGGCCAACAAGGTTGCCCGGAAGTATCCGGAACAGCCCACATAACTCTGGAGCAACATATCAGCATTGGAAGGCTCTAGAATGTCCCACAAGACACTAGAAAACATGGCTCAAAGGGCTGCTATGAAGAACTATCAAGAACAACCCTAAAATATCTTAACATACACTAGAATGGGCTACACAAATCAGCCATGAAATCACCTTGAAAGATCATGGGGATTCTAGAGAAATCCTAGTAAATATCTAGTCTTAGATATTATGTAAAGACATATCTAGATATAGAACAATCTAGAAGATATGTAACTAGTATAAATAGGTTGGTGGTGCCTCATTTGCACACACCTAAGTTCCTTGTAACTCAAAACCTTGTACTAGTAATACAAGCTTAATACTTGTGTTGTAATCACACATCACGAGCATTCCGCTTGTGCACTACCAATCTAACGTTCCCTTACAAAGAGTTTCGCTGCATAAGCCACCTATTTGAGATCAAGAAGGCTGACTTAGAACGGATCTAAGTGCCGCACGGGAGCTGAACAAATAAGTCCGTGACAAGTGGTATCAGAGCCGCGTCGATTCATTGGGATGGCATCTAATCCATAAAATGTTGTAGTCGCAAGCGTTACCGGTGACGAGACCCGTGGGCGGGAGGATACTCGTAAAGGTGACAAGAGGACTCGAAGCATGTCTAAAGACTTGGTTGCAAGCATGGACAAAAGAGTTGAAGATATCGAGACAGCATTGTCCGAGTTCAAAGATGAAATCGATGAATTCAAGGCCGAAGTCAATATCTTCAAAACACACACCTACGACTCTTTGCAACATGTTGAGTCATTAGGCAATGACTTCAATGAAATGAGAAGCGATCTCAAACTCGCCCTCTCCTTGATAAAGAAGGAGATGGAAGAGGCATTCACAAGGGAGTTAGGTCAACTCAAAGCCAACTTTGAGAGAGAAATCAAAGACTTGCAAACCGAACTAAGTGTTTGCAAGCGTGCACTAGCAACTGGAGGTGACAACATAATCCATGCCTCTACAAAGGTAGACATCCCCAAACCATCACCATTCGTTGGCAAACGAGAGGCGAGGGCTGTGGATGACTTTCTTTGGGAGATGGAGCAATACTTTGAGGCCATCGATATTGTCGATGACGCCAAGAAGATAAACACGGTGACTCTTTACTTGAAGGAGACCGCAGCTTTATGGTGGCGACAAAAGCACATGGAAATGGATAAAGGTACGTGCACCATACAAACCTGGACTGATTTCATAAAAGAAATCAAGAAACAATTTTATCCGGAAAAAACTGAACACGAAGCAAAGATCCGGCTTCGCAATCTAAAGCAAAAGGGTAGCATCAAGGACTACGTCAAAGATTTCACTACCCTTGTGCTAGAAATTCCGGACTTGTCACCAAAGGACTCTCTCATATACTTCATTGATGGCTTACAAACATGGGCAAGAACCGAGCTTGAACGAAGAAATGTTCAAGACCTGTCCTCAGGAGCAACATATCAGCATTGGAAGGCTCTAGAATGTCCCACAAGACACTAGAAAAACATGGCTCAAAGGGCTGCTATGAAGAACTATCAAGAACAACCCTAAAATATCTTAACATACTCTAGAATGGGCTACACAAATCAGCCATGAAATCACCTTGAAAGATCATGGGGATTCTAGAGAAATCCTAGTAAATATCTAGTCTTAGATATTATGTAAAGACATATCTAGATATAGAACAATCTAGAAGATATGTAACTAGTATAAATAGGTTGGTGGTGCCTCATTTGCACACACCTAAGTTCCTTGTAACTCAAAACCTTGTACTAGTAATACAAGCTTAATACTTGTGTTGTAATCACACATCACGAGCATTCCGCTTGTGCACTACCAATCTAACGTTCCCTTGCAAAGAGTTTTGCTGCATAAACCACCCATTTGAGATCAAGAAGGCTGACTTAGAACGGATCTAAGTGCCGCACGGGAGCTGAACAAATAAGTCCGTGACATAAGGCATAGATGTCTTCTTGAAGAGGAAACCTTCAAGAACATAATATCTTCATCCATGCATGTAAAGATTTTTTTATCAGAACAGGCAAGGATTGGGTTCAAGTGAGATAGCTCCTCCACATACATAGTTATCTGTAAGATCTTCAAGGTATGGAACTTGTCAAGATGAGCTGCCCTCCATAGATCCCATTCAACAAGATGATGAAGATGAAGAGGAGGTAGTGAAGGATGAACTTGAGGTGAATGATAAGGGTTATCCTGAGAAGGGACACTATTCTCTTGGAGAGAAGAAAGAGTCAAGGATGACCAAGTCTGCAAGGAAGAACTTAATCAGGGCAGCCAAAAGAAAGTCCAAGAAAGCCCAAGAGATCAAGGCTACTTTCAACTCCAAGCAAAAGCAGGTTTTCATTTCTACTGGATTTGAAGTGGTAAAGACTGAGGACATAACCATGGACTCTAGTACCAGGAGTTCTAGTTCATGTCCAAGTCATCCTGATTTAAAGAAGAAGGCTGATAAAATATGCACCACTATTGTACAGCTTGAACCATCTAGTTCCAAGAGTAAGCCTCATCCCAAGATGCTTGTTGCATCACTTGGGAAGATGAAGAAGGAAGTAGAGAGTGATCAAGCTCAGCCTCCCACTCAAAAGAAGATTTTTAGAAGTATGCCAACTGAATGCATCATGTGTGGTAGTACTTCTTATTTTGCCAAGGATCGCATCTACAATCCAAAAAGTACTATCCACATGAACAAGAAGAAAACTTCTAAGAAGAAGAAGAAGAAGAAGAAAACAACTTCGGAAGGAAAATCTCTTCCTTTCAGAAGCTCCAAAGTGAAGAAGAAGATAAGTGAAAACTTACCTTTAGAAGAAATTTTGGTCTCGGAAGAAAGGAATGCTTCTGAAGTACTGAAGTCTGCTGCAGTGGATGCAAAAGCTTCCGAAGGTGCAGTCTCCAGAACTTCCGAAGTTATCAAAACTTCCAAAGTGTTGAAGGCCAAGTCTAGTCTTCTAAAGATGGCGTGGAAGATAAAGGAAGGCCATGTGACTGAAAGTTCTTCATCAATAACAACAAATGATCCTCAGAACCTGCATATAGGATCAATTACTGTTGCATTATCTTCTGTTCACTTTGAAAAGCCCAAGACCAATGAGGCTTGGGTTTCCAAATGTAACTAACCATCTCTTGTTGTACAGGACAACTAATGACTAAAGGAAATGTATGGATCATTGAAAGTGGCTGTTCTAGGCACATGACAGGCAATGGATCTTTGCTTTAAAACTTTGAAATTATTGATGGAGGGCTAGTTGCTTTTGGAGGAGAATCTGGTGGTTACATTACTGGAAGGGGTAGGGTCCAATCTCAGCATTGAAAATGTAAACTTTGTCAAGGAGCTTGGGTACAATCATCTGAGTGTATCTCAATTTTGTGATTAGAGACACAACATGCTCTTTACGGAGCATGAGTGTATTGTTCTCAAGCCGGGTGGTCATTCCTCAAGAGCATATCTTGCTCAGAGCCCCCAGGAAAGGAAACATGTATAAGATGGATTTGCAGGAATCATCCCCTTTAGGAGAAGTTTCTTGCTTTCTATATAAGGCAAATAGTGATGAGTCTATCCTTTGGCATAAAAGAATGTGCCATGTAAACTTTAAAAACATGAATAAATTAATTAAGAATGACTTGGTAACTAGAATGCCAAAGAAAGAGTTTACATGTTGCATGCCTGAAAGGGAAGCAACATAAGGTATCTCACAAGCCAAAAGAAATAAACTCCATCACTACACCCCTACACTTATTACATATGGAGCTCTTTGGCCCCACTAGTATAATAAGTCTAGGAAGGACCTCTTATTGCTTGGTGATCACAGATGACTTCACAAGATATACTTGGGTCTTTTTCCTAAGGATGAGACCCCTGAGATCTTGAAGAGTTTCATTTTGAAAATTAAGAATCAATATGATCACAGGGTCAAGATCATAAGATGTGATCAAGGAACCAAATTTAAAAACAAAATCCTTAATGCATGTTGTGATGAGAAGGGTATTTCAAGATAATACAGTGATCCCAGGACTCCTCAGCAAAATGGTGTTGCTGAGAGGAGAAACAGGACACTTATTGAACTGCAAGAACCATGTTGTCTGATTCTAAACTGCCCATCACCTTCTGGGCAGAGGCAGTCAACACTGCCTACTATATGCAGAATAAAGTTTAGTGGTTAAGAATCATGGTAAGACTCCTTATGAACTATGGCATAAAAGGAGACCTTTCATTGGTTTTCTCAGATCATTTGGATGTCCTTGCACCATCTTGAATACCAAGGATCAAATAGCCAAATTTGAGGAGAAATCAGATGATAGACATTTCATTGGATACTCTTCCCAAGCCAAGGCTTATAGGGTATACAATCTTAGAACCAGAGTAGTTAAGGAGTTAGCCAATGTGACCTTCAATGAGCACACACCCAGTGTTAAAGGTTTTGGTCTTGATTGGTTGTTTGATCTTGATTTAGTTACCAACTGCTTTAACAAATCTTGTGAGAATGTTTCAGGATCTACAGGTATCTTATCAATAAGAGATTTTGATCCAAGATTTGCGCTGAGAAGACCAAGTGTACAAACTACTTCGGTTCCAGTGGTAACTAGTCCTGCAGTTGGAAATCCTGTCAGCACAACCATGACAAATTTTTCGGCTGACACATCTGAGGTGCCTATAAATTCCAGCATAGAGGCATAAAACTTAGATGAAGAAATTTCCAATATAGGAGGAGATGGAGTTGGTGATAGTGATCAAGAATTTCTTGATGCTGATAACTACTCCATAGTTGACAACATCAATGATGTAACACTCATTGGATCAAGTCTCACTTGATAAGTGTGTTGGTGTGGTGGATGACTCTCAAGCACCAGATCTGAATTTCACCAATGTAGATCTATCCAAACAACTTACAGTGATTCCTCAACAGAGAATCCACAAGTCCCATCCCTCCATAAATATCATTGGAGATGTTGAGACTGGGGTAAGAACAAAAGGACAAACCCATGACAAAAATGTTTGTCTTCACTCTTGTTTCTTGTCCCAGATAGAGCCTAAGAATATTGAAGAGACTTTGAAAGATGGAAGTTGGGTTGAAGCAATACAAGAGGAGCTGCTTCAATTCAAGAGACAAAAGGTTTGAAATCTATGTCCTCTTCCTCAAGGGAAGACTACCATAGGTACCAAGTGGGTTTTTAGGAACAAGAAGGATGATAGAGGACTTGTCATCAAGAACAAGGAAAGACTGGTTGTTTAAGGATACACAGAAGAAAAAGGGATTGACTACATAGATGGTTTTGCTCCTGTAGCAAGACTTGAAGCTCTTAGGATATTCCTGGCTTTTGGTGCATCCAAGGATTTCAAGGTCTACCAACTTGATGTCAAGTGTGCCTTTTTATATGAGGTGATTGATGACGAAGTGTATGTCAAACAACCACCTGGCTTTGTAGACCCAGATCACCCTGATTATGTCTGCAAGCTTGGCAAAGCTCTTTATAGGCTGCATCAGGCTCCAAGGAAGTGGTATGAGATGCTATCATAGTATCTATGTCAGCATGGATACGAAAGAGATACTATTTATGGAACACTCTTCATCAAAGGAACTGGAAATGACTTGATGCTGGTTCAAGTTTATATAGATGACATTATCTTTGGGTCAACTTATTCGAAGCTTTATAGAGACTTTGAGATGCTGATGAAGAATAGATTTGAAATGAGTGCTATAGGGGAACTCAATTTCTTTCTAGGAATTCAAGTGAAGCAGGTTGACAATGGCATCTTTATAAACCAGTCAAAGTATGTGCAAGACATACTTACTAGGTTTCACATGACTGAGTGCAAGGTTGCTAAGACTTCCAAAGCCAGAAACCACTTTGTTGGACCAGATCTTGAGGGGGAGTATGTTGATGAGCATCTCTACAGGGCTATGATTGGGTCTCTTATGTACCTCACTATAAGTAGGCCATATATCATGTTTACTACATGTATCTGTGCAAGATATCAAGCCAGCCCCAGGATGTCACACTTGGTTACTGTCAAGAGAATTCTCAAATATCTCAAAGGTGCTCCCATATTGGGCATTTGGTATCCAAAGAATTCTAACTTCAATATGTATGCATATACAGATAGTGACTATGGTGGCTGCAATATGACTGCAAAGTCAACATCTGGGGGATGTCAATTTCTTGGTGGAAGGATAGTCTCATGGCAATGCAACAAACAATCCTATGTATCTATGTCAACTGCTGAAGCTGAATACATTGCTGCTGCAAGCGGCTGTGCTCAAGTGCTTTGGATTTAGAATCAGATGCTAGACTATGAATTCAACTTCAATGAGACTCCCATCCACATAGACAACAATAGTGCTATCTTTATCATAAAGAATCCAGTTCAGCACTCAAAGACAAAGCACATCAACATCAGGTATCATTTGATTAGAGATAATTTTGAAAAAGGGCTTATAAAACTAGTCAAAGTTAACACAAATGAACAGTATGCTGATCTGTTCACAAAAGCTTTTGATGAGCAGAAAATTAAGTATCTAGTATCAGCAATTAGGAAGATTAACTTCAAGCAGATTTTTCTTAAACAAAACTCAAGATTATTTTTAATAATATGTGTGTCTTAAGTTCTCTATATCATTACCATATAAGCCTAGTTTACTTTGGAAGAAACTTTTCAAATTGATATCCCTTAGAATTTTGAGAATTTTTGATATATTTTCCTTCGGAAGACATCAAGTTGTCTTTGGAAGAAAATTATATCTTCAAAACAAATAACTATTTCTGAGAAATTAACCTTCGAAAAAAATTTGAATATATCTTCCAAAGCTTATATTTGTCACTAAGTACTTATATGTATTGAAGGACTATTTTCTTCCAAAAGAAATTAAGTCTCGGAAGCTTTATTCTCTTATTTAATAAAATTTTTGATATTTGATATCTTCCGAAACAAAATCTATCTAGGAAGTAAAAATACTCTAAGTAATTTTTCTTTCGAAGCAAAATTCTTAGAAAACTAAGGAATATCTTCCGAAGCCAAATTGGCTTCGAAAGTTTTTCTCACACCTTCAAAAGACAAATTACCTTCAGAAGATTTAGACTTCCAAGAAAACTAACTTTTTGGGAACTTTTTCAAAGGTGGGACCGACATCCGGATTTCAAAGTTTATCCGTTTGCAATAACTTTGTCTCAAATCCATATATATATATATATATATATATATATATATATATATATATATATATTTGTACAACAGTTCCCCCTCTATCACTATTCTCCTTCATCTGCAAGATTCAAACCCTAAATTCACCCATAAAGCGATTTCGTTCTTACCTTCCTTTGTCTCAAACCTACTTAAAATGGCCAACCCTGATCCCCGAAACCAACTGGATTTTGCGATGCACTTACACAAGCAACATAATCAAGTTGCTCTATTGTCGTCTGAGAAAGATCCTGGTTTCTCAAATGTTTGCCGCTTCTTATCTCTAACCAGCTACCTCACCACCCTCACAATCGACCCTCCATTATATGAAGATCAACTTTTGGAGTTCTAGAGGACCTGCCAGGTGGTCATCTTGGATGGTGGAAGGGTATTGTCTGCCACAGTGCAGGGGAGGACAGTATTCATCACTCCAGCCACCATCAACTCACATCTAAGGCTGGATGATGAAGAGGGTGACTTGTCTTTCACTAAGTCAATTGTTAATGACTCATTCCTGCAGATGGGCTATGAAGGGGTCTACTCCGTAAGAACCTTCAGAAAGGGCAAGGTCTCCTACAAATGGAAGTACCTCATCCATGTGGTCATCCACTCCCTTTCAAACAAACATGGAGGATGGGATCAAATTCCTGAAGACCTTTACTATATAGTTCATGGAATGGTTCAAGGGGCCAAGTTTAAGTATTCTCAATTTTTATATACAAATCTGCTTACAAACTTGGACTCCCTAGAATATTATATGTTCCCAAGATATGTTCAGTACATTCTTAACTGTGAACTGGGCTCACAGTTAAGGGGAACAGGTAATATTCTTAAATTGGGACAGATGAAGCTTGGCATCTTCAAGTCAATGAGAAAGCCAACTGTTGGCTTCTCAGGGGTAGAAACAGCCCTAGTCCCAAAAATGTTTGAGCTCATTGCTCAAGGTGACAACTTGGCAGCACTAACACCTTCTACCTCTGCAACCCCACACAGCCACAAATCACTATCACCTTCCAAAGAAAATCCAAACAAACCCCTGCTTAGTCTACTCAGGTTGGGCAGGCCGCCAAATCACCAACCATGCAGGAATGCAGGACTGTTGAAGGGTGTCAATGTAATAGTTTCATAATAAGGAGAGTGTTAGAACACTTAACAGATCAAATAGGAAACCGGGTTTGTATAGATAATGATGCTAAGAACACAAGCAGATATGAGACAGAATAAGAACAACAACAAGATGATGTTGGTTTTCAAGAATGATGTATATTGCTCTCAAGTTCTATTACAAGTGTTACAAAAGCATAAAGAAAGATACAAGTACTTGAGACACTTTATACTACATCCTACAGCCGGTTATACTTTGAAAGCCAGCTAGAAACACTAATCTAGACAACAACAAGATCAATGTAGAGTCAAAAAGTAGATTGTCTTTTGACTTGTGACTATGACATGCTATAGCTCACATCCTAATGTATTACAAAAAGGATAAAAGGTACAAAAGTAGAAAGCTACAGACCAATGACCATAATCTATAGTTGACAAAAGCATGGACCTTTTCACCAACTCATATAAGTTGGTGAGTCTTCAGAGTGGTAGCGGAAAGTTGTTCAGCTTTGTCAAAAGGAGATCAGAGAAAGCATGTCTTCTCTGTCTTCGGAAGAAATAAGTCTTTGGCTTCGGAAGACTTTGTCTCTAAAGCTTCGAAAGTCTTCATCTTTGGCTTTGAAAGATTTTGGTCATTTGGCTTTGGAAGCTTTTACATTTAGCTTATTTCCTTGAGTTGTGTAAAACTTCTGAAGTAACTTCACTCAGTACTTTATGCATGCATGCTGAGAGCTCTTTGGTTACTTTGGTTGCATCAGCCTCTAAGTATAAACCTTACAAACTCCCCCTAGGCTGATGCTACTAAAACAGAAGGGATTACTTTATCTATTAAACATCCTCATCAGGATCAAGACCATTCCTTTCTTCATGATTTGGTCAGGATCCCTCAAACTTTCATAGTATCTCCTCATGTCATAGAGATCATGCAGAGGAAGATCAAGTATATCTTGCTGGAAGTAGACATCTTGACCTCCTTGATCTCTAATGACATACTATATGTCTGGATTAGCAGAAAATGTCTAGGACAAGATGGGTCACTCAACATCAAGAGGCTCTCTTTGAATAGGAGTTGGATGAGCAGCCTCTTCTTGATCACCCTCAGGATATTCTGACCCATCCTGAGGTGTAGAGGTGGATGCCTTGGACTTCTTCTTCTTTTCCTTGTCCCTTCTAGTAGCCCATCCTTTTCTTCCTCTTTCCAGATTTCAACTGAGAAGACTGGCCTTTAGTACCAGGTTGTCTTTATGTGTCTTTCTCAGTTGGGTCCTCCTCCTTCATAGGTTCAGAAGAAGAGGGATCAGGACCCTGTCGTGGACCAGAAGATGAAGTAGCTTGTGGTCTAGCACTAGGTTTAGGTTGTGTTGTCTCTTATGGTTCAACCTTGACCTCAACTTCAGGTGCAGCCTGACTTGGTGGAGAATGCAAGTCCATAAGCTCACCCCTTTTAATCTTCTGCTTGATCACCCTAATATGCTCATCCATGATGGATAGAGACATTGGGCTAAGCCTTCAGAGAATCCATACAGCTTCAAGAAGCTCATCATCCTCTGCCTATTAGCAGACTTCTTTAGACTCTTTTGGATGATGGCTCTTGACTTTGCAGCTTCTTCTCTCATCTTCCTCTTAGCACCTTTTTGTTCCTTCATTACTTGTTGCTCGAGCTGCTTAAGGTACTCAAATTCTATGTATTCATATGATAAGGGAAGAAGTGCAGATGCCTGATAGAGTCCTGTGGCATTCAAGTAGCTAATCATATTTTGTTTGTCTGCTTCTTTGTCTACCTAAGGTTGTTGTTCAGTTGTCACAGCCTCTGTCTCAGGGCTTTCTTGAACTGGGGAGAGAGTAGAAGTATGCTTGTAGAGTTTTTTTCATCCTCTTTTCTTCCTTGATCTTAAGAAGTAGTTCTGCATCCTCTGCCTCCTTCCTCTCCTTTGACATCTTAATGTCAGCCAGTTCGTTTAACTCTTCTAAAGGAAGAGAGATGAGTTCATCAATGTTATAGTTTCTGGTCCCTAAGTAGTTCAATGTGGCTGCCCTTAACTCATCATCTTGAGTGTTTGGCCTGGGGATAGCCCTGATTGCAGCTTCCATGAAGTCTGGGGATCTACTTGAACTCCCTACCCTTAGCTTCTTATTCCTCTCTCTTTCCTCCTCCTTAATCTCCTCAGGAGTCATCTTCCTTTTACCTTTGTCACTCACAGACCTTTGTGACTTAGGTTGGAGAGAGCTTTGGCCTTCATTGCTTGGTTCTTCACTTGAGCTCTGGCCAGAGAGAGGTTTTGAGACACCTTCACCGGGTGATGGTTGCTGAAGCTGTTCCTGTCATCTCAAGGTTCATAGGTTCAACTGCTGGGCCTTCAGTCAAGGTTTCCCCTTCGAAGCTAATCTTGGGTTCCACCTCAACATCCAGTTGACCAACAGTCTTCCCTGCTAGCCTCTATCTATATAGTCTTGTCTTTAGTTTGAAGTCTTCAAGCACCCTCTGTTGAATCCTATCAGCTAACCTTGCACCTTGCCTATTTTGACTTGGGTTGGCAAGTGGTAGGTTGACTAGGTAGGTGCTCTTATAGAATCTTAGGGTGTAGAAGTTAAAAATCTCTTGTTGCCCCTAAGATCTAGAGATTACCAGGGCTCTCTTTTGATCATCATATCTCCATCCCACTATTGGGTTCTCAGCAGGGTGAGATGGAGCAGGCATAGCCCTTGGTATACTCTCCTCAAACAGACTTTGTATGAGTGAGTCCACATCAATGTGAACTTGAGGAGGTTGCTGAGTATGGACAAGAGCAAGAGAGGGTGGTGAGTCCTCTATGTCTATGCTCTGAAAAGAACTCCCAGGGTTTGTGATTGCAGGTAGGACTTTCTCTCCCTACAGATAACATGGTTCTTGCAGCTTCAATAAGTGTCCTATTTCTCTTCTCACCACACCGTTTTGCTAAGGAGTCCTAGGAGCACTATATTGTCTTGTGATACCCTTTTTATCACAAAATGTGTTAAGAATTTGATTTATGAATTTGGTTCCTTGATCACAACTTATGATTTTTACCCTGTGATCACATTGATTCTTAATTTTCAGAATGAAGCTTTTCAAGATCTCAGGGGTCTTATCCTTGGATTTAAGAAAGAAGACCCAAGTGAATCTTATGAAGTCATCTGTGATCACCAAGCAATAAGAGGTCCTTCCTAAACTTATTACACTGATAGGGCCAAAGAGATCCATATGCAACAAGAGTAGGGGTGTAGTGATGGAGTTCATTTCTTTTGGCTTGTGAGATACCTTGTGTTGCTTCCATTTTAGGCATGCAACACAATGGTCATCACTTGTAAACTCTTTCTTTAGCATTCCAGTTACCAAATCATTCTTAATTAGTTTATTCATGTTTTTTAAGTTTACATGGCACATTCTTTTATGCCAAAGGAAAGACTCATCACTATTGGCCTTAGACAGAAAGCAAGAAACTTCTCCTGAAGGGGATGTTTCCTGCAAGTCCATCTTGTACATGTTCCCTCTCATGGGGGCTCTGGGCAGGATGCTCTTGAGGAATGACCACCCTGGTCTTGATAACAATGCACTCATGCTTAGTAAAAAGCATGTTGTGTCTTTGATCACAAAATTAGGATACACTAAGAAGATTGTATCCAAGCTCCTTGACAAAGTTTACCTTTTCAATGCTGAGCTTACCATTTATGACCCTGCCCCTTCCAGTAATGTAACCTCCGGAATCTCCTCCAAAAGCAACTGGCCCTCCATCAATTCTTTCAAAGTTTTAAAGCAAAGAGCCATTGCCTGTCATATGCCTGGAACAACCACTATCAATGATCCACATATTTTCTTTGGTCTTGAGCGATTCCTGCACAAAAGGAGATGGTTAGTTACATTTGGGAACCCAAGACTCATTGGTCTTGGGCTCACCAAAGTGAACTGAAGACAATTCAACAATAATTGATCCTATATTTAGACTTTGAGGATCATCAGCTGTTGTTGATGAAGAGCTTTCAGTCACTTGGTCTTCTTTTATCTTCCACACCATCTTTGGAAGGTAAGACTTGACCTTTAACACTTCAGAAGTTTTGATAACTTTGGAAGTTTTGGAGACTGGGCCTTCGGAAGATCTTACATTCACTGCAGCAGACTTTAGTACTTCGGAAGCATTCCTTTCTTCCAAGACCAAATTTTCTTCTGAAGGGAAGTTTTCACTTGTCTTCAACTTAACTTTGGAGCTTCCGAAAGGAAAAGATTTTCCTTCGAAGCTGTTTTCTTCTTTTTCTTTTCAGAAGTCTTCTTTTTAGTCATGTGGATAGTAATTTTTGGGATTGTAGAAGCAATCCTTAGCTAGATGAGAAGTGCTAACACACATGACACTTTTAGTTGGCTTACTTCCGAGAGTCTTCTTTTGTGTAGGAAGCTGAGCTTGATCACTTTCCACTCCTATCTTCATCTTCACAGATGATGTAGCAGGCTTCTTAGGGTGATGCTTACTTTTAGAAATGGATGGTTCAAGCTGTGCAGTAGTGGAGCACATTTGATCAGCCTTCTTTTCTTCATAGGGATGAGGTGGACATGAACTAGAACCCCTGGTATTAGAGTTCATAGTTGTATCATCAGTCTTTACCATTTCAAATCCTGCAGAGATAAAGACTTGTTTCTGCTTGGAGTTGAAGGTGGCCTTGATCTCTTGAACCTTCTTTGCCTTTCTCTATGCATTTCTGATCAAGTCTTCCTCTTGGACTTGCTCAACCCTGGTTCTTTCCTCTCCTTAGGAATAGTGACCCTTCTTGGGATTATCTTCTTCACTCATCTCAAATCCATCCTTCACTACCTCCTCTTCATCTTCATCCTTTTCTTGAATAACGTCTATGAGGGGAAGCTCATCTTGACAAGTTCTACACCTTGGAGATCTTACAGATAGTAGAGTGTGTGGAGGAGCTATCTCAGTAGATCCCAGTCCCAGCTTATTCTGATAACAAATCTTTGAATGTAAGGATGAGGATATGATGTTCTTGAAGGTATCTTCTTCAAGAACACATTTTTCTGCCCAGGTTTTGCTGATCACAAGCTCAGCTTGGCATTCAATTAACTTGGTAATGAGATCCTTAATTTGAGTCCTGTAATTTGTGTGCTCATGCTTTAGAGTTGAAATGGTTTTCTTATCCTAAGTTTATAATCATTTTCAATTCTTTTAAAATCAGTTTTTAAAATATTCAGGGACTCAAGATCATATCTCATTTCTAAGTTATAGGGTATTAACTTTAGCAATACATTTAGGGGTGCAAAGATGTTCCAATACCTTGGCTTCTTCATGATCTGCCATTAGTGCTTGGTTTGGGGAGACATCTTCAACCTGAAAGCTCCAATCAAAGCCTCCTTCTTCAATAGCAACTGCAGCTTGCTGCTTGGGCTTCTCAGTTTTTGGAGTTCCATCAGTGTAGTTTGGCCTGGTTTATGCTTGGCCACCATTTGTTATTGGTGCCTTGCACTCCCTAGCAAAGTGTCCCATTTGCTTACAGTTGTAACACTTCACTTTGCTTTTATCCAGCCCAAACTTTCCACTGGATGCATTGCTGGGAAACTTCCTCCTAGTTCTCTTGTAGAACTTCTTGGTCCTGTGAGTGAGAAAAGCCATTTGCTGGACTATCTCCATGTATTCCAGATCATCTGGATGGATACAGTCCAAGTCTTCAAGAGTGAAGAGAAAATTGCTACTGCTTTCATCAGTAGACACAAAGGCTTATGAAGAGCTTGTCTCTTGGAATGGGCTTCCTTGGATGTAGATCTCCCTTGGTGTCTTCGGGAAGGTGATGAAAGGACCCTTTTGTGAGTTTTCAGGGTAGCAGAGTAGATGATGCTGTGGTTCTCTGCAGTCCCTTTCAATCACATGAAGGGTTGAACTCTGCTGATTGCTGGACGAGTTGCCAGATGGATTTTGCATGTTTATGTCCATCTGGTATCCACTAAGGATACCATACAACTCTGTGATAGTAAGGGTCTTGAGGTTTTCAGTCCTTTTAATGACCACACAATAGTGTGTCCATTGTCTAGGAAGAGCAGACATGAACTTCCTCATAATATCCCTATTCTTAAGACTTACTCCAACATCCATTAGGGTATCCATAATCTCAACATACCTGAAGTATTGTTAAGTCATGGTTTCACCTGTTTTGTAGGTGAAGTTCTCAAACTGCTATTTCAAGAGGTCTTTTTTGTTTTCTTTTGCTTCATTTGACCCCTCATACATAAGCTTCAGTGCATCCCATAGTTGTTAGCAGTCTTACTTCTTGAAGCCTCTATAGATAGAGTTTGGAAGAGCAGTTTGGAGAGCGGTCATGGCCTTCTGATCTATATCAATCTTCTTCTGAGTAGTCAGCCACTTCCTTTGGTATCATGCCACCACCAGCAGCAGCTGAAGTGGTGCATGTATGAGGTCTAGAGACAACAGATCCCCACATCCTTTTGTCTTGAGACTTGATGAAGCCTTCCATTCTTTGGCACCAAGTATAAAAGTCATCAGGAGTGATCAGTGGAGATTTTGTCATGGTATCGGTTTCCATATTAGCCTTGGTAAGAGCTACCATTTGAGTTGTTAAGTGTTTTATAAAAGTAAGGATTTTAAGATGGTGAGATCTTACAATCGAGAGCCTAAAATGCTCTGATACCAATTGCAGGACTGTTGAAGGGTGTCAATGCAATAGTTTCACAATAAGAAGAGTGTTAGAACACTTAACAGATCAAATAGGGAACCGGGTTTGTATAGATAATGATGCTAAGAACACAAGCAGATATGAGACAGAATAAGAACAATAACAAGATGATATTGGTTTTCAAGAATGATGTATATTGCTCTCAAGTTCTATTACAAGTGTTACAAAAGCATAAAGAAAGATACAAGTACTTGAGACACTTTATACTACATCCTACAGCCGACTATACTTTGAAAGGCAGCTGGAAACACTAATCTAGACAACAACAAGATCAATGTAGAGTCAAAAGGCAGATTTGTAACACCCGAAAACTTGGTCAAATAAATAGAAAAGAAAAGTATCTAGAAGAAATAAAAGAAGGGGCAAAGATGAGGGGTGTAAAGTGTAAAAGTACACCAAAAAGTCAAAAATATGTGTATAAAGGCCATGGTCGCCCATGCCCTTTCCTGCTGCTGCTGCTACTGAAAGAAAAGAAAAGAAGAAGCTACATTTTTAGGTTTCTCTCGGTTGTGAGGAAGAATAGGGCTGAGACTTTGAAGGTTAGTGTGTTTTGGTGTTAATTGGTTCGGTTTTTATGGGGTTTTCAACCTTAAACCGATTATTAAGTGTTCTATGTGTTTTGGTGTTTGTTTTCTTTGTTTTTAGGTGTTTGAACTCTTGTACAAGCAGGTTCGGAGGAGTTTTGCTTGTTTGCTATAATAGGTGAGTTCTAGACCCCGGTTTCTATGTATTTTAAACTGTTTTTAGGGCTGAAAATGCATGATTAAAATGTTTTATGTGGGTGCTTAGAATGTTAAGTTTATGCTTAGAACAGGTGCAAAGGCAGATCTGGGATAGTTATGATTCTGAAAAATGAATAACAGGTGGTCATGCGCCCAAACAGGGCCCATGCGCCTGGAAAATTTGCCTTAGAAAAATTAGGAGGGGCTCATGCGCCCCAATAGTACCCATGCGGCTAAGATGTTTGCCTGAAATTGCTAAGTATAATCTCATGCGCCTAAATAGTGTAATGCGCCCAACCAATTGTTCAGGCGCCTAAGTGCTAGTCCATGCGCCTGAACAGTTCATGTGCCCAGAATGTAAGCTACAACACCCAAGTGTAGGATTCATGCGCCCAAATACTGTTGATGCGCCTAAGCAGGGCTCATGCGCCTGCATAGTTGCCATGCGCCTATATACTTGGAAAATTTTCTGGAATTTTGGGAAATCAGAATTTTAGGGTTTGACCCTGGTTTGACTTGATGCTATTATCTGATTATTTTATTTATGTTTTGGGCTGTTCTTGTGTCCCTATTTATTGTATTATTATGTGACTTTACGTGGTGTGATTTATCCGTATACGTAAAGTATTATCATTAAAGAAAGTGGAAAGATTAATGATAATGAGAAGTGGAACATAAAGAACGGAAGAAAGTCTTGCAAGCAAATTCACTCGAGGTTCACAACCACTAGGTTCTTAGCTCAACTGTGTGCGGTTTAGCTAACCCGTTGGATGCACACAGGGTCAATCTTTGAGATTGAGGGGACCCTTGTTGCTGCCCTGGTACTGGAGTCAGCTTAGTGCACCAGTTTGGGGTCTATTTGTAGACCTCGCCCAGTACCAGTTTTGTGCGCAATATCGGGGGCATAGCACATTGGTCCGGATTAAGTGAAAGATTAAAATAAAGGTTCGAATGAATGATGATGGAAATGGTAAAGAAGATAATGGATG
This sequence comes from Flaveria sonorensis, assembly GCA_025506505.1. Taxonomy (NCBI): domain Eukaryota; kingdom Viridiplantae; phylum Streptophyta; class Magnoliopsida; order Asterales; family Asteraceae; genus Flaveria; species Flaveria sonorensis. The sequence goes on from CM046426.1 coordinate 21,807,386, forward strand.
TTATCTTAACTGTACGTATGATGTGTGATCGCGTACGAAGGAAAAGCATATTATTTAAAAAAAAAGGTATTTTCATATACAAATCTTTCAAGGTATTTTAACGTTCCTAAACTAGAGCTCACTCAGCAACGCTGACTTTTATGCATTTTCAGTTGGCAGTAAATTGCTGAGGATGGCACTCGGGGAGGCTACTCGTCGGGGCTAGAATGACATCCGTTCATTCTTAATAATATTGTTGTTTTGTAATGCAATTAACTGATCTTTTGTAACTGATAAGAAACATAAATGTATTGCTTAGCAACAACATTTATTAATAAAGTGAATGGTTTTTTATGTTAATTTCGCTGCATTGTTTTAAGAATTATGTAATGTTTTTATTTAATTATATTGTGATTGACCGACTGTGAGGTCTCCGGGAACGGGGCCTTACAAGATTGCCTTTTGACTTGTGACTATGACATACCATAGCTCACATCCTAATGTATTACAAAAAGGATAAAAGGTATAAAAGTAGAAAGTTACAAATCAATGACCATAATCTACAGTTGACAAAAGCATGGACCTTTTCACCAACTCATATAAGTTGGCGAGTCTTCAGAGTGGCAGAGGAAAGTTGTTCAGCTTTGTCAAAAGGTGATTAGAGAAAGCATGTCTTCTCTGTCTTTGGAAGAAATAAGTCTTTGGCTTCGGAAGACTTTGTCTCTAAAGCTTCAAAAGTCTTCATCTTTGGCTTCGGAAAATTTTGGTCATTTGGCTTCGGAAGCTTTTACACTTAGCTTATTCCTTGAGTTATGTAAAACTTCCAAAGTAACTTCACTCAGTACTTTATGCATGCATGCTGAGATCTCTTTGGTTACTTTGGTTGCATCAGCCTCTAAGTATAAACCTTCCAAACTCCCCCTAGGCTGATACTACCAAAACAGAAGAGATTACTTTATCTATTGAACGTCCTCATCAGGATCAAGGCCATTCCTTTCTTAATGATTTGCTCAGGATCCCTCAAACTTTCATAGTATCTCCTCATGTCATAGAGATCATGTAGAGGAAGATCAAGTATGTCTTGCCAGAAGTAGAAATCTTGACCTCCTTGATCCCTAATGACATACTATATGTCTGGATTAGCAGCAAATGTCTAGGACAAGATGGGTCACTCAACAGCAAGAGGCTCTCTTTGAATAGGAGGTGGATGAGCAGCCTCTTCTTGATCACCCTTAGGATGTTCTAACCCATCCTGAGGTGTAGAGGTGGATGCCTTGGACTTCTTCTTGTTTTCCTTGACCCTTCTGGTAGCCATCCTTTTCTTCCCTCTTTCCAGATTTCAACAGAGAAGACTGGACTTTAGCACCAGGTTGTCTTTGTGTGTTTTTCTTAGTTGGGTCCTCTTCCCTCACAGGTTCAGAAGGAGAGGGATCAGGACCCTGCTGTGGATGGTCATCAGTAGGGACAAAAGGAAGAAGAAGAAGAAGAAGTCCAAGGCATCCACCTCAACACCTTAGGATGGGTCAGAACATCCTGAGGGTGATCAAAAAGAGGCTGCTCATCCATCTCCTATTCATGTAGAGCCTCTTGCTGCTGAGAGATCCATTGTGTCTTGGATGTTTGCAACCAATCCAGATAGATGGTAAGTCACTAGAGATCAAGGATTTTAAGACCTGTACTTCTAGCAAGACATACTTAACCTCCCTCTGCATGATCTTTATGACATGAGGAGATACTTTAAGAGTCTGAGTAATCCTAACCAACTGATGATCAATGGAATGGTCTTGATTCTGATGAGAACTGTCAACAGATGAAGATCAAGAATCAAAGCTATCTTTAGTTTTGGTAGCATCAGCATAGAGGGAGTTTGTAAGGAATACACTTAGAAGCTGATGTAACCAAAGAACAACAAAGAGCTCTTAGCATGCAGAAATGAAGTACAAACAAGTTGCTTTGGAAGATTTGATATAACTCAGTGAATTATGCTAAGTATCAAATCTTCTGAAGCCAAAAGACCGTATCTTCCGAAGCCAAAGATGAAGTCTTTCGAAGCTTCAAGGACAAAGTCTTTCGAAGCCAAAGATTGCTTTCTTCCGATGACAGGGAAGACATGCTTTTTCTGAATCACCTTTTGTCAAAAGCTGAACCACTTTTCGCTGCCACTTTTGAAGACTCACCAACTTATATGTGTTGGTGAAAAGTCCATGCTTTTGTCAACTATAGATTAAGGTCTTTTGTGTGTAACTTTCCAACTATGTACTTTTATCTTTTTTGGTACATCTTGCATCTTATTCCTACCATCTATTTATAAGGAAGAAAAGAACTCCTAATCATAAAAGAGAATCATGACTGTTAGCTTAAATTAAGTATTGTTTGATTTATGCTTTGACTGCTTTATTATATATGATTGTCTAATTATTAAATTATTAATTCCAAAATAGAATTTGGACATATCCATTTTTCTGACCCATGGCCCATTTGATCAATTTTTGACCCGTGAACATTTTAACCCACAAATATGATTAGAGCCATCAAATTGCAGACGTTCTATTATCATTCAATCCATTCCTTTTTACTTGCAATATTCACATGCCAATTCCATCATTGAAATCATTCCATGATTTGATTTCAATAGAAAGACTTAAATTCTATTCCTCAAGGCTATCCATACATATTACCCAATCTGACTCGTTTCAACCGGTAGAAATTATACCCTTTATTTTAAGTCCCAATAATTCAATCACTTTCATCTTAAACAAATAGTAGTAAAATATTTTGAGTTCAAACAATCATTCTAAAAGTAAAGGTATAAGCTAGAAAACCTATGGATCTCAGCCTTCTTGTTTTCTTGTGTTGCTCGGTCCTTCTCCTTTCACTCCTTATGTTTGCTATGACTCAGGTACTAAAAATCCTTAACATGGATGATCTTTAGCTTCTAATTTTAGCTTGAATTAAAGGATTTACATAATCATAATTTTTGACTTGAGGAGGTGTTCTCCTTCTTCTCCAAAATGTCGACCCTTCCCCCACTACCAAAACCCCTTAACTTTTATTTCTTCCCTAATCTTATATTTATTAATTCTTCTTTCTTGAGTTGTCAATTTCAGTCCCTTAACTTTGGTTTTTATTTTAAATCCCAAAGTTCTTTTTCATTCACTATTAACAAAGAATCAAACTAACATGGTTACTTTGGTTAATGTATATATTTCATTTCATAAAACTAACAAATACGATTATTAATGAGATTTCAAATTTGGGGTGTTACATCGCCACCTTTTAATTCACAACTTTAATTAAAGGGAGAACTTCATATATACCCCTAGAAACTTTTAAAATATCATATATACCTAGACAAAATATAATATATCATATATGCCCCTAAAAAACCTTTTGAATATTATATATAACCTATAAAACTTTTTAAATATCATATATACCCCTTGAAACATTTCTAAATACCATATGTACCCATAGAAAACTTTTATAATATTATATATACCCTAACGATATATATATATATATATATATATATATATATATATATATATATATATATATATATATATATATATATACACACATACAGAGTAAGAAATCTTACTAATATCATATAGACTTATACTAACATCAAAATATCAAATATAATTTTTATTTTATTATTAAAAAATTAAAACTGTAATTAATACATAAAAACAGTTTACTGTTTTTGTGTTATTATTAATTGTTATTATTGTTTGTACTATGTTTTTAATATATATATTTTTCATATGATAGTTATAGTTTTCAAAGAAAAGTATTGTTTTTTAGATTTTGAAAATAATAGCACACAACACTAACCTAGTTAAAAAACATAATGAGCATATTTGCTATAAAAACACATACTTTTATATTAAATCTCATGTTTTATCTTGAATTTTATTAGATTATCACAGTTTGTTACAATTTAAACTCAATTGGAGAAATCTAAGAATTTTGAAATGTAAAATCTTATATACCTACTTAAGTATAATTCATAAAACTAATTAATTGAGATTTTAAAAATAAACTTTGATTCTAACCCGACCTTATAAATATGTAATATTTGAGAAAAAAAATATGAAAATTTTCTAAATATAAAATATTTTATTTCAAATATATTTGAACGGTCATATTCTAATTTCTTTTTAACAAAATAAATTAATATCAGGAATATGATATTTAGTTATAGAGAAGTGTATATATGATATTTTAAATTTAATTTGGATATTTATGATATTTGTAAAGTTTTATAAGGATATATATGATATTTAGGAGGTTTTTAGGGGCATGTATGATATTTTCAATTTGATTTGGACATATATGATATTTGAAAATTTTAGTAAAGGTATATATGATATTCTAAAAGTTTTGTAGGGGTATATATGATATTTTGAAATATTGTGTGGGTATATATAATATTGTAAAAATTTATAGGGTTATATATGAAATTCTCCCATAAATGAAACAATAAGAAAAAAGGTTTCTAAAAATAACTTGAACTCAATGTTTACTAACTTTAAATTTACTCTAATAATGTCAAGATAGGCATTAAAAACTGTATTTTTACTACACCTCTCACAAAGTGTGAATCTTGGTCCTTCCCATAAGTCTGTAATTGAAATGAACATTAAAAAGAAGATTTCTAAAGTTGTCTTAAAAATAATAAATTTTCAAGATGGTCACCAAGGATTCAACTTAAGAATTTGATTCTTGCTCATTAAACATTCAATTGCAATAGAGGTATGTGCAGTTGGCTAAGGATTAAAAGGAGTTATTTTTATTATAGTTTTCTCATAAATGAAAACCTGCCAGCATCGAAGAAGGATGATTGTTTTAGAGTGGCAATCCCTTCTTCCTTTATTAAAAATGTATGTATTAAACTCCATTGGAGGTATTTATTATAATGCATATTATTCTCTTTGGTTGGTGGGACCAATGTATTATTGTAGCTTTCTAATTTCACCACCAAGCTTTTGTGATTTTACTTTTTTGAAAACTTTTGTACCTATAATATTTGGTTTATAGAGAGAAAGAGAGAGAGTTAAGAAGTTTAGAAATGCTCTGCATTTTTTCTCTACCTTTCACCCTTATAGAGAGAGAAAGTAGTGGAAGAATTTGAGATGGAAAAGAACGAGGTGCCTATCGACACCGATGGTGTTCAGTTGCCTTTCGAGTGTCACATGTGATGTTGCCTCCCTTTTCTTCTCTGTTTTCCTCTCTATATTTTAAGGGCTTTCATTATCGGCAGTTCATCATTTGGGGGAGCTTTTGGTGGAGGGTGACCTTGTTGATTTCTCTCGGGAATCAAGAATCGAAGACCCTTGGGAGGCTTGGGAGGCACATACAACACTAGGAAGAAGCTCGGGATTGTCTAAACATCATCCATTATGGAGGCGCATACAACACTTGGAAGAAGCTCGGGATTGTCTAAACATCATCCATTGTGGATCACCGATAGGATTGTTCCATTTCACCTGTAATTTTATATCTATCTTTTATGTTGTTTGTTGTCACACCCAGGGCCCAAGGAGGGTGGGACGTCACAAACTGGCAATACACATGGTAGCGGAAACTAACCATCACAAGAGCACACAAGGAGAGAAATCAAGTGGCATTACATTTAAATAACATCATCGGGCTTTAAAAGTCTAGCACAATACAAAAGTAAAATCCATTACAGAATATTCAAATGTTCAACCGACATCAAATCAAATTGCCTAACATATTTTAAAATCAAGTAATGCCATAGGTAGTCACGATACTAGGTCACCCACACGAATTCTCCAACACATCAAGCTTCCATCAAAGATTACCTGAAACATGCTCAAAAAGGTTTTGGGTCAACTATAAAGTTGGTGAGTTCAAGTGCTTAAAGTTTTAAAAACAAAAGGACTCTTAAGAGTCCAAGAATCAATTTAAAATCATAAGTATCATTTGTTGTGGAGGTCACAATCAACCCTGCACTCAGTCCCGGCTAGTCTCTTCTAAACTTGTGTTATTATCGGTTAACCTATAGAGAGAACTGAGCCTCAAATAGTACACCATACCTGCTGAGTGGTACACCATAGTTTCTTATAATACTTGTTACATGACACAAATGACCCTGCAGGATCTTAGTGTGGTACCCTTCTTATTATGCCATTGGGTTATGACTGAAGGCACTGTGCGTGGGGGATTTCCCAAGTAGATCTACCCATATAGAACAAGCGGTTCACCAAGAATTAATGATTGTGATACAATATAAGAGCAGGTTCTACCAATCACCATAACATATAAGCATCACATAATAGCACGTACATAATTTTAGTTCAAACATAGCATGTTTCATCCCAAAATAGTAGTAAAAAGGAAACACTAAACTCACCTTAGAATCAAACAACAGTTTCCTCAAGCACAAAAAGGTCCAAGTTCTAGCACCCTATTATCAGGATACAGGTTGTAAGTTATATGTTCTCAGACTATTGAAAGTATAACTAGGTGTGTTTTATGGCCACAAGTTCATTTAGCTTCTTTTCTTAAGAGTTTGCTTAAAAAAGTTTCCTTTAGAGGAAAGTTAGGGTTTTATCACATGAGTGACAAGTTATATGACTCTTATCAATTTATTAATGTGACAATAAATTTCCTAAGAGTTTCTGGTCATACGATGTTGAAATTCAGTTATATTTACGGAATTTACCCTTTGGTCCCTCAAGTTTTAGAATTTACATTTTTACCCCAAAGTTTGCTTTCATTCCATTTCTTGACCCAATATGACCCTTGTTAATTTCTTAAGGTTTTTATAACCCATTTGGGCCTGTTTAAACAAAAAATTTCTAGAATTTAGTTTGTAAGATTAAAACACAAATATTTAAGTTACCGTGAAATCGTCCATTTTAAGCATCTAGTTTTCAATCTTTAATATCAACAAACAAATTCAAATATTACTTTCTAAGTAATTCTAATAGGTTTCATAATCTGTTTAAAATGAGTTTTTGGGTCATAAGAGCATAAAGCCTCGTTTTTACAATAAACTTGTTAAAAACTCGTTTTACCCGGAACCGGAAGATCAAATCTCAAATTTTCCACAATATCTCATATTGGTACTTATAACTTACTGAAATAATATGGATTTGTTGGTTTTAATCTTGTTATCCTATTTTACAAATTTTATTTAAAAATCACCCGGTTTAGGCTTGTTTATGTTAAATAAATCCTTGAAATTACATATTAATCCAATAAATCACCAAATTCGGTTTTTACCACTAAAATACTTCTTTTAGGGCCTGGAACTTTTAAAACATTAGACTTTTTAAGATTTGACCATATTTGAGAATTTTGTCACTTTTCGGGTCTTTAATATTACCCATTTAGTCCATTTTACTACTACTTTTAACATATTTACTTTTAATATTTACTATGTCGGTGGAACAAACACTAGTTTTCAGATTTTACATACGTACATCATTTGTTGCATTAAAGGGTTGAACATTACATTTACACATGTGTAACCGACATAGTTTGTGCATAAATGTCACCAAATATTTTTGTTACTTTTAAAACAAGTTATAGTGATGTTCATTTACTATTTTTGAGCAGGTTTTAACATGGGTTTAGTGGTTTTCAAAACATATGGGTTTTAGGTGCAAAACCCATGAAAATAGGGCTTTCGGGGGTGCAAACTAGTGCACCAACCGTGGTCCATGTTTTACCTTCAAGAGATACCTTGTAAGATGTCTAGAATTCCCAAAAGCAGTAGGTGTTGTAGAAAGTTTCTGTTTTGAACCAAGAAAGTAAGATTTTTGTAGAAAAAAATGGGAAAACTTAAGAAATGACTTTATTCAGGTACATAGATGCTTACACTCCAGAAGTTTTGCATTTTTGGAATGATTAAAGGAGTACGAGGGCTTTTGATTCACGATTTTGAGCTGGAACACCTTGTATCTTGCAAAATCTCGCGTGAAAACCCACTTTGGTTCACCTTTTCGCCTTGTTTGCACTTGGTGGACGTTGTGATGAAGCTATACTTTGAAATTTCACTGGAATGGAGAAGAGAATGCAAAAAACTTGAAGGTTTTTGGGGCTATATTCTTGAGGTTGAGAGAGAGATGAAGATAAGAGTGAATGTTACATGAATGGGAAAGAGAGATGGAAGCGTGGGTTAGTGGGTTTGTAGATTTCAAGGGGGATTTTGTATGGTGGAAGGGGGCGGACGAATTCAATGGGGGGGGATTTTTATTTTATTTTATAAAGTGTGTGTTTAAAATTGTAGGTGGTGTGTTGTATTTTATAAAATTTGCATGTAAATTATAGATACATGTATATTTATGACCGTATATGTGTATGAACACATTCTTATTTTAGTTTTATTTAAAACTCTTAATTTAATGTAAATTTTGTATTTTCTAAAATCTCTTAATAATTTCTAGACTAAGGCAAGTCATAATAGAATCTTCTAAGGCAATTAAGCATATAAACAATTAGCATGGAAGAAAGATAAAAAGTAATAATACAAGATTAATTGGAGTTAAAATAGAATCTAGGAATTGGTTGTTACATTCTCCCACTGTTTGGGAAATTTCATCCTGAAATTTTAGCTTTGATCCAGCTTTGAACAAGTGGACTTAAAGAGGTGTGGATACTTCTTCCTCATCTCATCTTCTCGTTCCCAAGTGAACTCGGGTCCTCACCTAGAGTTCCACCTTACTTTGACCTTGGGTATATGACTACGTCTTAGTTTCTTGATGAACTAGTCAGTAATCTCTATAGGCTCCTCCACAAAGTTCAATTTATTATTAATTCTAGCTTCCTTCAGTGGTAATTCCAAGATTTTGCCTGCCAAACACTTTTTTCAAGTTAGACACATAGAAGGTGTCATGTATATAGCTCATTCTTGTGGTAGCTTTAATTGATATGCTACCGGGCCAACCCTTTCTAAAATTTCAAACGGTCCAATGTATCTTGGGCTTAGCTTGCCTTTCTTGCCTAACCTGATTGCACCCTTCCATGGTGCGACCTTTAACATCACCTTATCACCCACTTGAAATTCTAAAGGTTTTCATCTCCTATCCGCGTACTTCTTCTGACAATCTCTAGCTGCTCTCAATCATTCCTTGATCTTAAATACTTTGTCCGTGTTTTCCATCATGATGTCAGGTCCCATCACTTGGCTATCGCCAACCTCACTCCAACTTAATAGCGACCGACATTTCTTACCATATAGGACTTCATACGGAGCTGCCTTTATACTTGCATGGTAACTGTTATTATAAGAAAACTCCACTAGGGGAAGGTGGTTATCCCAACTTCCACCGAAGTCGATCATGCAAGCCCTTAACATGTCCTCCAGGGTTTGAATTGTCCTTTCACTTTGTCCTTCGGTTTGACTTCTTAAATCCGGGCCACCAGAAAAGTGACTTTAAATCTTGGTACATCTTGTCACTTCCTGGGTGAACTGAGTATCTAGATTTGTGGGCATCGCCCAGGACTATCTCTCTATTTCCACCATACTTTGGTCCCCATGTCCTTCCTTTGCACTTATACAAACCGTCATTACTCACTTCTAAATGCTTTTCTATTCCCGTTAACATATCCTTGGCCAATTCGTCCTCCTTCAAGGCTTCCCTCTGTGCTTCTTTTAATCTAGCAACAAGGCTAGTATAAACGCTCATTCTCAAGGCACAAACATGAAGGGGTTTCTCCCTTTCCTTTCTACTCAAGGCGTCTGCCACCACATTTGCCTTACCGAGATGGTATCGGATCTCACATTCGTAATCGCTTAACAATTCTACCCATCTTCTTTGGCGTATGTTTAACATTTTCTGATCAAGAATGTGTTGCAGGATTTTGTGATCAGTATAGATAACACACTTGGTACCATAAAGATAGTGTCCACATTTTTAGTACGAACATCACGGCACCCAGTTCTAGGTCATGAGTAGTGTAATTCCTTTCATGCTCGTTCAACAGTTTGGACGCGTAAGCAATCACCTTGTCTTGTTGCATTAACACACACCCCTGCCCCTGGCGCGAGGTGTCATAATAAACTACAAAATGCTCAATGCCTTCTGGTAGGGCAAAGACAGGTGCACTGCACAACTTCTCCGTGAGTGATTCAAATGCTTTGTTCTGTTACTTTCCCCATACAAAGGCTGTATTCTTTTTAGTCAAGGCAGTCAGTGGCTATATAATTCGTGAGAAATCTTTGATAAACCTCCTATAGTATCCAGCTAAACCAAGAAATTGCCTTATCTTGGTAGGAGTTTCAGGAAATATCCAGTTCTTAATGGCCTCTATTTTTGATGGGTCTACTTGAATCGCTTCTTCATTACTACATGCCCTAGAAACTAGATTTCGCGCATCCAAAACTTGCATTTAGAGAACTTCGCATACAATTGTTCGTTCTTGAGCAATTCAAGAATCAATCTAAGATGCTTCTCATGCTCTTCTTTGCTACGGGATTAGATTAAGATGTCATCAATAAACACAATCACAAACTTGTCTAGATATAGGCGGCATACCCGGTTCATGAGATCCATAAAAGCCGCAGGTGCGTTAGTCAGTCCGAAAGGCATGACTATGTACTCATAGTGTCCATATATAGTCCTAAAGTTTGTCTTGGGTATGTCATCCTCCTTTATCTTCAGTTGATGGTATCCTGATATTAAATCTATTTTGGAAAAATAGCTGGCTCCTTGGAGTTGGTCGAATAAGTCATTGATTCTCGCTAGGTTATAACGGTTCTTTACTGTAAGCTTGTTCAGATCCCGATAATCAATTCACATTCGTAGGGTTCCATCCTTCTTTTTCACTAATAACACCGGAGCACCCCATAGAGAAACACTTGGTTGAGTAAATCCCTTGTCAAGCAATTCTTGGATTTGTAGCATTAGTTCTTTCATCTCGGGTGGAGCGAGTCGGTACGGTGCCGGCCATAGGAGCGACACCTGGCACTAGATCTATTTGGAACTCGAATTGTCTAGTCGGAGGAAGTCTAGGCAGATTTTCGGGGAATACCTCCAAGTATTCAGACACCATTGGTATATCCTCAATTATCTTTTCTTCTCTAGGTTTCATCATATAGACTATGAAGACAGTGCATCCCTTGTTGAGACTCGTGGTAGCCTTTAGGTGGGATATCTTAGGACATAGCGAGTCGCTTCTATCACCGGGAACAACTAATGTTTTTTCGTCGATTAAGGGTATCTTGAGCAGTCGTTTACCACACACGATATCAAATTTTTTCTTAGCTAACCAGTCCATCCCCACAACCACATCAAAACCTCCTAGCGTTATAGGCATCAACTCTATCTTAAATGAATTACCCTTTAGATCTAAACATTGGTTAGGGCACAAACATTGGTTAGGGCACGAGCTTTCAAATCAATCAAAGGCCTAAAGGTAGTAGAATCAAAACTACTTGTTACTCCAGTATCGTATAGAACGGTAGCAGGATGGATGTTTGTGAGAAACGTACCGTTGACCGCATCAGGTTCCTTACGAGCACCAGTTGGATCCATCACGAACACTCTTCCCTTGCGTTTGTTGGGCCTGACGTCCTTATCTCTTGCTAGCTTAGGGCATTTGTTCCTCATGTGCCCTGGATCTCCACACTCGTAGCATTGCTTTCCCGGCTCATACGTATAGTCCTTAATCAAATGACCAATTTTTTTACACCTGAAACAAGACATCAGGTTGCACTCCCCTTGGTGATGTATTTTGCATTTGTTGCAAAAGGGGCTTGTGCCTAAGTACAACTTCCTAGCCTTTCCACCATGATCACCACGCCTCACACCTTCACCTATTCTCTTGCTTGAGCTACCACTGCTGTCGTCCATCTTCTTAGCATCAAACCACTTCCTTTTCTCATCCACTTTCTTCTTCTTATCATCTGTCTTCACACGTTCTGTCCAACCAGCTCTAACTAGGTCATCAATCAAGCTGCTGGAAAAATCAACCGCTGCTTGCAGGGTTGTAGGCTTGGAAGACCGGACCATGCCTTTAACTCTAGGATGTAATCCCTTGATCAAACGGGCTACACCTTTGGCTTCTGGTGTCACCATGTGTGGCACAGTTGAGACAAAGATAAGAACCGGTTGATATACTCTGTGTAGTCCTAGCCTTTCATCTCCAAACTCATAAATTCGGCCTCCAGTTTCTCAAGTTAATTGATAGGGCAGTACTTGTTGGTCATCAGCTCCTTGAATTCAGACCATTTCATTTGTCCTGCAGCATTCCTGGCTCGGGGCTGAATGATGGGTTTCCACCACTCCAGTGCTGGTCCTTTGAGTGATTGTGAGTCAAACCTTACCATGTGCTCCATCTTGCCCTCACTGATATCTAGCACGGGTTTAATTTCATCCAACCACCGGTAAGTCTTAATTGCACCCTCAGTGCCATAAAAATCCTTTGGTTTGCAAGCCATGAAGGTTTTGTAGGAACACTCATTCCTTATTTCCTTAGCATCATCATTGTTGCCTTCACCGTTCCCGGGTCCACCGCTGCCGGTTGCATTTTCCCGGTCCGTATTGATTTAGGCGATAATGGTTGGAATAGCATTGGCGATTTGTTGAGCCACTAGGTTAGCGATTCTCTCTTCGTTATCCAGGTTGACATTTTCTCCATGTGGTGTTTCCGGTGAAGTAGGTGGTCAGTTTCCACCCTGGTCCCTAGTTTGTTCATTAATGGGTTCTCATCCCCTGCCTTGCCCTGCTTCATTATCTCTTCCTTTGGTTGCTCCTCTCCTTCCACTACGAACTCCTCGTCTAGGTGGCATTCTGGTGTCAACATAGATGAAATCATTTAGTATCTCATTAATTGGTTTCAAGTACCTCGTCACACCGATTTTATCCATATTAGCCACATTTACCAAGTACGAAATGTTCCAATTGCCCATAACAAGACATGTAAAATCGCTTCATTCAAATAGTATAGAGTTAATTATTTTATGGGGCAATCTAATTAGTTTCTTTGAAATATGCGATTTCATACTCCCATTTTAGACACCCTGTAAGGTTAGTATCATAAAGGAAAATTCGTAAACAGTCAAATGTAGCAACATCCAATCAAATAGTAGTGTCATAGTATCATAAATTGGAAGGTGCCATCACCCCATAAAATAATAATAATAATAGTCTCCTGTCAGCAATCAGGTAACATCCCTCGTCTTCACTGCCACTTCTTCCTTAGCCACCCGAACCATCCGGAACCCTTCTTCTTCTTCTCTTGCTCCAGTCGTTGCACACCATGGGATGCCATCATTGCCTGGAATTGGGCAGACTGTGAGGTATGCGTAGCATGCTGAAGAGTGACCTTATGACGCTGGATAGTCCGAAGTATTTCCCCCAGTGTAGGGTCCGAAGGACCAAAGTTACTAGCCCGACGACTAGACTGGGAGTAGGGGTCTCCAGCAAGGACGCTCGGGTCGTCGTACATACTACGCCTAGGTGGCATCCAATACTCATCATACGGGTGGCGTCTGGGCGGGTCAATCACCGGAGGTGCTGGTGCTGGGGCCATCGCAAAAGGAGATGGAGGAGGCGACATCCTAAAGGAAATGGACGCTCCTAACCGGGTGCTCTTACGCGGTCGTGTGATGACATGTGGGCCATAATTCCTGATAGGCAGGATAGGCGAGTCGGTAGGGGCACGGACATGTGGCGAGTGGGAGCGCGTTCGGCTCCTATCCAAGGATGATGGAGAAGAGTCCTCCGAAGGCTTAGTATCGTCGAATGCCACCGAGATCCATCCGAGATGTCGGTTCCTCCATGGAACTCCTCATACTACGATGAAGGTGTTACCCTCCTAAGTCTACCAACTGGGGCAGTCTCGTCAGCCGGGTGTGCAGGTGCTTTTCCTTTGTTCGCCATAATCTTGAAATCGTAAGACTATCATGAGTAATTTTTGTTTCTCATAGCTCATGACAATAATAATAATGGTAATATATCCGTAATCATTATCAACACAGGGTTACAACAAGCACGAAAGTCAGTTTATAAGGTTTAGACCACATGAAAACATTTCCCGAATCATTACCCTTTTTAAAGAAAGATTTTTAACATCACTTAAGGGTCTATGCCCGTATTCACGCGTCCGGTAAATTATTGATTATGTTGATCAAATGTAATCATCAATTTACCCAACCTGTTTACTTAAACACATTCCAAAACAAGGATAGTCATAAGGTATTAGGGTTGTAGCCTAGGGTCTACTAAGGCATTCCTAACTTCTCTACAACCTTTGGCTCTAATACCAATCTGTCACACCCCGAGCCCAAGGAGGGTGGGACATCACAAACTGGCAATACACATGGCAGTGGAAGCTAACCATCACAAGAGCACACAAGGAGAGAAATCACGTGGCATTACATTTAAATAACATCACCGGGCTTTAAAAGTCTAGCCTAATACAAAAGTAGAAATCCATTACAGAATACTCAAATGTTCAACAGACATCAAATCGAATTGTCTAAAATAGAATTGTCTAAAATATTTTAAAATCAAGCAATGCCATAGGTAGTCATGATACTAGGTCACCCATACGAATTCTCCAACATATCAAGCTTCTATCAAAGATGACCTGAAACATGCTTAAAAAGGTTTTGGGTCAACTATAAAGTTGGTGAGTTCAAGTGCTTAAAGTTTTAAAATAAAAGGACTCTTAAGAGTCCAAGAATCAATTTAAAATCATAAGTATCATTTGATGTGGAGGTCACAATCAACCCTGCACTCAGTTCCGGCTAGCCTCTTCTAAACTTGTGTTATTACCGGTTAACCCATAGAGAGAACTGAGCCTCAAATAGTACACCATACCTGCTGAGTGGTACACCATAGTTTCTTATAATACTTGTTACATGACACAAACGACCCTGCAGGATCTTAGTGTGGTACCCTTCCTATTATGTCATTGGGTTATGACGGGAGGCACTATGCGTGGGGGATTCCCCAAGTAGATCTACCCATATAGAACAAGTGGCTCACCAAGAATTAATGATTGTGATACAAAATAAGAGCAGGTTCTACCAATCACCACAACATATGTTTTGAACCAAGAAAGTAAGATTTTTGTAGAAAAAGAGGGGAAAAGTCAAGAAATGACTTTATTCGGGTACATAAATGCTTACACTCCAGAAGTTTTGCGTTTTTGGAATGATTCAAGGAGTATGAGGGCTGTTGATTCACGAGTTTGAGCTGGAACACCTTGTATCTTGCAAAATCTCGCGTGAAAATCCACTTTGGTTCACCTTTTCGCCTTGTTTGCACTTGGTGGATGTTGTGATGAAGCTATAAATCTCGCATGAAAACCCACTTTGGTTCACTTTATCGCCTTTTTTGCACTTGGTGGACGTTGTGATGAAGCTATACTTTGAAATTTTGCTGGAATGGAGAAGCTAATGCAAAAAACTTAAAGGTTTTGGAGGCTGAATTCGTGAGGTTGAGAGAGAGATGAAGATGAGAGTGAATGTTGCATGTATGGGAAAGAGAGATAGAAGTGTGGGTTAGTGGGTTTGTAGATTTCAAGGGGGATGTTGTATGGTGGAAGGGGGAGGCCGAATTCAATAGCGGGGATTTCTTTTATTTTTTTTTTATAAAGTGTGTGTTTAAAATTGTAGGCGGTGTGTTGTATTTTATAAAATTTGCATGTAGATTATAGATACATGTATATTTGTGACCGTATATGTGTATGAACATACATTTATTTTAGTTTTATTTAAAACTCTTAATTTAGTGTAGATTTTGTATTTTCTAAAATCGCTTAATAATTTCTAGACTAAGGCAAGTCATAATAGAATCTTCTAAGGCAATTAAGCATGTAAACAATTAGCATGGAAGAAAGATAAAAAAATAATAATGCAAGATTAATTGGAGTTAAAATAGAACATAGGAGTCGGTTATTACATTTGTTGTTATGTTCAAGCTCATTATGAGCTAAACTCTTATTATCATCCTAATTGGATAAAACTTATGTAATTTGTGAGGAACTAATGGTGTGATTTAAGTTATGTTAATGTTATGGTAATCTTGCGTAAACTTTTGGTGTGTAACGTCTACATTTGAACAGAAAGTTAAAAACTTATGATTTATTATTGTGAATGTCATACAAGGTTGAAAAACATATGAACTAGCTTTTAATTCGCGAAACCGGTCTTAATAACAAATCTATGGCTAATGAACTAGAAATTATTAGAAATCATATAATTTTAGCTTTTTGATCATTTGCGGGTTACTTTCTATTAGTTTGAGAAAGCTATAATAATCGTTATGGTTTTTTAAATTGTTGTATGTTAATAGGAAATTTAATCAACTATCTTTCTAACATTAAGTTATGTTTTCAAAAATTGTATGTTGAAAGATTACATGAGATTTACCTAAATTACTAGGGCTTGGAGGATTAGCATTGTAAGTTACTCGATGTTGGTGTCCTTGTCACTACAGAGCTGGCAGACAAGAAATACGAGGTTGGCTCGCATTTATAAACATTAACATAACCACTTAAACTTATATCTTTAATCACACTACAATATTCATCAAAGTTACATAAGTGTAATCTAATTAGGATGATAGCCTTAATTTCCTGTTTTAAAACCCAATAGCCTTAAATTTACTTTCATTTTTATGTTTTAATTATTATTTAAAAACCCTAAAAATTTGGTTACATCAATGCAACTTATCATTTTCTCAAAACAAAACCCAATCTGATAGTCGATTATAAAGGTTGTTGAGTAGGATTGGTGTGTTCACGGATTGATACTCGGTTCTTACCAACACTATATTATCACATGGCAGGTACACTTACCTTTTGTGTGTGTAGTTTAGTATTAGTAAACTCAATTTAAAACTGAATCTATACGAAAAATCCAATAAAAAATATATACACCTTTCAGACGCATCGAATCCAGTTTTAAATACCTTACATAAACTATGTTGGTTGAATATCACAAACCAATTTTAAACAAATAAACCTTTTATTAATTAAATGTTTAAAATTAACATTTGATCGAAAACTCATTTTTATTTTTAAATAAGACTACTTTTATATATTATATTTCCGAGTATTAAACCATTTATATAAGTCATTGTATTTGATTGTAAAAAATAGTTTTATAAGTATTTTGCGGTCTTAATTATTTCCTAATCCATTATAAGCACCCGCAAACATAATATATAACAACCAAATTGAGCAACTAGTAAAATATTGTTTGGTTTATTTGAGCCACCAAACGACACCAAACCAGTCTAGGGTTACAACAAATTGTAAATTTCCATTTGATTCAAGACCTCCATCTTGACTCCAACGTGTCTTCATCTTTGAATTTCGAATTTTTATCTTCAGTTTACAGTTTTGAATAAACAATTTACAATAAAATAAATAAATATATCTATTATATCAGGTTCCAAAATACACAAAAAATTACAAAGATTACAACTTTAAAAATCAACTAAACAAATTACAAATTCTCGTCTGCTAGCTCCGTAGTGACAAGGACACCAGCATAAGTAACTTACAAAACTGATCAATCAAAGTAACTAGTAATGTAGGTAGATCTTGTGTAACCTTTCAACATACAATTTCTGAAAACATAACTTAATGTTAAAAAGAGAGTTGATCAAGTTCCTTTATAGAATACCATTAATTTTAGAAAACCATAACAATTACTGTAGAATTCTCAGACTAATAAAAGGGAACCCACAAATGATCAGGAAGCTAAAGTTATATGATTTCTAATAACCATTTCTAGTTCATTAGCCATGGATTAAATATGAAGACCGGTTTTGCAAATAAAATTTAGTTCATAGGTTTCTCAACCTTGTATGACATTCACAATTACATATCATAAGTTTATAACTTCCCGTTCAAATATAGATGCTACCCATCAAAGTTTACCCCAGATTACCATAACATTAACATAATATAAACCACACGATTAGTTCATCACAAGTTACATTAAGTTTCACTAAATTAGGATAACAAATGAAGTTTAGCTCATAACATGCTTGAACATAACTACAAGGATAGAAGATAGTAATGAAATCATCGGTAAATTAGAACAATCAAATTGGTGATCCACTATGGATGATGTTAAAGTATCCCGAGCTTCTTCTAAGTGTTGAATGGACCTCCAAAACCTTCTAAGGACTTCTAAAGGCTGGGTTCCCAAGAGGGAACACCAACACTTCACCACCCAATAGCTCTCTTCAAAGTTGCAAATGATCTTCTATTTATAGGCTTTTTGGAGTGTTTAAACAAAGCCTTGTGCCTAAAACTCACGACCCTGTGCTAGTGCAATGCTTACACAACTTGGTCAGCTGTACGCTCAGAAATTGTCAGGGCACGACCCTGTGCCTTATGAGTCACGACCCTGTGATTAGGGTAGTCACACCCCCATGACTCATGGGGCACACCCCCATGACTACTTTTTGGGGATGATACTTTTTGTCCTGTTGGACTAACAAACAGGGGAGTGTGTAGATTTTAGCACGAGGGTGTGTTTCAGGCAAGTCCTATTGGACTTCAAAGCTCAGTTTTCTTCAAATTCTAGTTAAAGATGCTTCTTTTGTCCATCTTGCCCTTTTAAACACCTGAAAACATAATTTAACATTTTTAAGTACATAATCACCATTTTAAAGAAGATATTAAGGAATAATTGATGTGCTTTTGATATGATTTTTATGTATAATTTAAATCACATCACCAATCAAGCATCCAACTACATGTAGTTTAAATAATTTAATAATCACAACCATAGGGTGTTAAAAGTTTTTACCTTTGACAATTAACCAAAAGCTTTGGACCTTGAATTCAATAATGGTTTGCTAGTTAACCTTGCTCACAACACATGACTTGCAACGATTGCAACACGCTAATGATCCGGGGATGGAGGCGACAGATTATGGTGGTGGTTGTGGGTTGCAGTTGTGAGATCTTCAGGGGGTCAACAGCTTTAGGAGGGGTTAGGGATTAGGGTTTTCCCTAATCTCTATTTATATAAATATATATTTACAATTTAAACCCCGTAGTTTATATTTTAGGTCCTTGGTTAATTAACACTTAATAGCCTTTTATAACTAACATTTAATTATCAATAACCTTATGTTTTATTAATTAACATTTAATTAAATAAACATATAAATATTTGATTGTTTAGCGGTCAAGTTTATACATTTAATCCCTTTATTGTTTTATTTATTCAAATAATTAATCCATGATTATTTCAATAAATAATCAAACACCATTCAATTAATTCCTGTTTCGTGAACTATAACGTATAAAAATTAAATGTTATAATCTTTTTGTTGCCAAAGTGTAACTTTTTGGATCATACTTTGATAGCAACGTTGATATTATTGATGATCAGACGTTTAATATCCAACAAACTTAACTTGCCCTTTCTATAAACCCTCTTTTGAACCTTGCTAATAAATACTCCACCATAATGAATCTTCATTGAAAAGTAAACGAGATAATGTTCCTTGCCCCTAAGTAAACATACTATATCTATAAACATATTTATAGTTGAAATCCTTGTTATTATCTTTGAGCCCTTCTTTTTTTAACATTTGGGTGATAAAGAAAGTTGCTTTAATGTTTGGGGTTTTAACAGAATCAAACGACAGATTATTATATTGATAATAATGCCCTCATGTGCTAGGCAAGTAAAATGTATTTTATATAAGTTGACAGACATTAACTCCGATATCTTAGAGCGTACTATTTTTAAAACTCAACTATCATAGTTGTTATTAGAAAAGTTAATTATAGGAAAAATGACAATAATAATCAGGTTATATAATTGTTACATTTAGGTTACTCATGTATATTTTGCTCAAATGGGGCGGTAAATCATCAAATCAAATCATTATTGGATTTTATGTGTTAAGAGAAAAATGAAGGGGAAGATGTGGGTCATGTTTTGATTTTCAATATATGTAATTATATAAAAAGAACATGTTAATTATATTAAAAAATCTAAAGTTCACGTCACCGCTTCATATTAGCATATAAAAAAGTAAAAAAAATCCTAATTAAAACAAAAAAAAACATGTTAAAACTTATAATTTAACTAAAATCAATAATTTAAATAAAACATAAACACCGAGTGACTTGGTTAGAATACATTTTACACTTGAGCAAACTAAATAAAATATTTTTAATAACTTATTGCTATTTTTACAAATTATACTATAACTTAAAAGTAAAGTCCGGTAGATATATTAATTTTTTATTCAATCTAAACTTGTAACATATATAAATTTTACAGGATAGAACACAAGTTCTTCCTTAGTCCAATGGTTTTTGTGTTCTTTACTTAAACCCATGACTACGGTTCGAAACCAAGCAATTACATGGATTTTGTTTTTTGACATTTGGCAAATCTACGCTTCTGCTAAACTCGGTGATGCGAGTTTGATTCCTGAGTGACTAGCCGTGTTTTCTTTCTTTCTTCTTCTTTTTTTTTTTTGTTAATATTCGTTTCTTTAATTACTTATTTATATATATTTTTAATTTTTTTCTTTTTAGGGACTTATTTAACGAAATTTCTTTTGAAAGGCATAATACTTTTTTTTATCTATGTTTCAATCTCTATAACCGAATCGTCACCACTTTATACATTTTTTATTTATTTAACCATATTAATTGTCACCAAAGCATAACACATATGAAGTTAACAAACGCGTTGCATCACGCACGTTTAATTTCTAGTTAATTTTATTTTGAAAGTGTGATTCATGCTAAACCACAAACTATTGATTTGTTTTATATTTTGTGGGATGAATTTTCTCTTCTTTTCTTCCTATAAGACGGTCCCCATCGCGCGCCCGTGGCCGGCCTGTCATCGACGTGGACCTTGCCCGCCGGAGGGGCGGCGATGGGGGATGATGGTTTGAGGTGGGGGTATCCGCCCCCAAGGGCGGTGTGAAGATACTGGTGGTGGGCCCCACTATTAAAAAATGGTTTTAAATTAAAATGTTTTTAATTAAAATGTTTTAAAATCTTTAAATTAAAATAATAATTTAAGTATAATATTTTAATTAAAATGTGTTAATTAAATAAAAATATTTTTAATTTTTTTTACATTTATAAAAATAATTTTTTTAGAGTTTTTTTTTTTATTTTTTAAAATCTTTTTTGTTTTATTTATAACGGCTATTTTTTTGTTTTTTTCATAACGGCTAGTTTTTTGTTTTATTTATAACAGCTACTTTTTTATTTTTTCATAACGGCTAGTTTTTTGTTCTATTAATAACGGCTACTTTTTTGTTTTATTCATAAAGGCTAGTTTACCTATTATAAATATGTTTTATTACTTGAGAGTTTTTCTCAAATCACACTTCATCTTCTTTCTAACATTCTAACTCTCTTCTAAACACAATTCAAAATTCAATTCTCAATGGATCCAAGAGCTCCATTCTCTTTCACACAAATGTTAAATGATGAAACCAATGAAAAATACCCACATCAGCAACCCGCGTTCTCCCAATATCAACACCCTTGGTTCTCCCAATTCCCACAACCCGGCGGATTCCCATATCTTTAACAATCTGGGGGATTCCCACATGTTCAACAACCTAGGGGATTCCCATATGTTCAACAACCTGGCTTCTCACAATTTCACAACCCGGGGGATTCCCATATCTTCAACAATGTCAGTCTTCGTTGAAAGACTATCAACAATATCAAGCATGGCTTAAACATAAAGAGCTTCAAAATGTGCAACAATCGCAATCACAATCACATAATGAACAACTAATTGATGAATCACCATCGTCACCCAAAAAACACCAACAAAGAAGAAAGGGAAAGGAAAAGGAAAAGGAAAAGAAAAAGCTGAGAAGTCTGTTCGTATCAAGTGGGCAGCTGATGATGAAGTGTTATTGGCTAAGGCTTATGTAGCCATTTCTGAAGACCCAATAATTGCCAACAGTCAAAACCAACATGCATATTAGGGGAGGATAGAACAACATTACAATGCTGGGAACCCTCAAATTCCAAGAAATGCTCACAACCTTAGAAGTCACTGCCATATGATCAAAGGAAAGGTTGCTCACTTTAATGCGTCTTATGTTCGTATCAAGTCACAATACAAAAGTGGTTGGTCAGAAGACCAATATATAACCCAAGCAAAATATGATTACACGAATACTAACAATGCTGCCTTCACATATGAACATGTGTGACGGATAGTTAAAGACATTCCAAAGTATTCTGGGCCTACCAAAGTGTATGGTCATCAAGTTCCAAAAGAACAAAGACAAGCAGCATAGGGGAGTATACCACTTCTGCTTCGGATGCCAACTTTGGCAATACTCCCGAATCAACTCAAGAGTGGGGGGTATCACTTGATGATGATAATGATGATGATGTTGTTCTTGCAATGCAACAAGAAGATCAAGAGGAAGAACCTCTAGAAGAAGAGTCTTGAGAGGAAGCTCCAACACGTCCAATGGGGAGGGACAAGGCCAAGAAGCTGGCCAAAATAAAGGGTAAAGGCATGACTTCTTCTTCTTCACTTGCTTACGAAGCAAAAAGACTAAGTCTCGTTAAAGACTTGGCTGAGACGACAAAGGCAAAGAAGAAAGCTATCCAACATTTCGACAAAAATTTGATAAATTCTTTGAGTTGGAAGAGAAGAAAATCCATTTCATCGACATAAGTCATATGGATCCATTCCAGCTTGCCGAACATGAAGAATTGTGTAACGAGATAAGAGAGAAATATGGAATGCCTCGTTGCAACTAATTTTTTTAGTTTAATTTGTTGTTTTGGTTTTATGTTGTGGTTTTAGTTTAATGTTGTTTTATCTACTTTTATGTAATGACTACTTTAATTAATGAATGTTTTTTTCTAACGGCTAGTTTTTTTTGTCTTTGCTCTAACGGCTAGTTTTTTGGTCTTTTTTCTAACGGTTAGTTTTGTTATTTGTATAAATACCACAACGTGCACCACAATCACTATAACACTTCACCTATTTTCCACACGAATTCTGAAAATGAGCATCGATGATGATAGAATACCCATGAATATTCCTCAAATGCTCACACAAGAATTTCAAAATCTTATTTCCGATGATATCGAAGACCTTGCTAATCAGTTGTTTGAACTTGACCAAGAAGAAGAGGGAAGTTCTTCCCGACAACGTAAGAAGCGCAAAGAGATAGATAGAGGTCGTCAGGATGGAGACGCACGATTGTGGAATGATTACTTTGCTCCAGAGCCGGTGTACGATGAGAGTTTCTTCAGACGGCGGTTTAGGATGCGCATTGGTCTTTTTAATCGTATCATCACAGATTTACCTGAACCAGGTAAATCTGTACACTGGAAATATTTTACGCAAAGATATGATGCCATAGGTAGAAAGGGTATATCACCAAGACAAAAATGCACAAGTGCCATTCGTCAATTGGCATATGGCACAACAGCTGACCAATGCGATGAATACTTACGCATTGGTGAAAGTACTGCTATGGAATGTCTACAAAAGTTTTGCAGGTCTATCGTGGAAATTTATTCATCTGTGTATTTAAGAAGACCAACCCAATATGACGTTGACCGGTTAGTAGCTGAACATGAAGCCCATCACGGGTTTCCTGGAATGCTTGGAAGCATTGATTGTATGCACTGGAGTTGGAGAAATTGTCCAACTGCATAGAAAGGTCAATATACTCGTGGTGATCATGGGCATCCCACCATTATGCTAGAAGCAGTTGCATCACATGACCTCTGGATTTGGCATGCATTCTTTGGAGTAGCTGGATCAAACAACGATATCAATGTGCTTAATCACTCACCAGTTTTCAATCAAATCTTAGAGGGGAATGCACTGCAATGTAATTTTATAGTGAATGGGAATAACTACACCACAGGGTATTATCTTGCAGATGGTATTTATCAGAATGGGCAACACTTGTAAAGAGTTTTACATATCCACCGGAGAATAATTAAAATGAAGTGGTACAAAAGGCGTCAAGAGTCTGCAAGAAAGGATATAGAAAGAGCCTTTGGTGTTCTTCAAGCTAGGTGAGCAATGATACGATACCCAGCAAGATCCTCGAACTTACCGGTATTAGGTGATATAATGCATGCATGTATTATATTACATAATATGATTGTAGAAGATGAAGGACGTTCCATAACTAACTGGTCGCGTGAAGAGCAAGAACCAGAGCTAGAAAGTTACAATAACGGGGCACCACCATCATTTCAAACACACCTACACAATTTAGAAGCTTACGTAACCAAGACACTCACTATGCATTGCGGAACGATCTAATAAAACATCTCTGGGCGAATAGGGGGATTACAGAGTAATTTTATTATTGTTTCTATCTATTAATTTCGTATGGTCGTTTTTATTTTATTGTTTTACGTTGTTGTTTTTATTTTATTTTAATGTAGTTGCAGTTTAATTTTATTATTTTCTTATTTAGAATTATTTAATTTAAGTATTTAATTTGATCATTTGATATTTAATTTTATTATTTATTTTAATTAAATATTTTTACAATAATTTAAATATTTTTATTTAAAGTAAATAAAAAAAATATGAGGTGGAAAAATAAAAATATTTATAAGAAGAATAGTTTTGAGAATAAAAAATGTTTGCGAGAAGAATGAGCGAAGATAAGTGAAAAACTAACGTAACAACAACTATCTGTTTGAAGGATAAACTGTAACTCGTGTAAATCTCAATCGACGATTCCAAGTAAACTCTCTCTCAATCAAGCTGACGGCAACAGTTGTTCTGATTGACCTATGAACCCTCGTAGCAATAGCACTCAGATCGAAGCCCTAGGTCATTAACGATACCCTCTGTGTATCATCTTCTCCCTTTAATTTTTAAATATTCAACAGCGATTTAGCGCTGCTGCTCATGAATTTATCTGTTGCTCGAGCTCCGATCGATTGAAGGTATTTTATTTATTTATTTATGCACAAACCAAAATCAAAGGTATTTTTGCAAACTAAAATCCCTAATTTTTTAGTTGAGATTCATATCAGTTTTCTCTCATTAGTTTTCCTGAGTGTAAATTCATTCAGGAATCTGCTGATTTAATTTCTGAGTAGATGAACTGGAAACAAACATGTGATTTCGGTTTAGAGGGTTGTGAAATTAGGGGTTTCGATTTAGGTCAAATCAGGATAAAGATGCAGTTTTTTAGGTTTGACCTCTATTTGTGTCAGGGATTGATTTCAGTACTAAAGATTGAGATTTTGGTTCCTAAATCTCTATAATTTTAGTTTGTCTTAATGAGTTTATGAAATTCGGTTTAAAATAAGTTAAAAACTTAAGAAAGTTAGGACTTTGAAGATGAGGGTAGATCGGTATGGGTAATGGAGCTGTACCTACAGTTGAGTAACACACTTTGGCCACTTAGTTGACTGTGCTTATATCATTGACCGCATCATCACTTTGAATTTGTCAAATGGATACGAAACTAGCAGGACTGTTCGTATTAAGGAACCCTTTTCTTTAGTATCTGGGTTTATTCGATCATTTATGAAGATTTAGTTTCTCATTATATATATTCTCATGGGAAACAAAACCCAAACTTAAACTTTGTATTTGTTTACTGCTTATCGAGCCAAGTGGTCCTAGATCTAGAATTATTTTACTTATATCACTAATTGCTTTATGAAGTCCTTTAAACAGATGATATCTAGTTATTTCACTGGATGATTTTGTATTAGTTTCCAGTTTTTTTATAAGATGTTACCAATATCTTCAAATTTGTTTGTGTTTTACCATATAATTTTATCAATATTCTTGATGGTTGGGTAGATGCAGCTAATCTGATACTTTTGTATGTTACTGGCAGCTTGAAGTCTTGAGTTTGTATTGAAATGGATAACAGAAAGTACAATGGCAGACAGTACATACAAAAAAGACAACACAAAGCAGTTGAGGTCGTATTATTGTACAAGTTCTTATTGATTGTTTATGCTTATTTTTTCTTATAAATTTAATGCTGTAAAATCACTGTGCTGATCTGTTTTTGTTTTGTAAGTGCTACAGGAAGATGAGGTTTCTGTTCTTGAAGAATTTGCTGAAGAATTTCGCCTACCAATTCATCATAGGCCTGTAGAAAACGTAGATCTTGATGATGTCGAACAAGCATCATTAGACACACAATTAACATCATCCAATGTTGGGTTTCGACTTCTTCAAAAGATGGGGTGGAAGGGGAAAGGTCTTGGGAAGAATGAGCAAGGTATGCATGCAACCTTACTACCAAAATGTTTCATGATGGGGTTACTTATGGTTTTTAATTTGCCAACTGTTTGACAATGAAACAACAGACTAGAAATGAGTAGCAAATGTTCCTATGGAAGAATGGTATAGCTTAAAGTAGGAACCGAGTGACTATGTGTATGGAATGTTATATGATTGGCTGATTGCAAAATTGAATTTTTTTAGCTTATGAAATGACTAGTTTGTTATTGAAATAATTATAAACCTTTTACTTATCTTGACTAGATGTACCAACTAGTTATAAGGGAAAGAAGATGAAAATGGTGAAAGAGGTCATTTGATTGCAATTTCTCTTGTGAATTTCTAATGTTAATGACCAAAAAATATATGGTGATAGTGATACTAATTACTAAGGTAGAGCAGTCTTCTTGGTAGTTATCTAAACCTATAATAATTAGAAGGCTAGTATGACGATCTTCATCACTAGCCACCACATTATACTTTTTTAATACCATATTACCAACTATTACTAATCTTATGCTTTATTTGACTTTTGATTTCTATTTATATTAGGCTTGTTGGTCTCAATACCTAAACCGCAATTTAATATTCATGCATTAAGATCGAACCATTACCAATTACCCTAGATTGTTATCTATGAACAATTGCCTAACTATTTAACATAAGTCATCATTCATCAATCAATCCAACTCTGGCGCATAGAATCAAGAAGATCATTGTATATGAGTAAACGGTCATAACCATAGTCAATAATTGTGTGATGATTTCTCAAAACTTGAACTAAGCCAACGTTATGGTCAAGCATAAAGGAGAACTATCAATAGTGGGTGTTATGTGATTTGCTAATGTGATCTTATGTTCAAAATTCTTATCACTTGCATTAGAAGGTCTTCTACATGTAAAACACATATATAGGTTCAAACTGTATGTAGTTAAAGGAGGTCAAGGCACTCGCCTGCTGAGGTGTGATGGCCTTTGGGCTTTTGAATGGAGTTATGGGCCTGGCCCATTGAAGTTCCTTGAAACCCTAATTATCTCTATATATAGAGCATGCTATTGTATTATAATCTTGTCCCTTGAGCTTAATAAAAATACCTACCTGCAGAGAGTGGACGTAGGTCATCTTGACCGAACCACTATAATTCTCGTGTTCTTATTGCTTTCTTGGTGTGCGTGTGATTGTGTGTGTTTTCCGCTGCGTAAGATACCTAACACTCGCCTAGGCTCTTGCCTCAGGCAAGGCACAACCATATCGACTTGCGTACATCAAGGCACTCGGGAGAGGATTTTGCCCAAATTTTTCGGCCAAAATATTTAAACTGGTCTAAAACATCTAAAATTGGCCGGGGGCTTGTCTAAACTAGCCTAAAGCAAGTTGAAAATCCCTGAAAATGGTGTATTTATGTTGTGCACCTTGCCCCTAGGCTTAAAGTTCATACTTTTGCGATTTGAGTGCGCCTAACGCTTTTGACGACCTAGTTCAAGTAGTGAGAGCCTTAACCTAATTACAAGTTCTAGACACTAGTGTCATGCCGGTAACACCTAAATTAATGAATGATTATGAAAAAATGATCCACATAAAGTTGATCAATATGATATGTATGAATCATCCATTGCAAGATGCAAATAACTGATCCTAATTTCATCTAGACACATGTGGTTCAATACAAAACTCATAAACAGAAAACAAAATGAGGGGATATAGTCTTGTAAAACGTGTATACAAAAGTCTACATCACTTGAACTTTTTGTCTTTTCTTGTGTATGTAGGTATCTGACATGTGTTGTTATAAAGTGTCTGGTTTTCATATCTATAAGTGCAGGTGTAGATTCTTAAACACTAATGTTCTCTCTGGTGCCAAACTCAAAACTCCATGCATGGTTTACATATCGTGTTACATAGGATGAAGGACAAAGAACATTATATCATGCTGAACCTTAATTTCTTTTCTTGTGGCTTTTCATCCCCTTGTACTTATTAATATTAGGGTAGTCTTATTATTGTTTTATAATTTAGGTACACATGTTTAATTGGTGGCAGTAATTGGTAACTTTTTGTCTAATCATTGCATGTTTTTCTTCAATATTACTTAAGGATGATGGACGAGATTTGATTGACACTGTTTGGCTATATCTTGGTCAGCCATAGTTGGCTGCATGCTCTTGGTTAAATCGTGTCATAGTGCTAAGGAATGATACTATTTTCTTTGTATATCTGCTCTTGGCCGGATTGGTGGGACTTTGAGTCTATTACTCTATTGATTAGGTATTACGTTTTGTCTCATGAGATTTCTTGATCAATGGTAAGAATATGATTTGAGTTCTGTTGTCGTTAGGATCCATGGAGGCATTAGTGTCTATCCTTTTTGTTTGACCTGTCAAAACTCAAAAGTCAAGGTTATGAGTGACAATTAGATGGTAAATCCTTGACTTCTTGAGCTGATGGGCAATATATTAGGTATTGCTGAACACATGTGGGTGATGCATCTCTAAACTTCCTTGTGAGGTGCAGATATGTGCCCAGCTATAAGGCCCCTAAATTTGGTTAGACTATTGATTATTTCTAATTGACATGGAAATAATGTACTTCCGTTTCTGAAAAGTGTAATAAAAGATAGTTTATAGCCAATTTAATAATTTTGAGTTCAGTGAACAGGTAATTAAGTTAAGCAAGAATTTTGAACTCACCCAAAAGGTTAAACACATTTCAGTCTGCAGTATGTGGGGGTACATGAAAATCTGGTATCATTGCTCATACTTGTATTCAGTGCTGTAGAGAGCAGCCTAAGCTGTGCTTGAATGATACAAGGACATGAGTAACAAGCTCTTGCATAATTAACTGGTCGTTACGCGGGCAGTCAATTGGTATAAATATACACATACCTTCTAAGCAAAAAATAAAAAAAAATAAAAAAAATAAAAATAAATAAATAATTAGATTGTTCAATTGGGTTAGTGACATATTAATTCAATTCACCATTTTAACACAAATTATATTTTATACATTTAGTGATCTAGTTTTTTTATGTTTCTAGACCAACACAACAGAACATACATGATCAAACCTGATGACTTTCTTATGCTGCAATCATTTATATTTTCATAATAAACTTAAGTTTTTTCATTTCAATGTAAAAGCTTGTATAACTATAATGATATGATTTGATGTGAAGGCTCAAGCATGTCCATAAAATGCATTAAAACCCTATGATTGGCCGCATAGCTCCTGTTACCACTTTCTAGACCTGTGTTTTTAGCATCATCTTCCTTTGTACCTACAATGTTTATTGCTTTATTGGTCTCTTCTTTAATGCATCGCCAATTGAAATTTTGAGCATGTTTCCTTGGTTCTTTTTTGAGTTCTACTCGAGCTTCATCATCACTTGCTTTTGTACAAATAGTTAGCTATTCTTCCTGCAAATATAGGTTAATTTGTTACACCTTTTCCTTTTGGATTGAAGACTGTGAACCGATGAACAGGTCCGTTTGGGTTGTGTTTTCTCTCAAACCGGTGAAATGTCTAATGAAATAAGGATTTAGCTAAAAGGCGAATGGGTAAAAGAGGTGTACTAGTTAATAAGTTAAAAGGGTTCAAAGTCACCCAAAGTATACTTTTAGTGTTCTTGTTCTAAGACTTTAGTAATTGGTGAAGCTAATCTCTTTCATTGCTTATTTTTCTTTGGCATAAGGTTGTTTTCTTATTGTGATTAGCTCTCTCTCTCTCTCTCACACACACACACACAAAAACACATTCACACTGATATATCTTATGTCTATGCACTAGAAAGAGGATCATAGTATCCGTTCGTATCATGATTTATTAGGAATAACAGAGCCCATCAAGTCTGGATTAAGAGATTCAAAACTAGGGGTCGGGAAACAAGAGGAAGATGATTTCTTTACGGCTGAAGAAAATATCCAGAGGAAGAAACTTGACATTGAACTTGAGGAAACTGAAGAAATTGCAAAGAAACGGGAGGTATGTATTTTAGCTCTAACTTAATAGTAACAAATAATAAATTCGAACCTTAGATTTTTGAGGTTGATGAGCTTTCTGAAACCTACATATATCTAATAACAGAAGGCAGCATATAGCATATATGCATGTCTTTTGATGGGGAATCAAATGCCCTGTCAGTCCTAAGGAAACATCAACCTCTGGAATGCAGTTTTTATTACCTGGTGGCTTCTTCTTCTTCTTCTTCTGCCCCCTTCCTGCACATTGTGAAAATCCAGGTTATGGCAGATCGTGAGCACAAAATTCAAACTGAGGTCAAGGAAATACGAAAAGTCTTCTATTGTGAGCTTTGTGACAAGCAGTACAAGTTAGCGGTTGAATTTGAAGGTCACCTTAGCTCATATGATCACAATCATAGAAAGGTAATTTCTAGCCTTATTTCAGTCGACCAAGTTATATGTGAATTTGTTTGTTCTGGTTAACTTAACGGTCCAAATAAAAAATGCTAAAAAGAAACGGGTCAAATGGACCGGAACTTGCCCAAGGTGTTGTTAATGAATAAAACTCCCAACTCCGTTTGTTCAAAAGTTATGGTATTATTGAAATACACTTTAATTAAACATATTTGATACACTAACTGTATATAAATAGTTAAAACGTTTGGACAAGTAGTATTTTAGGTCATCCAGCCTTGTCCGTATCAATAATGACCAACATGAAATGAGCCTGTTATCTGAATTTTGCCACAATGCTGCATGTAGTAGTCAAATCCATGCCTACGTAATGTTTGTGACTAAACTGGTTTTGCTTATACAGCGTTTTAAAGAAATGAGAGAAATGCATGGAAGCAGCAGTCGTGATGACAGGCAAAAGCGTGAACAACTGCGTCAGGAGAGGGAGATGGCCAAGTTTGCTCAGATGTATGCTTCCTCTACCCATCATATACCATTAATTGGCTTCTTTAATGTTATCATTTCATCGGTCACTATTTGCACCTACTCAATTTGACATTTTATGTACCTGGTCATCTAGGGCTGACGCCATAAGCAGCAACAGCAACAACAAGAGGATTCTGAAAGAAGCAACCATCCTGTGAAGAATGCTACTATTCTTGCAGATCAGGATCAAAGGAAGGCGTTGAAATTTGGATTTTCATCAAAAGGCAGTGCATCCAAGGTACCGATAGTTTCTAAAAGAATCTTGAGGTGTAAACCATCAAGCCTTCAATTTATGATGGAGAATTTTGTTAGGAGTCAATAACGTATATGGTGCTAAATTATTCTTTTTCCCATACATGGTTGGGAATTTTTTTTTTTCGGGGGTGTGAAATTCTTGACTCAAATCCCCTACCATTTGGTTTTGATCTTTGTTTGATAAGTAACCATTATGTTTCTGGCTATTTCGTACAGAGTTCTGGCAAGTATGTTGCAACGAAGCCGAAAATACCTATTGGGTCGGTTTTTAATAATGATAGCGATGATGAGTAGTGTTTACTTGAAAGGAAGAAACAGTTCTGGAAGTTATACTCTACAGTCTACACTCTTCTATTTGTAAAACTTAAATCCTTTTCTTTTTCCTCTTGACATAGAGTTATGCTTTCATACTAGGCTTGCTATCTTGTTTCATATCAGTGAATATGATATTGGCTTATTTTCATGTCACATGTTTTCACCTCTTTTGATCCAATCATGATAAAATGTCTCATATTTGCAGCTTTTCCTCCATGTCAAGTCCACTTAAAGGTTCTAGTAAATTATTGTTAGAGTAAATTACACGGATAGTCCTTGTGCTATGTTCAAATTGCGGTTTTAATTCTCTGGTTTGGAAAACTACAAGCTCAGTCCCACTGTATATAAAAACATAACATATTTGGTTTCTGTGTTGGATGAATATTAACTTTTTTTGTTAAGTGGTATGAAATTACCCTAACACTCTTACAAAAAATATAAAAAAAATAAAAAAAGATTATTATTGTGCATCCAATTTTTTGATTTTTTTAGTGGGACCTATTTACCAACCCTAATCAACCTCACTCCTTCCTTTAAACAAAACCAGGCACCTTCGGCCACCACACCAAGCATCGTCGGCCACCACCCTTGTTGAAACCTCTCAACCGCCGGCCACCACCCTCGTTGAAACCTCTCAACCGCAGGCCACCACCCTTGTTGAAACCCTTTAACTGCCATGCGCCACCCTCGCAGAAACCCCCTCAACCGCCGGCCACCACCCTCGTAGAAACCACTTGAACCGTCGACCACCACCCCTGCAGAAACCCCTTCAATCGCGATCACCACCCTCGTAGAAACCCCCTCAATCGCCTCTCACCACCCTCAAACCCTTTAATTGCTAGCAACCACCCTCGTTGAACCAGCCTCCATCGCTGGCCATCACCCGCCTAGACCGCCGCCATCGAATTGGGTATGGATGGTTGGCCCGAAACATTTCCCGCAAAGAGGAAGATTTGAGCGAAATCACCGGTGCTTTTAGGGTTTCAATGGTGGTTGAATGTTTATGATCAGGGAGAGAGAGAGAGAGAGAAAGAGAGAGAGAGAGAGATGGTTTTAGGTGGATGGTTGGGTGATCGGTGGTTGGTCGATGGTTGACCGGTGAGAATGGGGCGGAGGTAACAGACGAAAGAGATGGGTGGGGTGTGGGTGTGGATTAATTAAATTTATTGTTTATTAAAATAGGTTTGGGCCCCACAAAAATTAGATTTTTAAAAATTTTAATGTTTTAATATAGGGGTATTGTTGTCATTTTAAAAACATTTAACGGAGAATTTAACCTCCATCCAACACAGAGATCAAATCTGTTACGTTTTTGTATACTTTGGGATTGAGCTTGTAGTTTTCTAAACCTGGGGACCAAAACCGTAATTTGGACGTAGCACAGGGACTATCCGTGTACTTTACTTTTATTGTTATGCAAAATGTTCTTAGATTTAGTGTATTCTTCTAGTGATCTAGTCTTATCAATTCAAGTTTTTTGCCAGTAGTTTTAACAAGGAAAATCAACATAAAATGTTAGGAGTTCGGAAGTGACTCCGATAATGAGAACTAGGGATGTTGTACCAAAAATATTCATCTCGAAAATGAGCAGAAGGACAGATTGAATACGGTACTGATTTTGTTAGTATAGTACCTTTACTGTACCATTGAGAATACTGAAAAACACCAAAGTCAAATGATACCGGCACCGGTAATTTTTGATCGATATCGATTTGGTATGATACTAGTATAGTACTAGTACTTTATACAAAACGTTCATCCCTAATGAAAATTAACTGGCTCTTCTTTGTGAGGGTGAATCTACATGTAGCACAAAACGTTGTTAGTTTCATCATAGAGGGGGAACTTTGGATTTTTTTTCTCTGACTTCGACTTGAGAATCAGTATGTGTTCATGTAATTCCCCTTTCTAATGTGGATCTTCTATTGTATATAACAGTTACGCACACTGTTTTAGACGTTCGGAATCCAAATAACATAATGATCAAGGAAGGGAATAAGAACGTCATATTCACTGATTAAATAATATATTCTTCTACCCAGATGATCACACTGTGTAAGTATCAAAAGAGTTACAGAGAGAGTTCTTCTCAAAATTCCAATCATTAAACTGTAACATGTGCTAATCTATTCTATAAATTTTTATATGTTTACAAAACAAACCTAAAAGCCCATAATTACCAAGCCCAACCAAGAACAAGTACTCGTGAGTATGGGACGAGCACTTTAGTTCTCAGCTGAGTTACCCTAAGTACTCACATAACCTACACTTCAACCAACTATCTTCATTGATACATCTGCCTACAATTTCATATATGCTTATTCATATAAGATAAGTATAGCTGGCTGTAGTTAGAAAATTTAGTACGGATATTCTTGTGTTACAGATGTCTTCTTGGACCCTGTTTATTGTGATCCATGACTCCGATAGTGATTACGAGGATCCTATGTTCACTCTTCCCCCTATTGCGTCCCTATAGATTTCTCACTACCCGTTTGCGCCTATATGGGAGCCTACTTCCGAGTACAGAAATGGCTTGATTTGGGCATCCGATGATAAGAGTTCTCCTACCCTTGGTGAGCATGGTCAGACAACACTTGTTACTGATAAGCCTGTTCCTGACATTCCTGAGCATGTTCCTGAGATTCGCTTAGTCTACTCGAGGAGGAAGAAGAGGAAATCGGAGATGGTTGCTGATGAGACTGCTAGAGAGACACCGGAGGAGACTGAGCCCAAGATGGTTAGAATGCGAGACGGATAGTGGGGCTAGTTGTCCGGGTGATTACAGGAGTGGGCTGATAAAGGTGGTGTTCCTTCTACGTTTGAGGTTGGTGAGTCATCCTCAGCCCGTCAAGACCTACCACTAATGGATGAGCCCGTAGATCGCACCCTAGTTACTCTAGCTACCTGATAATTCACTATGAGCACCAGATTTATCCTTATAGGGTAAGGCTGGAGTGACGAGCGAGATGTTACAGGCTATGGATGGAAGGATGATGTCATTTGAGGAAGATAAGGTGATTGAGAATGATATCCTAAACCAGCTGCATTTTAGGATATGTGATTTGGAGTCGGGCCTCGTAGAGACGAAGAAGAAGCTGGAGATGGCAGAAATAAAGGTAGAGGCTGCAGAGGCTGGGGTGGTAGCAAGACGACAACAGGTGACTATTCTCGAGGAGCGTGTCGAGGCTGCATTAGGGTTGGCGATGGTCTGCATGATGGTAGCTTCTATGGTGGTGCGTGCCGATGTGATGGCACGGTTCCCTCGTTAGATTTGAAGGGTCATTTGATACATTAGTATTTGGATATTGCACTACATAAACGGGACGCATCACAGTACACAACGAACCCATCTGTTCCTTCAGGAAGAGATAGAATAAAAGCACTACATAATTTCTGCTTTAGCAACTAGAAAGCTGTCTCTTGCTTATCGATCCAGTCATACTTTCTATCCTTCTGAGTCAACTCTGTCAATGGTTGTGCTATCTTTGAGAAATTCTCAATGAATCTTCTATAATAGCCAACTAATCCAAGAAACTAACACACCTCGGTCAGAGACTTGGGCGTCTCCTGGTTCTTGATTGCTTCCATCTTTGTTGGATCTACATGTATGCCTTTCTTATTGACGACATGTCCGAGAAAATGAACCTCTCGAATCCAGAACTCGCACTTCGAGAACTTTGGATACAGCTTCTCTTTCCTCAATGTTTCCAGAATGATCTTCAGATGTTGTTCATGATCTTTCTTGGTTCTTGAATAGACTAGTATATCATCGATGAATACTATTACAAACTTATCTAAGTAAGGTTTGCATACATTCATAAGATGCATGAACACAGCAAGCGCATTTGTCAGACCAAATGTCATAACCAGAAACTCGTAATGGCCGTAACGCGTTTTGAATGCTGTTTTTTGAACATCTTCCTCGGTTATCAACAGCTGATGATAAGCCGACCGCAGATCAATCTTCAAGTAGAAACTGGATCCTTGCAGCAGATCAAATAGATCATCGATTCTTGATAATGCGTATCGATTCTTGATGGTTAGTTTCTTTAACTCCCGGTAATCGATACACATTCTAAATGACCCATCCTTCTTTTTGACGAATAAGACTGGTGCTCCCCATGGAAAGAAACTTGGTCTTATAAATCTCTTATCCAATAATTCTTCTAACTGCTTGACAACTCTTGCATCTCCGAAGGTGCTAATTGATATGGTGATCGGGCGATAGGAGCAGCCCCTGGTACTAAATCAATTCAGAATTCAATTTGTCTAGACGGGGTAATCCAGGCAGATCATCAGGGAAAAGCATCTTGATAGTCTTGCATTATCGGTATATCTTCGAGTTTTTGCTCCTCATTCTTAGTATCTCGCACATGGATCTTTTTGGTCCCACAAGTATAATGAGCATTGGAAGGAAGTCATATTACCTTGTGATTGTTGATGATTTCACAAGATTTACTTGGTTTTTTTAAGAACTAAAGATGAAACAGCTGAAACTTTAAAATCTTTTATTCTTAAAATTAAAAATCAAAAGGATCACAAGGTAAAAATCATTAGAAGTGATTAAGGGATTGAGTTTAAGAATCAAGCTCTTGACTCATTATGTAACTCAAAAGGGATTGCCAGACAATATAGTGTTCCTAGAACACCTTAACAGAATGGTGTTGCTGAGAGGAGGAACAGGACACTTATTGAGACTGCAAGAGCTATGCTGGCTGATTAAAAGCTGCCTCTAACTTTCTGGGCAGAGGTAGTCAGCACTGCATGCTATGTTCAGAATAGGGTTCTCATTGTTAAGCCTCATGGAAAGACCCCTTATGAGTTATGGAACAAGAGGCCACTGTTTATTGGCTTTCTTAGGTCCTTTGGCAGCAAGTGTACCATACTTAACACAAAAGACAATTTAGCAAAATTTGCTGAAAAGTCGAATGATGCTATCTTTGTTGGATATTTCTCAACCTCTATTGCTTATAGAGTATATAATATCAAAAATCAACAATTTGAGGAATCATCCAACATTATTGTAAATGAGCACACTCCTTGTTAAGGGCAATGGTCCTGATTATATCTTCAATTTAAAATTATTTCCCAATTGAGGAATCATCTAGTTGTTAGAATAGTTGGTAAATAATTTTAAATTGAAGATATAATCAGGACCATTGCCCTTAACAAGGAGTGTGCTCATTTACAATAATGTTGGATGATTCCTTAAATTGGGGATGTCTCGGAAGGTGTGAGAACAAGAACTCAAACCCACAATGGGAATGTCTGCTTGTACTCATGCTTTCTTTCTCAAATGGAACCAAAGAAGGTGGAAGAAGCCCTCAAGGACAACAATTGGGTTGAAGCAATGTAAGAAGAGTTGCTTCGGTTCAAGAGGCAAAAGATATGGAACTTGTGTCCATTGCCACCTGGCCAAGTCCCCATTGGCACTAAGTGGGTGTTCAGAAACAAAAGAGATGATAGAGGTTTGATCATCAAGAACAAAGCAAGACTTTTTGTTCAAGGATACACATAGGAGGAAGGCATAGATTACACTAATATCTTTGCACTTGTTGCAAGACTTGAGGCTGTGCGAATCTTCTTGCTTTTGCAGTATCCAAGAACTTCACAGTCTATTAAGTTGATGTCAAATGTGCATTTTTGTATGGGGATATCGATTGAGAAGTCTATGTGTGTCAGCCACCTGGATTTGAAGACCCACAGCACCTCAACTATGTGTGAAAACTTGATAAAGCTCTTTATGGGTCGCATCAGGCACCTAGGCTGTGGTGTGAGACATTGTCTCAATTTCTTCTCAATAATGGCTATACCAGAGGCACCATAGATAAGACATTGTTCATAAGAAAGTCTGGGAAGGACATGCTGCTTGTACAAGTCTATGTTGATGACATCATATTTTGTTCCTCTAATGACCAATGTGCAAGGACTTTGAAAGCATCATAAGGAAGAAGTTTGAGATGAGGTCTATGGGAAAGATGGACTTCTTCCTTGGAATTCAAGTGAAGTAGATGGAAGAAGGGCTCTTCATTAATCAATCTAAGTATATAAAGGACATCTTAGAAAGATTTGAGATGAAAGATTGTAAGCCAGCCAAGACACCTATACCCAGAAATCATAATCTTTTGTCCTGATTCCGAAAGGGAGGATACTGATCAGCATCAGTACAGGGCAATTATTGGATCTCTGATGTATCTCACTGCAAGTAGACCTGATATCATGTTTGCAACATGCATCTGTGCAAGATATCAGGCTTTTCCAAAGGTGTCTCACCTAATTGCTACCAAGAGAATTCTTAGATACCTCAAAGGAGCTCCCAAACTGGGTCTTTGGTATCCTAAGAATAAGGATTTTAATCTCTATGGTTACACTAACAGTGATTATGGTGGTTGCAACATCAACAAGAAATCCACATTCGGAGGATGTCAATTTCGTGGTGGAAGGATCATCTCCTGGCAATGCAAGAAGCAATCATGTGTCTCTACATCAACTGCTGAAGCTGAATACATTGCTGTTGCGAGCTGCTGTGCTCAACTACTATGGATTCAAAATCAGATGTTGGACTATGGTTTCAACTTCATGGAGACTCCTATCCACATAGACAACAAGAGTGCCATTTCTATCACAAAAAATCTGGTCAAGCACTCCAAGATTAAACACATTGACGCCAGGTACCATTTCATTCAAGATATCCATGAGAAAAATCTAATCAAACTAGTCAAAGTCAATTCAAATGAACAATATGTTGACTTGTTCACAAAAGCCTTTGGTGAACAAAGATTTAAATATTTAATTACAGCTATTGGGATGATTATCATTCACTAGTCTTTCTCTTTTGAAAAACCTTTTTAAATGTGTCTTGTCTATGTTGTCTTAATACAACCTAAGCCCTGTTACAAAAAGGCTTTCTTCAAATTTCTAAGTGTGAATTCTTCCGAAGAGAAATTTACCCTTGGAAGATATCTTTATCTATCTTCTGAAGACAAATTCCTCTGCATAAATATTCTCTTTCGAAGAGTTTTTAGCCTCAGAAGAACATTTGATCATAGATCAAATATACTTTCGAAGCTTACTAACTTCTTTTCTCGAAAGAAGACTGTACTCTCGGAAGCAAACTTGTCATTGAGACATCGTTTGCTTTCGGAAGTAAAAATGGCTTTGGAAGACAATATTGAGAAAAACAAGTGTTTTCTTTTGGAAGCAATTTTACCCTCGGAAGAAAACTTTTACCGTGTAACGGAAATCTTTGGGCCCCACTCTATAAAAAGTAAGATTTTATTGATGATTGTCGGAATATTTTAAATGGTTTACCTTGCCGCCCCAGTCAAATCAAAACCTAAACCGTCCTTTCGCCCATCTTCTCACCTTATAGGTTTAAAAAAATTCGGCTCTCTTTCTCTACTTTCTTTACCACTGCTAAAGCCCAAAATTTCGATCTTCTTCTTCACTCACTCTCAATTTCCCCAATCAAACAGTACTCTCCGAACAATGGCCTTGAATCCCCAACATAACCAAGTTGCCATCCTTGATTCTTCAAAGGATGTCCATTTTGCCCCCATTGTCCAATTTCTGTCACAGTCCGCATACTTCACAACCCGTACCGTAAACCCTACCATCTACTCAAACCATCTGGCCGATTTCTAGGCCAATGGTCGCTGTGAAACCCTAAATGATGAAAGGATTTTTCGATCAAGGGTCTACGGACAGGAGATCATTATATGTGAAACTACCATCAGGGAGCATATGGAGCTCCATGATGAGGGCGCCCCTACTAAATTCCCTAAGTCTGAGTTGGAAGATACTTACACTCAGATGGGATATGGTGGCGATGTAAGAAAGTCTACGGTCTACATGTTTAATTTCTCCTACAATTGGAAGTTCTTGCTGCACATTGTCCTGCATTGCCTATCCAACATGATATGATCTGGGCTACCTAGTTCACAGGTTGGTAAAAGGCCTACGCTTCAACTACTCAAGATTTGTGCTAAACAATCTATGAGGTAATCTCATCCGGGATCCATTCTATATGTATCCCCGGTTCATTAAGCACATAATCAACTGTGAGCTGGACAAGGACAAACTACAATGTGAAAATATTCTACTGGTCCCTCACATGAGGCCTGGCATCTTCAAAACTCTAAAGAAGGTGTCCACCAACTTCATTGGAAGATTCACTGATCTTCTTCTAGGTATGCTTCAGCCAATGGCTCCTAGTGACATCCCTACAAGCCCAACAGGTGATGAACCCACACCAGACACCATCACTACAATGCCAATTACTTCTTCCCACCCAATCAAGATTACCTACAAAAGACACCCCAAACGAACCCTTGATCAATCTACTCTGATTGGTTAAGTCCCCTCTGTTCAAACTAAAAAGGCTAGAGTGTAATTCATGGCTCCCACTTAGCAGAGGTCCAACCATCCTCCACCATTGACCTCAATGTCAGTGTTGAGTCTACTCAGTCTCAACCTGACGGGTCCACTGCCGAAGCGTTAAGCCCTCAGGGTGAGTCTCAACACTCCCCTAAGAAGCCATAAAGGGACAACCACATCATTGGCTCAACTACTATTGTAGAAGAAACATCAGGTGCTGACCAAGGTCCCGGGTCATTAGATATAACCTCCCTATCCTTTCTTAACCTTTTAACCCGACCTGAGGAGGATATCATGTTCCATTAGGACCATGATGTTGATCTACCACACCACTCTCAAGATCAACTGAGTCCCAGGGAACCGCTAATGTCTAGCCCACATTAGTTAAGCCCAACTGAGGTGAGTTCAACCGGTGTGGGGGTAACTCATGTAGACTCAGCTGCCACTACTGAGAGTGTTTCACTAGCCTCTCAGGACAGTGGTAACATCAGTGAGACTGAATCTACGACAACCTTGCCAATTGATGCCTCTGAAAGAGACATCAGTAAGCAAGGGTATCCAGGGCGCCAAGAAACCACTACTGGTGGTGATGATGAACATACTAGGTCTGTTATCTCATCTCCCCATGATTTTTCAAAAGAAGATAAGGGTATTTTGTAACTCACTATTAGAGACCTACTTTCTAAAGTCTCAAACCTTGAATCAAAGGTTAAGACTTTAAGGATAGGTCTGTCACTCAGCAACTTGAGATTGAAAATCTCAAGGCTCAACTAGTTGAGAAGCAGATTGAGAAGTCTGTTAGACATATACCAATTCAGGTTTCTTTAAGTTCTTCCTCCAGTTTATCTACTTTTCAAGATGATGCTACCAAAAAGGGGGAGAATATACAGAAACAAAGACATGTGGAACCCAGCCTTGCCATTACAACTTCCCTTGATGCGATTTCTTCATTCTATCCCACACAGCAACACACTACAACCATCTTTCCTCAACCACCTCCTATTACCATTCAAGTGGACCCAAGGATGCTTATTGACCTTAACAGATTCTTAACCAAATTTCTGATAAGCTCCTCCCTTGAACAACCCTCGCCTGATGTTGTCGTTGCCTATTTTGGAGCTGAAGAGCTTCAAAGGCTGAGTGCACCACCTACCTCTGAAGAGGAAGTTAGTCAACCTAAGGTCTCTATTGAACCTGAGATTAACTTCAAAGGGGAAATACAAACTGATGGCCCAGCAACCAACTTAGAAGGGACAGGTAGTGCAGTTCCAATTACTTTCGAAGCAGAAATCCAAGCTGCCGAAGAAATAATTGAACTATCTTCCTTGTCCGATGACTTGTTCATCACAGAGGCCGTTCTTGACCTGGCTTCTGAGGTCAACAGTGAGGACTTCCTTACATCTCCCATCTCCCATCTCCCATGCACCACAAGTTCAAACCCCTCTCCCCAACCTGAATCCTCTAAGCTTGAGTCTCCAAAGGCTGAATCTTCCTCTGATCCTAAGGGGAAGAGGAAGCTCACTGTTGAAGAGCTTCTAGAGGAGAAAAGGTTGGAAAAGCTAAAGAAAAAAAGGAAGAATTGATACTGGGAAGCTGCTGGCTGCAAGCAGCAAAGCAGCAACAGCCGCTCAAGAAAGTATCAACAACTGAAGGAGAGTGGAGGTCATAGACAGGCTCATCAGCCTGGGAGTAGACAATGAAGAAATCCTACTACTCCCACTTGATGAGCTTGTAAAGCTGGAGAAGACAACCTTGCTGCAAAAAGAAAATGTGGAAGCAACAAGGTTGGCCATAGAGGAGGAAAAGAGAAGAAAGAAGGAGGAGACAATGGAAGAAGAGAGGATAGCCTTTCTCTGTATTAGAGGCTATTCTTAGAAGGAGCTGGACCCTCATGACTATGATACGATCTTGTTCCTTTTCCACAAAGAGCAAGATCAGATCAACAAGGAAAGGAAGAAGGCTGCCAGGGAAAGCTAAAGGAGAAGAAGAAGAAGGAGGAAGAGGCAAAACTTGCAGCTGCCAAGAGTGAGGGGGATAAGGTTTGGATGAAAGTCTACCTTAAAGCCCATGGATTCACTGGCAAACAGGTGCGTCCTATGTCACTGAAGACCCTACAGCGCATGTCAGCGACATCAAGGCTGACATTCGCTTAGGAAGAAGACAGAAGGTACTCCAAAGGCAAAGTGTTCAGAGGATGGCACCTAAACCAACTCCCAAACCCAGACCAGCACCCAAACCACAACCAATGCCAACACCTTTTCCCTTCCCCATTAAAACTGAGCCAACCACTGAACCTTACACTCTGAACCCGAGCCATACCTACACTTTCACCCACTGCTTCTCAACAACCACCACCACCACCTATCCTCAAACCCAAAACACAACCCCGAACCCAATCTCAACCCAAACCATCTTTTGAACCTTCTAAGCCCCTATCCTTAGAAGAATTCAAGGAACTAAAGAAAAAGGTCATCAACTGCACAACCCTGAGCGACATCTCTTATGAGGAAGAGTTAATAAAACTAAAGTATATTGATGGCTCTTCTTGTTCCCTCATAAGAGATGCATTCCTTGATCTACTAAGGGGAACACTGGACCAACCGCTCCAACTTCTAGCCCCCAATTCTGATACACTCAAACAAGAAGAAAAGAAGTTAAGAAGGAGACTGGTGACTCTGCTGGACACAAGAAAAGGGGACAAGCTGCCAAATAATCCCCTCAATCCTAGAAGCCAAATTGTCCAGTGGAGGTTCGATGAAGCTACGCACACCTTTGTTGTGCAAAAGTGGAATGGTCAAGTGAACAGAATTGATACATTAGATCTGCTACACTCTAGCAGATTTGATATTGCTAAGTTAGTAGAGAGACCATTCTCCAATCCCTCCAACTCCTAGATAGCTGCTCACATCAGTAATCATCTGAGCAGTCTTCATGTTGAAGAGCTTACAAAGAAAGCCAAGACTAAAGAAGAGTTGAAAAAAAGAGCAAAGGAAGAAGAAGAAGGAGCAACGAGAAAAGGAAGAACATTCCTGCAGATGGTTGAAGGTCCAACTTTGAACCTATAGTTAGATGGGAATATGACTACAATTCCCATCAACTAACTCTCTTTAGAGGGACACAACAAAGGGTACATGTCATCCAAAGCAACAGATTAGATCTGTTATCTACGGATGACTTGTACAAGCTCCTCACCGCTGCATCAGGGAAGAGCAAAGAGACAGACAAATATCTGCTTTCTCTGGTGTTGAAGACTTTGAGGAGTAGAAGGAAGTGAAGTTTTGGTAGCATCAGCCTAGGGGGAGTTTGTTGGATCATATGGGGCTAGTGCAACCAAAACAACACTTAGAAGATTTTGATGTACAATTGAAGTGGTCTTCCAAAGAAGATTTTGATGTACAATTGAAGTGGTCTTCTAAAGACAAAGCTGCTCTTTCGAAGAGAGAACTCAGTCTTCCGAGACTAAGTAGTTCTCCTTCCGAAGTATAAAACTTAGAAGATCCTAAAGACAAAGTCTTCTGAATAATAAAGTCCTGAAGACTTGAAGAAGACTCGGAAGAAGTTGATTCTTCTGAAGAATAAATGGCCTCGGAAAAACTTATTCTTTCGAAGCCATTTAGCTTCGGAAGAACCAACTATGAACCAGTGGACATAAGTATGGTCTGTCTGACAGTCCGCTGCGAACTCTGATATACTGCATGGCGCTTTCCCACGCCCATGTAGTTGACCATACTTTAATCCACTGTTCACCCATTATCAGTTAGTACAGTTGCCACTTTTAGTTGGTGACAAAAGGTAGGTCATGGACCTGTCATGACTACCTTATCTAGGATATTATTTTATCTTTGATACTTTAGTTCTAGCAATGTAGTATTTGTCTAGTTGTAGATTCCAGCTGGTTTTCTAAGTATAACGGGCTATAGATAGTAGTATATATAGTTTCTCATTGTAACTTAAGTAACTATGCTTGTAAGAGTCTTATAATACTGAGTTGAGAAGTAATATATACAAGTATCGTAAAAACCACTCTTATGTTCTCATTAACTTATTATATTACTTGTGAACTTAGTAGAGATTCTACTTCATCAAACCTGAGTGACTTTAAGTGAGTTTGTTAGATAATCTTGTGTTGTGAGACAAACACCGATCCTGCATGGACACTGGAGCTCCCGTTTCTACTGAGGAGCAAACCACTCCCATTATTTCTATGATCAATGCTGAGGTTCGTCATGATTAGCTTAATGAGCTCACAACCCCAGACTTAAGCCT
The DNA here is from genome assembly GCA_025506505.1 of Flaveria sonorensis. Classification (NCBI taxonomy): domain Eukaryota; kingdom Viridiplantae; phylum Streptophyta; class Magnoliopsida; order Asterales; family Asteraceae; genus Flaveria; species Flaveria sonorensis. Next base: position 21,851,679 of record CM046426.1, read on the forward strand.
TCACTCAGAGTCTCAAAACTCTAGTGATCAATCTACAGGGGAAAGTTACCTTCCCCAGTCGTTTGACCTCAACCAACCAATCCCAAACTTTGAATTCTATGATGGTTAAGATATAGGATCCAGTGAGTATCATGAGTCTCTCTTCTCCACCCTCACTCATGGAGAGATGAGTGCTCCTGAATTCCCTATATCTAACCCATATTATCTGCCCACAACTGAGGTGGACCTCCTTGAATCTGTTAAGGAGGCCCATATGGAAAATGCTCTTACTTTTGCAAGTGATTACATTATTCAGACCTCAACCATAGCAACCCAGCCTATTGACACTTCTTTGAAGCTGTCAATGTGCAGGGGAAAACCAGCAGCCAAGAAACTGAAGCTGGTGATAAGGAAGAAGACCTTGGTCTTATTCTCTCACCCCTGTGATTCTTCTAATAAAGATGAGGGGAGTTGCAACTAAAGGTGCACAAACTATCCAAACTTTGCACCTATTTAGTTTCAAAGGTTAGTCACCTAAAATCTCGGTGACTACCTTACAACTAGGCCCACTAGAACCTGTGGATGTGGTGGATCTAACTCCTAGCTCCCCTATGCAAGAGGGTGATGTTACCAAAAAGGGGGAGAAAGTCTTACAATCCTAGAATATGGGAGTTCCTCTCAGAGTATGGATATGGAGGACTCACCACCCTCACTTGTAGTTGTCCATACTCAATAACCTCCTCAAGTCCATATTGATATGGATTCACTCATTCAAAGCTTGTTTGAGTAGGATATACCAAGGGCTATGCCTACTCCATCTCACCTTGCTGAAAATCCAATAGTAGGATGGAGGTATGATAAAGAAAGAAGAGCCCTGGTATCTCTAGGTCTCAGGGTCAACAAGAGATCTTCAACTTTTTTAACCTGAGATACTATGAGAGCACCTATCTAGTTGACCTCCCACTTGCCAACCCAAGTCAAAACAGGCAAGCTGCAAGGTTAGCGGATAGGAATCAACAAAGGGTGCTTGAAGAGTTAAAGCTAAGAACCAGACTATATAGACAGAGGCTAGCAGGCAAGACTGTTAGTCAACTAGATGCTGAGGTGGACCCTAAGATTAGCTTCGAAGGGGAAACCTTGGCTGAAGGCCCATACCTTGAGACAGGAGCTGCTTTAGCACCCTCAGCAACCATTACCCTCAGTGAGGCATCGGCTAGTGAGGTGTCTCATAGCTTCTCTCTGGCTAGAGCTTAAGTGCAGCACCAAGCAATGAAGGCCAAAGCTCTCTCCACCCTGAGTCACACAAGCCTGTGAGTGACAAAGGGAAAAGGAAGATGACTCATGAGAATATTGAGGAGGAGAAGAGAGAGGAAGAGAAAGGCAAGGGGAAAAAGTTCAAGTAGGACCCCTGGCTTCATAGAAGCTACAATTAGGGCTGCCCCCAGGCAAATACTTAAGATGACGAGTTAAGGGCAGCCAGATTACACTATTTGTGGTCCAGGAATTACAACATTGATGAACTCATCTCTCTCCCCTTGTAGGAATTAAATGAACTGGCTGACATAGAAGTGTCTAAGGAGAGGAAGGAAGCTGAGATAGCAGAACTGCTTCTCAAGATCAAAGAAGAAAGAATGAGAAAGAGAATCTACAAAGCTCCTACCCTCTCTCCAGTTTAGAAAAGTCTTGAGACAGAGACTGTGGCTGTTGAGCAACAAACTCAGGTAGGTAGGGAACAAGACAGACAAACATGATCACCTACCTAAGTGCCACAGGTCTATATTAAGCAGCAGATCTTTTTCCTTTGCCATATGACTACATTGAGTTCAATACCACAAGCAGCTTGAGCAACAAGTGCAATAAGAGCAAAAGGCTACAAAGAGGAAGATGAGGGAAGAGGCTGCAAAGTCAAGAGCCACCATCAAAGCAAACTTGAAGAAATCTGCTGATAGACATAAGATGGTGAGCTTCTCTAAGCTGTATGGATTCTCCAGAAGGAGACTTTATCCAATGTCTCTATCTACCATAGATGAGCACATTAGAGTGATCAAGCAAATGATTAAAAGGGGTGAGCTAATTGACTTGCATTCGCCACCAAGTCAGGCTACACGTGAAGCTGAGGTAAGTTTGAACCCCATGTGATAACACAACCTGGACCTAGTGCTGCATCATAGCCAGCTTCATCTTCTGATCCACAGCAGGGTCCTGATCCTTCTTCTTCTAAACTTGTGAAGGAAAAGGACCCAACTGAGGAAGACAAACAAGAACAACCTGGTACTCTAGGCAAATCTATTTAGTTAAAGTTCAGAAAGAGGAAAAGGATGGCCATAAGAAGGGACAAGAATAAGACGAAGAAGAAGAAGTCCAAGGCATCCACCTCTACACCTCAGGATGGGTCAGAACATCCTGAAGGGGATAAAAAAGAGTTTGCTCATCAAACTCCTATCCAAGTAGAGCCTCTTGCTGCTGAGAGACCCATTGTGTCTTGGATATTGCCACCAATCCAGACAGATGGTATGTCACTAGAGATCAAGGAGGTCAAGACCTGTACTTCTAGCAAAACATACTTGACCTCCCTCTGCATGATCGCTATGACATGAGGAATATTTTGAGAGTCTGAGGAATCCTGACTAACTGATGATAAACGAAATGGTCTTGATTCTGATGTGGACTTTCAATAGATGAAGATCAAGAATCAAAGGTCTCTTTAGTTTTGATAGCATTAGCTTGGGGGAGTTTGTAAGGAATACACTTAGAGGCTGATGCAACCAAAGAACAACCAAAGAACTCTTAGCATGCACAAGTAAAGTACAAGTTACTTCGGAAGATTTGATATAACTCAGTGAATTATGCTAAGTATCAAATCTTCTGAAGCCAAAGACTATATCTTCCGAAGCAAAAGATGAAGTCTTCCAAAGCTTCAAAGGCAAAGTCTTCCGAAGCTTCAAAGGCAAAGTCTTTCGAAGCTTCAAAGGCTAAGTCTTTCGAAGCCAGAGACTGATTTCTTCTGAAGACAGAAAAGACATGCTTTCTATGAAACACCTTTTGACAAAAGCTAAACGACCTTCCGCTGCCACTTTTGAAGACTCATCAACTTATATGAGTTGGTGAAAAGTTCATACTTTTGTCAACTGTAGATTAAGGTCTTTTATCTGTAACTCTCCAACTATATACTTTTTATCCTTTTTGTAATATATTAGGATGTGAGCTATGGCATGTCATAGTCACTAGTCAAAAGGCAATCTGTCTTTTGACTCTACATTGATCTTGTTGTCTAGATTAGTGTTTCCAGCTAGCCTTTAAAGTATGGCTAAATGTAGGATGTAGTATAAAGTGTCTCAAGTACTTGTATCTTTATGTATGCTTTGTAACACTTATAAGAACTTGAGAGCAATATACATTATTCTTAAAAACCATATTTGAGTGTTCTTGTTCTTGTTCTTTTACTTGTGTTCATTGTTGCATCACTTACCGGTTTCCTATTTGATCTGCTAAGTGTTCCAACTCTCTCCACCTTGTGAAACTACTGTATTGGCCACCTTTCCCTTCTCGGTCCTGCATAGTCTCATCAACAAGCATCTTTGGATTCCTCTTCTTCCTCCTCGAATAGACTAAGCGAATCTCAGGAACATGCTCAGGAATGTTAGGAATAGGCTCATCACTAACAGGTGCTGTCTGACCAGCTCATCAAGGGTAGGAGGACTCTCGTCATCAGATGCCCAAATCCAACCATTTCCATACTCGGAAGTAGGCTCCCATCTAGGTGCAAACGGGTAGTGAGAAATCTCCAAGGATGCGATAGGGGGGAGAGTGAACATAGGATCCTCGTAATCACTACCGGAGTCATGGATCAGAATGAACGGGGTCCGAGAAGACATCTGTTAACACAAGCATATGTAAAATCATTACCAATTTAATGCATGCATGATGAAAAACACTTGGGAATGAAAATGTTTTAACACAAAAACATTTTTGGTTATAGTCTAGATTTTCAAAAAAATATTTTTCTAGTTCGCTATAACCGTTAGCTCTAATACCAACTTCTGTCACACCCCGAAAGGCGCACCAGAAGGGCACGCATATGACAGAGATGACGGAAGTTGGATTGTTCCAACAAATATCAAGCAAACAAATCATGGATACCAAAATAATATATTAATATAAATGTGTTATTACGACATTACGAGTGGAAGTTTTAAATTGAAAACTAAAATAGTAATAACATATCATTGTTTAAAGCATAACAAGAGATTTTAATAGGCAGCGAAATTTGGTCCCAAAAGTGTATCCAAAATTTGATAAGTTTGCCGTTAAAACCCTTTTCATTCCCATGCATGCCTATTTACCTGAAAAACATACCCAAAGTTTATCAGCAAAAAAAGCTTGTAAGTTCAAAGGTTTATAGAAAAAGATCATTAAAGTTTTCTTTTTATAAAAAGATATATCCCGGAATCAACCTCTGGATCATCAAGGAATAGCTAGGTCCATTGACTATGATTGCAACTAAGAGCACCATAATCAAACCAATACATATTGTCCCTCAAGTTCCTTTCAACATATATTCGCTCCGTATAAACCGACCGGCGCGACCAATCATGCAAGGCGGTTCTCAAACCCAATATATCTACCAATATATCCTGTAGCCCTCCCAGGGTTAATGAATATGGCCGAGAGCCATCTTGTACAAATAACAAAACAACTCATGACCATCATAAAAATCACGCAGTTATTCCATAATTAAATCATATCACACATAAAATATTATAGCATGTTTTCCCCTAAAATAATTAAATAAAACGTTATTTTAAAATAGGGGCTGTGAAAACTCACCTTTAAACGCGACAAAGATGATCTAGCAAAATCAAGCCCAGGAATACAAATGACCAATTAACGCCCTAAACACAAATGACCTATTAATTGTCAAACGTTATTTAAAAATAGGTTAAAAATCAAACCCAACTATAGACTTGTCATGAAACCTATTTTTAAACGTCCCGTTGGTGACTTTCGTTTAACCCTTAAATAATAATCACATATTACACACACAAAAATAAACACATAAAATTATATGAAAATATGACCATAAAATTACTAAATTATGCATTAATAAAAAACATACTTATTCAATAAATAACATTTTATCTAAGATTAATAATAAAAATATATTTATAGTCTTGCTCTTTTCAAGAAAATTATATTACCTTTATATAAGATGTTACTTATTTAATATTAATCAACAATAATTAACCTTTTAATAAATAAACTTATTTTCAGCAATAAAATATGTATTAAATCATTTTAAGACAATTTTTGTTGTAAAAATATTTTCTTTTATGTCTAACCCAAATTTCACTCATATGCGATGATTTTTAACCTGAAACCGCACGGTTTTACATGCCAAAACCGTACATAAACCCGTGTATACCTCATGATCAATATACATGTTTTAAAATAACTCTTTTATACTAAAAATATTCTGAAAATTTTTGTTTAAAATCAGTGTCAAAACAGTCCCAAATGTTTAACCTGAAATTGTCGGTTTTCGGCTTTTTCGTGCATATAAAATCAACACCTATGACCATACATATTATGTATTTGTTACTGTCACACCCTCAAAATCCGCGTGCGGGGTTTTACCGCGAGGCGCGTGACATACCAGGATCTCAGTCATTAGTTACCAAGAACGACTCTATATGATTAATAAACAAAACCAGAGTCAACGTTTAAAATACTGCGGAAGCGTTTAAAATACTGCGGAAGCGTTTTTAAAACTGGAAAACCCAAAACAAGTAATATGTAACGAGAATGCGCAAAACAAACGCGCCCCAAACACAAATGTATAAAATGAAAATAACCCAATTTGTAAACAATGCAAATGTAGACAACTCAACAATGCTGACGTGCGTGCTCCTAGGCAACTGGCAACCTTAACCTGAGAATAGCATACTAAACAAGTCAACACATGGTTGGTGAGTTCAAGAGTTTGCGTTAAAATATAAACCAATCAATAGTTTTCAGAGCATAAGTAGTGTATTGCAATAGATAGCTAGTCTATTAACATAAAAATATTAATCATAGTGATCTCGCGATTGAAGCTGACTGTGATACGTTTGTTGCCTCCCGTCACGACTTACCAGGTCGTGACGAATATGTGATAGGACAAAATTGCACCCGTTTGACCTCGAGTCGCACAGGTGGGGCTCGTCAGACCCAGTAGTACTACCCAAAATTTCCCCGCTAGTCAATATTAACAATCCGAAAGTGTGAGGACTTTCCATGGTAAACAACACTATATCAATATTATACACACTCATAAATAAAAGCGTTTGTAAACAGTATGCCATCTCCCCAAAAGAGATTTATGTAAAAAGAGTGGGGCAAGAACTCACCTGGTATGCGCAAGAATTAACTTAGAGTTTAACTTGAAAGAAAGAAGGAAAGACAACCTTCAAAGGTCACCTAGAATACAAGAGTACATAAGTACGTGTGCACAAAAACAACACGAAACCCTAAGTGCTCTACAAACCAAGGAACTCAAGGTTTAAGAATACAAGACACATTTGACCCAGTTGACCCGTTGGACCCGTTGGTGACATTATAGGTGATAATTCATTAAACTAACACAACAGCATATCATACATGATCAACATACCACTTGATTACATATAGCACATCACCACCACATGTACTACCTAGATCATCATATAACTAGATATCATACAAATCATGCAAATCACAACAGGCCAAAACAGATAACAACCCAAATCAACATTCATACAACATAAACAACACATTTAGTCACCTTAGAACCCATCCATGAACACACTAGCATGATCCTAATATCCCAAACATGCTCAAATCATCCAATTCAAGGATTTGCACAATTAAAGTTTCCCTTTTGGGAAAGTTCATCCCAAATTCATCAAACTCACACAACATTCATGAATTCATCAATTATATACCATTTCAAGTCCATGACAACATCTAAACATGATCAACAACACCTAATCATCATGATTCATCAACTTTCATACCCAAAAGTTACTATCTTTAGTAAGGTATGAACTACAACATGCATTCTTGAATTCCTAACATTCATATCAACAATCTAGCATCTAATCATCATCACAAACACATCCATAACATTCATACATCAACCAATCACAATTCATGCAAAATAAAGTTACTATTATTAGTAACCTATGAACAATGCACCAAATCATGGCTTTCTTGTAAAATCGACGTTAACTAATATATATACAATACAACTAACATAATCACAACATCAAACAACCATTATTCAACATCCAATTTGATCCAAAATTGCCTCAAACTCACGGCCAAGATAACCCTATGAACAAACAACCAAAATCCAAACTTTCTTGCATAATCAACGTTAACTAGCATCAACACAACCTAACTAACATCATAACATCACCAAACGAACAAGAATTAACATCCAATTGCAGATTTCGAACTAGGGTTTCGGCCAACACCAATAATGCATGAAAACACCAAAACTAACCTTTAATTCGCGAAAGAAAACAAGAATCGATGTTCTAATGTGTTGTGGAGCTTGAAATCGATCCAAAACCGATGCTTTGGGTGTTCTTGGCCGAAATCGCAAAGGGAGAGGGAGAGGGAGTGAGGTCGCGGCCGATGGGGTGGGATTAGGGTTGGGTTTTGTGTTTTAAAAATATAATTTTTGCATAATACCCTTTAAACCCTTGCATTTTGTATTTTATAAAAATTAAGCTTTTTGAATAGATTTAAATAGTTTTAACTACTAAACACAATTATTATTAATCACAAATAACAATCATGCATAATTCCCATTTATCACAAAACACACGAATAAATATGCACGTTTTCACGTTACGCGATAAAATTACAGTTAACATCAAATCACATAAGCATAACTTAATAATCACATTGTTAACTTATTATCATCAATTTAACATTACTGATTATTGTTAAGTCACCAACGTTCAACGACAACTAGTGTGTGCTCCCGACACGTGTATGCAAGACTTAACGGAACAAACGGAGTTTGGTAACGGAAAATTACCGGATGTCACATTATCCCCATGTTGAAAGAATTTTCGTCCCGAAAATTGCGTTACATGGTGAGTGTTCCATCACTGGTCTACTGCATTGGCACAAGGAAATCGAAATCGTGTGAGTTTTGGATGAGTTGTCACATCATCCCCATGTTGAAAGAAATTTCGTCCCGAAATTTAATCAATACCTTCGCCGGCTGGCATCGTCCTTTCAAATAGCTGAGGATACTTAAGCTTCATTTGATCTTCACGTTCCCACGTGAATTCTGGTCCACGTCTCGAGTTCCAACGAACTTTGACGATGGGTATCTTGCTTTGCTTAAGCGTTTTCACCTCACGATCCATCACCTCGACGGTTCCTCAATGAAGCGTATTGTTCATCTACTTGAACTTCTTCCAGTGGTACGACCATCGTTTCATCCGTTAAACATTTCTTTAGGTTTGAAACATGGAATACATCATGGATTCCACTCAATGAATCAGGTAAGGCTAGTCGATAAGCCACTGGACCAATTCTTTCCACTATCTCAAATGGTCCAACGTATCTCGGATTTAGCTTTCCTCGTTTACCAAACCGAACTACGCCTTTCCATGGTGAGACTTTCAATAAAACTTTGTCACCAACTTGAAATTCCAAGGGTTTTCGTCGCTTGTCAGCATAGCTTTTCTGTCTGTCTCGCGCTGCTGCCATGCGGTTTCTTATCTGAACAATCTTCTCAGTTGTCTCGTGTACTAACTCGGGACCCGTTAATTGACTATCACCAATTTCAGCCCAGCAAACTGGTGATCTACACTTTCTCCCATATAAAGCTTCAAAAGGTGCTGCCTTTATGCTAGTGTGATAACTGTTGTTGTAAGAAAATTCCACCAACGGTAGGTGAACTTCCCAGTTATTCCCGAAATCAATCACACAAGCACGTAACATGTCCTCCAAAGTCTGTATAGTACGCTCGCTTTGACCATCAGTCTGTGGATGATAAGCAGTACTCATATCCAATCGTGTACCTAAAGCTTTCTGCAACGACTGCCAGAAGTGTGATGTGAAACGAGAATCGCGATCAGAAATAATTGAGATTGGTACTCCATGCCTCGAAACGATCTCCTTCAGATAAAGTCGGGTTAACTTCTCCATCTTATCTGTTTCCTTTATCGCTAGGAAATGAGCAGATTTTGTCAATCGATCCACGATAACCCATATTGTATCGCAACCCGTAGAAGTACGAGGTAACTTAGTAATAAAATCCATTGATATTTGATCCCACTTCCACATAGGGATCTCGGGTTGTTGTAATAATCCAGATGGTTTCTGATACTCCACTTTACCTTCGAGCAGGTCAGACACTTGCTCACATAAGTAGCTACATCTGCTTTCATGTTAGGCCACCAATAGTGCGCCTTCAAATCGTGGTACATCTTGTCAGATCCAGGATGTATAGAATACTTGGACTTGTGAGCCTCACTCATCACCAAGTCTCTCAGGTCTCCGTGTAGAGGTACCCATAGTCTATCCATGAAATAACGAATCCATCCGCTTTACTTCTAATTGCTTTTCCATTCCTCGTAACCTTCTAAACTCATATTTTCTACTTTCAGAGCTTCAGTTTGAGCATCACGGATTTGTTCGGGTAATTGCGTACTAATCGTTAGTTGCAGAGCTCGCACTCGTCGAGGCTTAGCAGTCTCTTTTCTACTCAGCGCATCAGCAACTACATTTGCCTTCCCCGGGTGGTATTTAATAGCACAATCATAGTCGTTTAACAATTCCACCCAGCGTCTTTGCCTCATATTCAACTCCTTTTGCTCAAAGATATGCTGAAGACTCTTGTGATCGGTGTAAATGGTGCATTTGGTACCGTACAAGTAATGTCTCCAGATCTTCAAGGCAAACACTACCGCACCCAGTTCCAAATCATGGGTGGTATAGTTCTTCTCATGAATCTTCAACTGTCTAGAGGCGTATGCTATCACTTTATCCCGCTGCATCAGGACGCATCCAAGTCCTTGAATAGAAGCGTCACAATAGACTACGAAATCATCACTACCATCCGGTAACGCTAATATTGGTGCGCTACACAATTTATGTTTCAGCAACTGAAAAGCAGATTCCTGACTCTCACCCCATTTGTACGTCGTTCCTTTGTGAGTCAAAGCTGTGAGAGGTTGTGCAATCTTAGAGAATCCTTCAATGAATCGTCGATAATATCCCGCTAATCCAAGGAATTGTCGTATCTCACTCGGTGTCTTAGGAACAGACCAATTCTTTATCGCTTCAATCTTAGCAGGATCAACATGTATTCCCTTCTCGTTGACAATATGACCCAAGAATTGTACCTCACGTATCCAGAAATCACACTTAGAAAACTTTGCATACAGTTGTTCCTTTCTAAGTAATTCCAAGATTAAACGTAAGTGCTTCTCATGTTCTTCCTCGGTCTTGAGTATATCAGTATGTCATCAATAAAGACGATAACAAACTGATCAAGATAGGGTTTGCACACGCGATTCATGAGGTCCATGAATACTGCTGGTGCATTCGTCAACCCAAATGGCATGACCAAAAATTCATAGTGACCATATCGTGTACGGAAAGCAGTCTTCGAGATGTCCTCTTCTCGAACTCTCAGCTGATGATACCCAGACCTCAGATCAATCTTGGAGTAATAGCTTGATCCTTGCAGTTGATCAAACAAATCATCGATACGAGGTAAGGGATATCTATTCTTGATAGTAACCTTGTTCAGTTCCCTATAGTCGATACACATTCTAAATGTACCATCCTTCTTCTTCACAAATAGAACTGGCGCTCCCCAGGGTGACGAACTCGGTCGGATGAACCCTTTATCCAACAACTCTTGTAGTTGAGCGGATAATTCTGCAGTTCGTTCGGAGCTAACCGGTACGGTGCTCTCGCAATTGGAGCGGCTCCTGGAGTCAACTCAATCTGGAATTCAACTTGACGATGAGGCGGTAATCCAGGAAGGTCTTCCGGAAACACCTCAGAAAACTCACGAACTACGGGAATATCCTCTATCTTCTTTTCCTCAGTCTGTTTATCCGTGACTAGTGCCAATATGGCCAGTCGACCCTTTCGTAACAACTTTGCGCCTTCATGAATGAGATGATGCCTATCACCGCACCACTCCTATCACCTCTGACCGTAAGGACTTCTTCACCAATGGGAATCCTTATGATTTTCTCGTGGCATATGACTTCCGCTTGTTTATCGGAAAGCCAATCCATGCCTACTACCACATCAAAGCTTCCTAACGTAACAGGCATGAGATCTATGGTGAATGTATGACCAGCAAGCTCTATCTTGCAGTCTCTAAGAATATGCGTTACGTGAATCTGTGTACCGTCAGCTAACTCTACGGTGTATTTAGATTCTAAGGCTGAGGGCATATCACTTAAAAGACTACAGAACCTAGTGGACACGAAACTTCTATCGGCTCCGGTATCGAATAATACAGTAGCAAAACAACCATTAACCGAAAATTTACCAGTTACTGTTGTAGGATCGTTTAGAGCCTCACCTGAGCCAATGACGAAGGCTCTTCCTTTGGCTCCATTGTTGTTATTGCCTCCATTGTTGTTGCCATTACCATTCCTCTTAAGCTGGGGACAGTTGCGTTTGTAATGGCCTTCTTTCCCGCATTCAAAACAACCTTTCGGAGTTTCTTGTGATTGTTGTGGCTTCTTCATCAGTTCACCCCGACAGTCTTTGGCTGCATGACCAATCTTCCCACAACGTTGACACTTGAAGTTATCACACGACCCACATGGTGGTAGTTACACCGGTTGCACTTCGGCAGTCTTCCACCATACCCGCCGGGTCCTTGATTTGAGTGCGCCTGGTTGAAGCTTCGGTTGTTATCGAACTTCCGTTGCTGTTGCTGATTTTGCTGCTGTTGTTGAGGTTGAGATTGGCTACTGGATGACGATCCCTTGTTGCTTGAACCATCCCACTTGCGTTTCTGGTCGGGCACGCTTGCCACCGCACCCCGTTTAGGTAACCGACCTTGCTCAACTGCCTGGTCAGTCAGCCTGTGGGCTGTTCGGATAGCTTGTTGTATGGTAGTGGGGTTAGAAGCAGTTACCATACTTTGAATTTCGGGCACCAATCCCCGTATATAATGCTCCACCCTCTTGTGCATTTCATTCACCATCCCTGGACATAAAGTGGCTAACTCATGAGTACGAGTCGTGTAGGCTTCAATTTCTGAGCCTTGCATTTTGAGTTGCCAGAACTCAATCTCCAGTTTCTGCACTTCATTCCGGGGGCAATATTCTTCAGTCATGATTTCTTTGAATTCATCCCAAGGTAGTTCATTGGCCATGGCTTGACCCAACATTTGTACCTGGGCATTCCACCAAGAGAGTGCTGCGCCTTCCAACGTCCCTGTGGCATACTTCACCTGATCAGCAGGCGGGCAGTTGCATTTCGCAAAAACCGACTCTGTCTTCTCAAACCACCTTACAAGCCCTACAGCCCTTCCGTCCCGCTGTAGGTATGAGGTTTACAGTCCATGAAGGACTTGTAGGTACATGGTGGTGGTCCTGTTTTGACAATCCCAACATTAGTCAGATATCCTAGACAAATAACTAGGATAATCAGTTTAACCTCTTGCTATCATTTACCTGCTGGTTGTCCAGGTTGGGCAGCAGCCACTGCCGCCTGAACGTGTTCATTAATCAATGCCGCCAATTCCGCAGGCGTCATGTTTATGGCTCCGGCTCCACGGCCTCCGGCGCCACGTCCACGACCACGCCCACGTCCTCTTCCACGTGCGTCCATATTTCACTTTAAAATTCACAATTACAATAATGAGTAACATCCAACACATTAATCTCATCAAAGTACAGTAAACAATAAGAAATAACGAATTTACCACAACCACAACGTTTATAACAGAAATAATAATCAAAGATAAATAAATTGTAATTGAGTCACAAAATATTCCATCAATGTCAAAATTTAAGTTTGTCAGTTGGGTGGGAAACAACCCTTCCCACATAGGTTTCAAAGAAAAGAAACACTACATAGTCTAAGTCATTTAAAAGTAGGATCAGTCCAGTATATCAGATCCATCACTGTCCTCATCCATCTCTACTGGTTCTTCTTCGGGGGCTTCCTCGGGTTCTTCTTCTGGGTCTTCCTCATCAGGGTCCACCAAAGGTGCAGGAGCTTCAGCAATCTGAAGTGCTGCTAGCTGTGCCTCTAACCAGCAAACCTATTATCAATCTCCATGTTATGGTGATCCTGTGCATCCATGCGCTCACTAAGTGCTACCACGTTGCCTGCCAGAGTATGATGTCCACCAATGGCCATCGAAAGTCGCTCCTGAAGCGTATCTACCTGGTAACGCAGCTGACGCATCTCAGATCGTATCGCAGAGTTCTCGTCAGTGAGTCCTCTAATCCGCTGTCGCTCTGTGTCCAGTGTGGCTACTAGGGCTGCAAATGCCTGCTCCAGAGGGATGCTCAAGGTAGGAAGTGTAGGCAAAGTAGAGGCGGTTGATGACCTAGTCCTAGGTCGTGTAGGTGCTACTGGTGGTACGCGTTCTCTATAAGCCATACGGTTAATGTAAGTGGGGTAGAAATCCCAGTTACGCGGAGGATCGAGCTCAGGAGGTACGAAAGGCTGATCCCAGTCTATCTCGCCGCGAGGATAAGGATGTCGTGGCCAGTTAGATCCCCTATCAGGTACGGGAGATGTAGGAGGTGATTCAGATCGTGCAGGTCTCTTGCCTAAATTCCTGGACGACGATGCCATGCTGCGAAGTACGTGTTGCGTATGCCAATGAGTATACAGTAAGGAGAGTAAACGATAAGTAACTAACAACTGTGCGGTTATAGTCTAGTGTGTGTATGCAACCTAGTTCCCTATAACCAATGGCTCTGATACCAATCTGTCACACCCTCAAAATCCGCGTGCGGGGTTTTACCGCGAGGCGCGTGACATACCAGGATCTCAGTCATTAGTTACCAAGAACGACTCTATATGATTAATAAACAAAACCAGAGAACGTTTAAATACTGCGGAAGCGTTTAAAATACTGCGGAAGCGTTTTTAAAAAGAAAACCCAAAACAAGTAATATGTAACGAGAATGCGCAAAACAAACGCGCCCCAAACACAAATGTATAAAATGAAAATAATCCCAATTTGTAAACAATGCAAATGTAGACAACTCAACAATGCTGACGTGCGTGCTCCTAGGCAACTGGCAACCTTAACCTGAGAATAGCATACTAAACAAGTCAACACATGGTTGGTGAGTTCAAGAGTTTGCGTTAAAATATAAACCAATCAATAGTTTTCAGAGCATAAGTAGTGTATTGCAATAGATAGCTAGTCTATTAACATAAAAATATTAATCATAGTGATCTCGCGATTGAAGCTGACTGTGATACGTTTGTTGCCTCCCGTCACGACTTACCAGGTCGTGACGAATATGTGATAGGACAAAATTGCACCCGTTTGACCTCGAGTCGCACAGGTGGGGCTCGTCAGACCCAGTAGTACTACCCAAATTTCCCCGCTAGTCAATATTAACAATCCGAAAGTGTGAGGACTTTCCATGGTAAACAACACTATATCAATATTATACACACTCATAAATAAAAGCGTTTGTAAACAGTATGCCATCTCCCCAAAAGAGATTTATGTAAAAAGAGTGGGGCAAGAACTCACCTGGTATGCGCAAGAATTAACTTAGAGTTTAACTTGAAAGAAAGAAGGAAAGACAACCTTCAAAGGTCACCTAGAATACAAGAGTACATAAGTACGTGTGCACAAAAACAACACGAAACCCTAAGTGCTCTACAAACCAAGGAACTCAAGGTTTAAGAATACAAGACACATTTGACCCAGTTGACCCGTTGGACCCGTTGGTGACATTATAGGTGATAATTCATTAAACTAACACAACAGCATATCATACATGATCAACATACCACTTGATTACATATAGCACATCACCACCACATGTACTACCTAGATCATCATATAACTAGATATCATACAAATCATGCAAATCACAACAGGCCAAAACAGATAACAACCCAAATCAACATTCATACAACATAAACAACACATTTAGTCACCTTAGAACCCATCCATGAACACACTAGCATGATCCTAATATCCCAAACATGCTCAAATCATCCAATTCAAGGATTTGCACAATTAAAGTTTCCCTTTGGGAAAGTTCATCCCAAATTCATCAAACTCACACAACATTCATGAATTCATCAATTATATACTATTTCAAGTCCATGACAACATCTAAACATGATCAACAACACCTAATCATCATGATTCATCAACTTTCATACCCAAAAGTTACTATCTTTAGTAAGGTATGAACTACAACATGCATTCTTGAATTCCTAACATTCATATCAACAATCTAGCATCTAATCATCATCACAAACACATCCATAACATTCATACATCAACCAATCACAATTCATGCAAAATAAAGTTACTATTATTAGTAACCTATGAACAATGCACCCAAATCATGGTTTCTTGTAAAATCGACGTTAACTAATATATATACAATACAACTAACATAATCACAACATCAAACAACCATTATTCAACATCCAATTTGATCCAAAATTGCCTCAAACTCACGGCCAAGATAACCCTATGAACAAACAACCAAAATCCAAACTTTCTTGCATAATCAACGTTAACTAGCATCAACACAACCTAACTAACATCATAACATCACAAACGAACAAGAATTAACATCCAATTGCAGATTTCGAACTAGGGTTTCGGCCAACACCAATAATGCATGAAAACACCAAAACTAACCTTTAATTCGCGAAGAAAACAAGAATCGATGTTCCAATGTGTTGTGGAGCTTGAAATCGATCCAAAACCGATGCTTTGTGGGTGTTCTTGGCCGAAATCGCAAAGGGAGAGGGAGAGGGAGTGAGGTCGCGGCCGATGGGGTGGGATTAGGGTTGGGTTTTGTGTTTTAAAAATATAATTTTGCATAATACCCTTTAAACCCTTGCATTTTTGTATTTTATAAAAATTAAGCTTTTTGAATAGATTTTAAATAGTTTTTAACTACTAAACACAATTATTATTAATCACAAATAACAATCATGCATAATTCCCATTTATCACAAAACACACGAATAAATATGCACGTTTTCACGTTACGCGATAAATTACAGTTAACATCTAAATCACATAAGCATAACTTAATAATCACATTGTTAACTTAGTTATCATCAATTTAACATTACTGATTACTGTTAAGTCACCAACGTTCAACGACAACTAGTGTGTGCTCCCGACACGTGTATGCAAGACTTAACGGAACAAACGGAGTTGGTAACGGAAAATTACCGGATGTCACAGTTACATAATTAAAAACATGAGTATTTAACTTAAAACACAATATTATTTTCTGTCCAAAACTGGACTTGTGCAGGAACACTTGGTTTTGACCCGAAAAACATCGTTTTTAACATGTTTATAAACATAAAACATTTATGTAATTAACTCAATCATCAAAATTATTATTTACAGTAAGATTACTTATTTTTAACTTATTACCAACATATTTTGAACTCATTTTTTCTAGATTTGAGAAGATCCTTGTTTTAACGATGTTTAAGTTGTATAATCATTACCATTGGTCTTGTCTAATCAACACTTTATTACTATTATCTTTAAACTTTGTTTTTACCTTTTTCTTTATGTCAAAAATTACTAATAATCCTAAAACATCCAGATCATGATCACCATATACATGGATCATCTCAATCATCTCAAAAGTCATTGCAGGACCGGGAAGGGTGGTCATTGCAACAGTTTCACAAAATAAAGAGATATGAAACACTTAGCAGATCAAATAGGGAACCGGCTAGTGATGATATAAAGAACAAAAGTAAAACAACAAGAACAAGAACACTCAAATATGGTTTTCAAGAATGATGTATATTGCTCTCAAGTTCTAACAAGTGTTACAAAGCATGAAATAAGATACAAGTACTTGAGACACTTTATACTACATCCTACAACCGGCCATACTTTGAAGGCCAGCTGGATACATTAATCTTGACAACAAGATCAATATAGAGTCAAAAGACAGATTGCCTTTTGACTAGTGACTATGACATGCCATAGCTCACATCCTTATGTATTACAAAAAGGATAAAAGTATATAGTTGGAAAATTACAGACAAAAGACCTTAATCTACAGTTGACAAAAGCATGAAATTTTCAACAACTCATATAAGTTGGTGAGTATTCAGAAGTGGCAGCGAAAAGTGGTTCAGCTTTTAACAAAAGGTGATTCAGAGAAAGCATGTGTTTTTTGTCTTTAGAAGAAATCAGTCTTTGGCTTTGGAAGACTTTCTCCTTGAAGCTTCGGAAGACTTCATCTCTGGCTTCAGAAGATATGGTCTTTTGGCTTCGAAAGATTTGATACTTAGCAAAATTCGCTGAGTTATATCAAATCTTCCGAAGTAACTTCCTTGTACTTCATTTCTGTATGCTGAGAGCTCTAAGTGTGTTTCTTACAAACTCCCCCTAGGCTGATGCTACCAAAACTGAAGATACCTTTGATTCTTGATCTTTATCTATTAACAGTACTCATTAGAATCAAGCCCATTTCTTTGATCATCAGTTGGTCAGGATTTCTCAAAATTTTAAAGTATCTCCTTATGTCATAGAGATCATGCAAAGGGAGCTTAAGTATATTTTGCCAGAAGTACAGGTCTTGACCTCCTTGATCTCTAGTAACATACCATCTGTCTGGATTGCTTGCAAACATATAAGACACAATGGGTCTCTCAGCAGCAAGAGGTTCTACTTGAATAGGAGTTGGATGAGCAGCCTCTTCTTGATCACTCTCAAGATGTTTTGACCCATCCTGAGGTGTTGAGGTGGATGCCTTATACTTCTTCTTCTTCTTCCTCTTGTCCCTTCTGATGGTCATCCTTTTCTCTTTCTGTATTTTAACTAAGGAGACTGGTTTGCAGTACCAGATTGCTCTTGTTTGTCTTCCTCAGTTGGGTCCTTGTCCTTTATAGGTTCAAAAGAAGAAGGATTAGGACCCTGCTGTGAATCAAAAGATGAAGCTGGCTGTGATGCAACACTAGGTCCAGGTTGTGTTGTCTCTTGTGTTTCAACCTTGGCCTCAGCTTTAAGTGCAGCCTGACTTGGTGGAGAATACAAGTCAACCAGCTCACCCCTCTTGATCTTCTATTTGATCACTCTAATGTACTCATCCATGGTGGATAGAGGCATTGGATCAAGTCTTCTTCCGGAGAATCCATACAGCTTTAAAAAGCTCATCATCTTCTGTCTGTCTGCAGATTTCTTCAAGTTTGCTTTGATGGTGGCTCTTGACTTTACAGCCTTTTTCCTCATCTTCCTCTAAGCAGCTTTTTGTTCTTTTTGTACTTGTTGCTTAAGCTGCTTTAGGTATTCAAACTCAATGTAGTCATATGGCAAGGGAAGAAGGTCTGCATGTCATTATCACACTTTGGCTAAATTTTCAAGAAGAGAATGTGTCATCCTTAGTTTTAAGTTAATATCCATACAACCATTCAATGTAATTTCACATCATAATATTTTGAAAGACTTAATATGTATAAATTAAGTCATATGAAAACTATCAAGGTCATGCATGTCATTATCACACTTTGGCTAAATTTTGAGAACTTGCCGGCTTACATGCATGATTGTCCGATTAATATGAACATTGGTAAATAATTATGCATGATGAAAATGGAGACCAAGAACCCATAACACCTAAATACAATATTATAAATCAAAGTCATAATTTATACTATCTATTTTACAAATCATGACCAATATGTATTTAAATTCAAGTCTACACGGCAAACAACCGTTAACACATGTGTAAACATGTAAATCATGTATTTATAACTCAAGTTAATTTTGATTAAGGAACAAACAAAAGTAAGTAATGGAACAACATGTCATGAATTAACCATTTGAATTAGTACATATAATGTAAAATAAATACCCAAAATAATTCAAGAAACTATCAAACTAAACTAACAAACCCAACACTAATTAAATATTAACAACACAAGATTAAACCAATCCACTCTCCCCTACCTCAAATATCAGCCAAACCCTCATAAGGGCACCCTTCCTTTTGTTATTTGCTTCTTTGTCAATCCATGCATGGATAAGAAAATTGTTATGGTAAAAATGGTATTTAAACCTCTTCAACCCCTACATAACCATATACATACAAATGAAAACTCTCTTTCTCTCTCTCTCTCTCTCTCTCTCTCTCTCTCTCTTTGCATCCTTCCCCTCCCTTTCTCTCTCTAACTTTCCATCCATTTCAAGATTACAACACCAAGATCCTTTCAAGAGTTCAAATTCCAGTAAAGAAGATTAAGTCTATGAAGCTACCTACTAGCCTACTTCTTCCTTTATACTTGAAGTGAGCCTATAAAATCCTTTTCTTTCATTTTTATAAACACATACAAGTCTTGAAACTTGTATGAGGAACCATAGAAAAACTACATGTAAAAACTTGTGAAAATATGGTTTTAAACACTATTTACGAGGCATCCTTAAAAATCTTATGTTCATACATAAGTACATGTTAAAAGACTTTAAAAAAGTTTGATTTTTTGAATATATATGTTTTTTTAGATTAAAGACTGACTTTTAGATAACTTAAGTTATTTAGGAAAGGCTTTTTAGTGATTAAGGTAAGGTCTTAGGTTGAAAAGTAGGTTGGTTAAAAAGGAACAAGTTGTGACTTGTACTTACATTTAAGGACCTTGCACTAAACATGTGTTTAATCTAGAAAAGAAATGTGTAATTCTTATTAAACTATAATATATGTATATATATGCAAAATCCATGTAATATATGGGTAAATAGAATCTAGAAAGTAAGATATAACACTTACAAACAATGAACCTTGCGTAGAACTCAGAAGTTTTGACGTCGTTGTTAGCATGGATCGGTTGTCGAAGAATAAAGGAGAAGTTCTGTGTTTAAAGAAGTTTGTTTGTGTTCCAATTCTATTTGGAGAAACCCTTATAGTTAAAGGAGAGAGAAAAGGGAAAGCCATAAAAGTCATTTTTTGCATGAAATCCCGAAAGTATAAATGACTACCCTAAGGTATTTCATGAAGACTTTCCTGGTGACCACCACTTAGGCAAGTCGAGTTTCGAATTGATTTGGTGTAGGGAGCCACATCGATGTGTGCTTACCATATCGACAAGCACCTTCAAAAATGCAATAATTGTCCAGTTACATGCAAGAATTGGTGAATAAAGAATTTATAAGACCAAGTTTCTTGCCATGAGAAGCCTTAGTTTGTTTCATGAATAAGAAAGATGGAACCTTTAAAATGTATAATTTTTATTTTTTAATAATAAAACCCCAAAGTGTAAAAATGCAATATTCATGAAATTTAAGACAAAAAATATTTTTGTATTTTCGAAAACTTACACTAAAGTCTTTTGGATTTTCAAGATTTTTGCTAAAATACACTTAAATCCTTTTGAAGTAAGTCTCTAAACCTCCTTTTCTTTTCATTTTTATGAACTCATTATAATTAAACAAAACTTGAAACTTGTATGAGGAATTGCAGGATCGGTTAAGGGATAGTCAATACAATCAATCTCATAATGAGAAGAGTGTTAGAACACTTAACAGAACAAATAGGGAACCGAGTTTATATAAATAATACTAAGAACATAAGTAAACAATGAAAGAGAACTAAGAACAAGAACAAGATAAGTATGGTTTTCAAGAATGCTGTATATTCCTCTCAAGTTCTTTTACAAGTGTTACAAAGCATAAAAAAAAATACAAGGACCTGAGATACTTTATACTACATCCTATAGCCGGCCATACTTTAAAGGCCAGCTAGAAACACTAATATAGACAACAAGATCAACGTAAAGTCAAAAGGCAGATTGTCTTTTGACTAGTGACTATGAATGCCATAGCTCACATCTTAATATGTTACAAAAAAAATAAAAGGTACAAAGTAGAAAGTTACAGAATCAAACCATAATCTACAGTTTACTAAAGTATGGACCTTTTCACCAACTTGTATAACTTGGTGAGTCTTCAGAGTTGTAGCGGAAAGTAAGTCAGCTTTATGTAATAGTATATTAGAGAAAGCATGTCTTCTCTGTCTTCGGAAGAAATCATTCTTCATTTCATTGGCTTCGTAAGACTTTGTCTTTAAAGCTTCGAAAGACTTCATATTTGGCTTCAGAAGATTTAGTCTTTGGCTTCAGAAGATTTTACACTTAGGATAATTTCTATGATGAGTGTAAAACTTCCGAATTAACTTCTACATTGTACATTAGTGCATGCATGCAGTAAACTCCTTGATTGTTTTGGCTTCTTTGGTTGCATCAGCCTTCTAATATAACCTTACAAACTCCCCTAGGCTGATGTTACCAAAATAGAGAAGTTATTCAGATGTTGACAATCCTCATTAGGATTAAGACCATGCCTTTCTTCATCATCTGGTCAGGATCCCTCAGACTCTCATAATATCTTCTTATGTTATGGAGATCATGTAGAGGAAGATCAAGCATGTCTTCTGTTGGTCCACTTGATGGTTGATACAGTGCACTTGATTGACAAACACAAACAAATCCCACTGATAACATAAATATCAATGATATTTGTGTACAAAATAGATCAAACACTATAAAATAAGGATGAATAAGATGAACACCTCAAGAACATTCAATAAACCCTTGTTTGATCTATATTGATTTGCATAAGATATTGTTTACATGGAAAACCTCAAATCTAGCTCATTCTAGCATTTTAAACACACTAATGACTCTAGCTATATATAGTCTAATGACAATTTGACTTAATGACAATTAGCCCCCTAGACTATCATCAAAACATAAAAATGACTTAAACAAAAATAAATATATTTTGTTGACACAAAATATATTTATTAACAATAAACTCCTAGTCATTTATATCTTCAACGTCTCGTCTTGTCTCGGTTCTTCATCTCGAACGCGTCTGTTTGACTTTTCCGATAACTTTGACAGTGATGTTGACATTTGTTGACTTTGACTGTGTTGATAATATAGACTATCCTTTTCAGACCCAAAAATATTCCCCCCTAGTCTATTATTATCAACGTCTTTCATCGTGATCAGTATCGATAAGTCAACTATATAATGATCTTCAATCTCCCCCTAGATTGATGATCTGGTACCGAAAATCTTTCATTTTATAGGCTCCCCCTTTTTGAATGCTCCTCTCTTTTGTGTGCATCATGAGAATGATCAGACAGCATCTCCAACTCTTTATTCTTGAGTGCTTCAGAAGATGTAGGAGAAGGAATCCTAGCTCGACATCCTCTGCAAACTTGAGGAACAGGTTCTCTGGTATGGTACTTTGCTCAGTTGATGATCGGCCATCAATTGAAGCAAGAATCTGTAACACAATTACAAACACATTCTACATAATTCTCGTTAGATCATTTCAACAATACAAATAAACCCGTGTTTATCTGAATGTGCAATTTCTCGTGAAATGCTTGTGAAAATGATAACATTTTAATAACATAATATGGAAGACTTGAAAAAGGATTTGAAATGAATATTTTATTTTATTTTGTTTTATCATATTACACCAAGAACTAATTTGATCATGAGATCACATCCTCAAGATATACGAAAGCACAAAGATGTATTTTAACATTGACAAGTTAGTGAGATCACACTGATACAGAGTCTGGTCACAATTTTAAATTTTTGAAAGCCAAAAACAGTTCAAAAATGATTGTTGGTATATTTGTTCAATTTAAACCCATACCTTATCCTTTTCAGCAAGTAATCTGCAACTGATTTTATCATGTTTTAGATTTAATTAAAGAAGCTCAGGTGATTTGGTTCCCATAGACATCCGGCAAAGAACTTATCCCATCATCAGGGCTTATTAAGTAATATGATTAACTCTGGTTGACTTCCTTTTGAGGTTCAATAATGATCATAGTTAAGAATCACTGTGCTTTTATTTTAGGGAACAGATGATGAGAGCTCCGGGTCTATACTTACGTATAACAGAGGAGATGATCATCTAAGCGTGCTGATGAGAGCTTCAGGTCTATACTCACGTATACAGAGAAGATCATCACTCCAGGTCAATGCTTCCGCATAGCAGAGGAGATACGCACGAAAAGGATTCTGAAGAGCTTACAAGAAGCATCAATTCAGAAACAAGGGTGAGGGAATTTGGAATCGAAGCAATCAAGGCAGAAGTCAGATACTCTCAACCCATTTTGACCAGACTTATAACTTTGTGTAGGCCGAAATGCCAGGAGAATAATCCTTATCATCGAGTTCTAAAGCTGTAGTTAGGCTACAGAATCACTGTTTACTTCGTTTTCAGGCTGAGCCTACCAAGCATATCATATAATGAAACTGTCATTTTTCAGATTTTAGAATATCAAGTGATACAGACATCTACATCAGTTACTATCATTTCTCACAAAGTACAAGTCATGCAAATAAGCATACCAAGAAGACATACTATCATTTCTCAGCCATCCCAAATCAGTTCTTAGTTCTCGTGAAATATTTTTATTCTCCCCCGAAATTTCTTTTTAACTGCCATGAAACAAAAAAAAAGAAATTTCTCCCTTTTTTTAAGTATATAATAAACGGAATTGAAAAAAGAATTTTACTAAAGAAAGTCTTCCAAATTAAACTAGCAAAAATATGAGAAATGAAGTAACAAGAAAAATACAGTGATTGTGAATGGTAGATAAGAATCCAAAATGTGGATGAGATACCATAACCTGTTTGTTCCGCCTCAAATTTGAATTAGAAACAATCCCAGTGAGTAAACCGTAATACTGATAGGCCTCCTGAATTGTTCCTGCACTCACAAACAAATTAGTTAGAGAGGGGACCCAGGTCATCGTGGTCCTGGGAGTTCCTTTTTCATCAGTGTATGTAACCTGTTTAAGCACCATTCTTTTGAAAAATCATTTATTTCTTTATCCTTTCTTTTTGTTTTACTTTCAAATTTGTTTCTGTTCAATTACTTTTGATTTGAAAGAATTGAATTTGGAAATTATTTCTTTTTAAGACCCAAAGAAAGAGATTTTAATTTTGAAACATTGGTCTTTTTCATCTTTGAATCATGTGAAACCGGCTTCACATGAGAAGGTTTGGATAGATTGTTCTTTATCCAACCATTCAAAGATATGTGCTTTTTACCTTTTGAACCCGAGAATCAACCTGTGTTATCTTTACCTCCCGAACCTTGCCTTTGAACCTGAGGGCACTTCTTTAGCACATGACCTTCCTTTCCACATCTAAAGCAAGCTTTGAAAGGCTTTTGGTTCTTTGTAGTCCCGTGGAAAATAGGAGAGGGTGGAGCTTGCTTTGAGGTTGATGCAGCTTGTTGACAACCTTGATGCTTCTTCTTTTGGATATATGGAAATTGAACCTTTTTGAGGCTTTGTCAATATGGATTTTGAACTAGCTGTGATTTGATTTGTGATGTTCTGGAGCTGAGATCTGAACATTCCTCTGAGTACACTTTTGTATGAATGGTGATTTGGTATACTTGGAAGCAGATTTGTGAAGATCATGATGGATAGCAGATGAAGATGGTGAGTGCTTCTGCTGGCTTTGGAAGAACTGCTGATTTGCTTAGGAGTTGGAGATGAGATCCGTATAGATCTTGATTCAACTGTTTGGAAGCTTTTGACACTTGATAACTTCAGGTGACTTGATGATCTTTGGTTCATCATCAGAACTTGTCCATCCTGTATACACAAGTCATCTTCCAATGGATCTTGATTGATGACTCTTGTTGTGTCAGTTTGTGTTGTTGAGTTCTAATTGCTTGACGATTCCACAGCTTTTCCTTCTTTGACAAACTTGACAGGAACAAATGAAGGGACGTTACCTGTCTTGAATTTTTTAAAGAAGTTACCGGAAATAATTGATACTGTTTTTGAAGTATTAGAGGTGGAATTTTCATTTTGCAGATCAGATCCTTGCTTGATGAACCCCAAACCTGCAGGAAAAT
Source organism: Flaveria sonorensis (assembly GCA_025506505.1). Lineage (NCBI taxonomy): Eukaryota > Viridiplantae > Streptophyta > Magnoliopsida > Asterales > Asteraceae > Flaveria > Flaveria sonorensis. The sequence goes on from CM046426.1 coordinate 21,876,781, forward strand.
CATATTCATCTCAAACCTCTTTGTGATTAACGCTGCTTAAACCTGCATGTAAACTATTTGTATCTGCTGCTTCAATTAAATCATTAGATGGATGAGGTTGAGGCATAGGAGAGTACAGTAAGTGTTAGGAGGAGGATAAATATATGAAGTTTCACCACATCCCACACTCGTTTTGATTCTATCTCCCCTTTGCTTAGAGAATAGTTCTTCTTGTTTCATCCTTGATATCATCCATTTATCAGTTTAGTTTTAAGCTTGCTAGTCTCAAATTCTGCTAACGTGACTCTTTCGCTCAAAACATTAATCACAACATTCTTTTCTAAAAGATTTCTTTTTAAAAGATCATTTTCTTTTAAAGCTTCTCTTGGTTTAATAAAATATTTGGACTCATTGATTTTAAGTTCTTTGTTTATTCGTTTTAATTCTTTTTATTTTCTAACAATAATTTGTTAGCTTTATAAACCCCGAATAAACGAATTTTGCAGGGAGGAGAACATATGTCTTGAACTATCTCATAGGGGAGTCCCATAACTATCTTTTCAGCAGCTAGGGCTTTTTCACATTGACATACAGGAGTGTTCTTTTTGTATTCTTCCTCCTCAGTAGCTCTCTTCTTAGCTTCTTCAGCTTCACCTTCCTCTTGCTTTCCTTCATCCTGAACTTTACTCCGACTTGTACAATCACCAACATCGCCAAAACTCTCACCTTGAGTATCACACCTGAGTTCTTTGAAAGGATCAAAATCCTTAATTGAATCCTCATCATTGTTTACCACCTCAGCCATCAATATATGGTTGACTTTTCATTAGTTTCTTTGATCTCAACACTTAAAGATACACCACCATACATGAATTGACTGTACTCTTTTCTTTTCATATCTAAATCAAATGACTTCAACATGTTGATAACTTCCATGAGTTTGTAGTCAGCAAAATTTCTTTCATTTTTTAACAACCTAACTTGTGGACTCCACTGTGGAGGAAGAGAGTCCAAAAGTTTTATGACTTGTTCATGGTTCCCGCTGGTCATCATACTTCTTAAGGTTGTTTGCCACCATCAAAATCAATCAACAACATTAGATATCTTTTCATCTTTCATGGATGCAAAAGAATCAAACCGACTTTGTGCCATTTTGGCGTTGTCTGATTCGAAATCGGCAGAAAACGACATTTTCAGTTAAAAATATTAAAATTCACTTTAACACTCAAAACTAAAATTATTTTTCCAAAAATTGTTGAATGATATTCTCCCCCCGAAAAAATACTTTTAATGTCAACTAAATGGTTTCTAAGCAACTGCGGTCAAGCTGCCAGGTCAGCTTGTTTTTTTTTTTAGAAATGATCAGAGGCTAATTTCGCTGAACTTTCAATAATTTCTCTGCCAAATTCGCTAGCAATTTCTCTCCTAATTTCGCTGGTAATTTCAGCAACAGTGTTCGCCCAGCAATGGCACACAGATGCTAGTTTCGCTAGATAGTTTCGCCCGAACTAGTTGAACTTTCGTTCAGAAATAGTTTAGCAGCAATTTCGCTAGGTTTGGCACACAAACACAATGAACTTTCGTTCAACGCATGTACATTCGCTAGGACAAAGAAATCAGATCCAGAACCAAGAACTGTGTAATTTCCTTGAATGATGCTGTTGTTTCGCCAGACGAAACTATGTAGTTTCGCTGGACGATCTGTAAATTCGCCCGACGTATCTGGACAACTTTTTCAGCACAAAATCAACTGAAATTCGTCCAAATCTCAATGAATTTGAGATCTGATGATTTCTAAAGCTTCCCACACCAAAATCGAGCAATCCTCAATCAATTTCCATGTCCAAAACATGCAAATCAAATCGAAAATGAATGTAACAGTGAATTGTTTGAAAATACCCAAAAACTCAATCAATCAAGAGCACAAAGGCTCTGATACCATATTGTTGGTCCACTTGATTGTTGATACAGTGCACTTGATAACAAACACAAACAAATCCCACTGATAACACAAATATCAATGATATTTGTATACAAAATAGATCAAACACTATAAAATAAGGATGAATAATATGAACATCTCAAGAACATTCAATAAAACCCTTGTTTGATCTATATTGATTTGCATAAGATATTGTTTACATGAAAACCTCAAATCTAGCTCATTCCAGCATTTTTAAACACACTAATGACTTTAGCTATATATAGTCTAATGACAATTAGACTTAATGACAATTAGCCCCCTAGACTATCATAAAAACATAAAAATGACTTAAACATAAATATATTTTGTTGACACAAAATATATTTATTAACAATAAACTCCTAGTCATTTATATCTTTAACGTCTCGTCTCCGTTCTCCATCTCGAACGCGTCTGTTTGACTTTTTCCGATGACTTTGATAGTGACGTTGACATTTGTTGACTTTGACTGTGTTGATAATATAGATTATCCTTTTCAGAGCCAACATCTTCCCAGAAATAGACATCTTGACCTCCTTGATCTCTGATAACATACCACCTGTCTGGATTAGTACAAAAGTCCAGGACAGGATGGGTCTTCTAGTTGCAAGAGGCTCTACTTGAATTGGAGTTGGTTGAGCAGCCTGTGCTTGTACTACCTCAGTATGCTCTGACTCATTCTGAGGTGTAGAGGTGGATGCCTTTGACTTCTTCTTAGAAACACTCTTCCTGGCCATCCTTTTCCTCCTTTTTGAAGTCTTTAACTGAGAAGACTGGCCTTCAACACCATATTGACTTGTTGTGTCTTTCTCAGTTAGGTCATCTTCCCTCACAAGGTCAGAAGTAGATGGATTTGGACCTTGCTGTGGATTAGAAGATAAAGTTGGTTGAGATGCAGATCTAGGCTCAGTTTGTGTTGTCTCAGTGGGTTCAACCTTTACCTCAAGTTCAGGTTGAGCTTGACTTGATGGAGAATGCAAGTCAAAAAGCCTCCCTTTTTAATCTTCTACTTGATCACTCTAATGTGCTTATCCATAATGGATAGAGACATTGGACCAAGCCTCCTTCTGGAGAATCCATATAGCTTCAAGAAGCTCATCATCCTTTGCCTATCAGCAGACTTCTTTGACTCTTTTGGATGATGACTCTTGACTTTGCAGCTTCTTCCCTTATTTTTCTCTTAGCAGCCTTTTGTTCTTTGGTAACTTGTTGCTCTAGCTGCTTAAGATACTCTAATTCAACATATTCATATGATAACGGAAGAAGTGTAGATGCCTGATAGAGACCTGTGGCATTCAGGTAGCTAATCATGTTTTGTCTATCAGCTTCCTTGTCTACCTGAGGTTGTTTAGTTGCCATAGCCTCATTCTAAGGAATTTCCTGAACTGGAGAGAGGATAGGAGCATGCTTATAAAGCCTATTCTGTCTCCTTTCTTACTTGATTTTTAGAAGCAATTCTGCATCCTCTATCTCCTTCTCTCCTTTAATAGCTTTATGTCTACCGGTTCATTTAGTTGCTCTAAGGGAAGAGAGATGATTTCATCTATGTTGTAGTTTCTGGTCCCAGGTAGTTTAATCTGGCTACCCTTAACTCATCATCCCGAGTGTTTGGCCCTGGGGCAACCCTGATAGCAGCTTCCATGAACCCTGAAGACATTCTTGAACTCTCTCCCCTTAGCTTCCTCTTCCTCTCTCTCTCCTCCTCCTCTATCTCCTTAGAGGTCATCTTCCTCTTCCCATGGTGACTCAGGGTGGAGAGAGCTTTGGCCTTCAATGCTTGGTTCAAGAGTTAAGCTCCGACCAGAGAGAGGTTATGAAGAACCTTCACCAGCTGGTGCCTCACTGAGGGTTAATGATGTTGAAGCAATTCTTGTAACAAGGTTAACAGGGTCTATCACTGAGCCTTCAGTCAAGGTTTCCCCTTCAAAGCTAATCTTAGGTTTCACCTTAACATCCAGTTGACCAATGACATTGCCTATTAGCCTTTGTCTTATTCTTTGTCTGAACTCTTCAACAATCCTGTCTTGAATCCTCTCAGCCAGTCTGCCAGCTTGCCTGTTTTGACTAGGATTGGCAAGTGGCATGTGGACTAGAGGAAGACTGTTATAGAACTTCAGGGTGTGAAAATTGGAAACCTCTTGCTGCCCTTGAAGTCTATGCGAAATTAGGGCTCTCCTATCAGCATCATACCTCCACCCAAGTATTTCATTCTTAGCATCATGGGGTGGGGTAGACATAGCTCTTTGTTGGTCCACTTGATTATTGATACAGTGCACTTGATTGACAAACACAAACAAATCCCACTGATAACACAAATTTCAATGATATTTGTGTACAAAATAGATCAAACACTATAAAATAAGGATGAATAAGATGAACACCTCAAGAACATTCAATAAAACCCTTGTTTGATCTATATTGATTTGCATAAGATATTTTTACATGGAAAACCTCAAATCTAGCTCATTCAGCATTTTAAACACACTAATGACTCTAGCTATATATAGTCTCATGACAATTAGACTTAATGACAATTAGCCCCCTAGACTATCATAAAAACATAAAAATGACTTAAACATAAATAAATATATTTTGTTGACACAAAATATATTTATTAACAATAAACTCCTAGTCATTTATATCTTCAACGTCTCGTCTCGGTTCTTCATCTCGAACGCGTCTGTTTGACTTTTCCGATGACTTTGACAGTGACGTTGACATTTGTTGACTTGACTGTGTTGATAATATAGACTATCTTTTCAGACCCAACAATACTCCCCCTTAGTCTATTATTATCAATGTCTTTCATCGTGATCAGCATCGATAAGTCAACTATATAATGATCTTCAATCTCCCTCTAGATTGATGATCTGGTACCGACAATCTTTCATCTTTTAGGCTCCCCCTTATTGAATGCTCCCTCCTTTTGTGTGCATCATGAGAATGATCAGGAACAACATCTCCAACTCTTTATTCTTGAGTGCTTTAGAAGATGTAGGAGAAGGAATCCTAGCTTGGTATCCTCTGCAAACTTGAGGAACAGGTTCTCTGGTATGGTACTTTGCTCAGTTGATGATCGTCCATCAATGCAGCAAGAATCTGTAACACAATTACAAACACATTCTACACAATTCTCGTTAGATCATTTCATCAATACAAATAAACCCATGTTTATCTGAATGTGCAATTTCCTGTGAAATGCATGTAAAAATGATAACATTTTAATAGCATAATATGGAAGACTTAAAAAGGATTTGAAATGAATATTTTATTTTATTTGTTTTATCATATTACACCAAGAACTAATTTGATCATGAGATCACATCCTCAAGATATACAAAGCACAAAGATGTATTTGAACATTGACAAGTTAGTGAGATCACACTGGTACAGAGTCTGGTCATAATTTTAAATTTTTGAAAGCCAAAAACAATTCAAAAATGATTGTTGGTATATTTGTCCAATTTAAACCCATGCCTTATCCTTTTCAGCAAGTGATCTGCAACTGATTTTATCATGTTTTAGATTTAATTATAGAAGCTCAGGTGATTTGGTTCCCATAGACATCCGGCAAAGAACTTATCCCATCCTCAGGGCTTATTGAGTAATATGATTAACTCTGCTTGACTTCCTTTTGAGGTTCAACAATGATCTTAGTTAAGAATCACTGTGCTTTTATTTTAGGGAACAGATGATGAGAGCTCCAGGTCTATACTTACGTATAACAGAGGAGATGATCATCTAAGCGTGCTGATGAGAGCTTCAGGTCTATACTCACGTATAACAAAGAAGATCATCACTCCAGGTCAATGCTTCTGCATAGCAGAGGAGATAAGCACGAAAGGATTTTGAAGAGCTTACAAGAAGCATCAATTCAGAAGCAAGGGTGAGGGAATTTGGGAATCGAAGAAATCAAGGCAGAAGTCAGATACTCTCAACCCATTTTTGACGAGACTTATAACTTTGTGCAGGCCGAAATGTCATGTGAATAATCCTTATCATCGAGTTCTAAAGCTGTAGTTAGGCTACAGAATCACTGTTTACTTCGTTTTCAGGCTGAGCCTACCAAGCATATCATATAATGAAACTGTCTTTTTCAGATTTTAGAATATTAAGTGATACAGACATCTACATCAGTTACTATCATTTCTCACAAAGTACAAGTCATGCAAATAAGCATACCAAGAAGACATACTATCATTTCTCAGCCATCCCAAATCAAGTTCTTAGTTCTAGTGAAATATTTTTTATTCTCCCCCGAAATTTCTTTTTAACTGCTATGAAATAATAAGAAGAAATTTCCCCCTTTTTTTTAAGTATATAATAAACGGAATTGAAAAAAGAATTTTACTAAAGAAAGTCTTCCAAATTATACTAGCAAAAACATAAGAAATAAAGTAACAAGAAAAATACAGTGATTGTGAATGGTAGATAAGAATCCAAAATGTGGATGAGATACCATAACCTGTTTGTTCCGCCTCAAATTTGAATTAGGAACAATCCAGTCAGTAAATCGGAATACTGATAGGCCTCCTGAATTGTTCTTGCACTCATAAACAGATTAGTTAGAGAGGGGACCCAGGTCATTGTGGTCCTGGGAGTTCCTTTTTCATCAGTGTATGTAACCTATTTAAGCACACTCTTTTGAAAAATCATTTATTTCTTTATCCTTTTCTTTTTGTTTTACTTTCCGAATTTGTTTCTATTCAATTACTTTTGATTTGAAAGAATTGTATTTGGAAATTATTTTCTGTTTAAGACCCGAAGAAAGAGATTCTAATTTTGAAACATTGGTCTTTTTCATCTTTGAATCATGTGAAACCGGCTTCACATGAGAAGGTTTGGATAGATTGTTCTTTATCCAACCATTCAAAGATATGTGCTTTTTACCTTTTGAACCCGAGAAGCAACCTGTGTTATCTTTACCTCCGAACCTTGCCTTTGAACCTGAGGGCACTTCTTTAGCACATGACCTTCCTTTCCACATCTAAAGCAAGCCTTGAAAGGCTTTTGGTTCTTTGTAGTCCCGTGGAAAATAGGAGCGGGTGGAGCTTTCTTTGAGGTTGATGCAACTTATTGACAACCTTGATGCTTCTTCTTTTGGATATATGGAAATTGAACCTTTTGAGGCTTTGTCAATGTGGATTTTGAACTGGGTTGTGATTTGATTTGTGATGTTCCAGGAACTGAGATCTGAACATTCTTCTGAGTACACTTTTGTATGACTGGTGATTTGGTAGACTTGGAAGCAGATTTATGAAGATCATGATGGATAGCAAATGAAGATGGTGAGTGCTTCTGCTGAGCTTTGGAAGAACTGCTGATTTGCTTAGCAGTTGGAGATGAGATCCATATAGGTCTTGATTCAACTGTTGGAAGCTTTTGACACTTGAAAACTTTAGGTGACTTGATGATCTCTGGTTCATCATCAGAACTTGTCTAGTCCTGTATACACAAGTCAACTTCCAATGGATCTTGATTGATGACTCTTGTTGTGTCGGCTTGTGTTGTTGAGTTCTGATTGCTTGACGATTCCACAGCTGTTCCTTCTTTGACAAACTTGACAGGAACAAATGAAGGGATATTACCTGTCTTGAATTTGTTAAAGAAGTTACTGGAAACAAATGATACTGTTTTTGAAGTATTAGAGGTGAAATTATCATTTTGCAGATCAGATCCTTGCTTGATGAGCCCCAAACCTGCAGGAAAATCATTTTCATCTCGAACCTCTTTGTGATTAACGCTGCTTAAACCTGCATGTAAACTATTTGTATCTGCAGCTTCAATTAAATCATTAGATGGATGAGGTTGAGGCATAGGAGAGTAACAGTAGTGCTAGGAGGAGGATAAATATATGAAGTTTCACCACATCCCACACCCGTTTTGATTCTAGCTCCCCTTTGCTTAGAGAATAGTTCTTCCTATTTCATCCCTGATATCGTCCATTTATCAAGTTTAGTTTTAAGCTTGCTAGTCTCAAATTCTGCTAACGTGACTCTTTCGCTCAAAACATTAATCTCGACATTCTTTTCTAAAAGATTTCATTTTAAAAGATCATTTTCTTTTAAAGCTTCTCTTGGTTTAATAAAATATTTGGACTCATTGATTTTAAGTTCTTTGTTTATTCGTTTTAATTCTTTTTCATTTTCTAACAATAATCTGTTAGCTTTATAAACCCCGAATAAACGAATTTTGCAGGGAGGAGAACATATGTCTTGAACTATCTCATAGGGGAGTCCCATAACTATCTTTTCAGCAGCTAGGGCTTTTTCACATTGACATACAGGAGTGTTCTTTTTGTATTCTTCCTCCTCAGTAGCTCTCTTCTTAGCTTCTTCAGCTTCACCTTCCTCTTGCTTTCCTTCATCCTGAACTTTACTCCGACTTGTACAATCACCAACATCGCCAAAACTCTCACCTTGAGTATCACACCTGAGTTCTTTGAAAGGATCAAAATCCTTAATTGAATCCTCATCACTGTTTACCACCTCAGCCATCAATATATGGTTGACTTTTTCTTTAGTTTCTTTGATCTCAACACTTAAAGATACACCACCATACATGAATTGACTGTACTCTTTTCTTTTCATATCTAAATCAAATGACTTTAACATGTTGATAACTTCCATGAGTTTGTAGTCAGCAAAATTTCTTTCATTTTTTAACAACCTAACTTGTGGACTCCACTGTGGAGGAAGAGAGTCCAAAAGTTTTATGACTTGTTCATGGTTTCCCAGCTGGTCATCATACTTCTTAAGGTTGTTTGCCACCATCAGAAATTGATCAACAACATCAGATATCTTTTCATCTTTCATGGTTGCAAAAGAATCAAACCGACTTTGTGCCATTTTGGCGTTGTCTGATTCGAAATCGGCAGAAAACGACATTTTCAGTTAAAATTATTAAAATTCACTTTAACACCCAAAACTAAAATTATTTTTCCAAAAATTGTTGAATGATATTCTCCCCCGAAAAAATACTTTTAAATTCAACTTAATGGTTTCTAAGCAACTGGGGTCAAGCTGCCAGGTCAGCTTGTTTTTTTTTAGAAATGATCAGAGGCTAATTTCGCTGAACTTTCAATAATTTCGCTGGCAAATTCGCTAGCAATTTCTCTCCTAATTTCGCTGGTAATTTCAGCAGCAGTTTCGCCCAGCAATGGCACACAGATGCTAGTTTCGCTGGATAGTTTCGCCCGAAACTAGTTGAACTTTAGTTCAGAGAACAATTTGGCAGCAATTTCGCTGGGTTTGGAACACAAACACAATGAACTTTCGTTCAACGCATGCACATTCTCTAGGAAAAAGAAATCAGATCCAGAACCAAGAACTGTGTAATTTCGCTGAATGATGCTGTAGTTTCGCCTGGTTAAACTGTGTAGTTTCGCTGAATGATGCTGTAGTTTCGCTGGACGATCTGTAAATTCGCCCGACGTATCTGGACAGCTTTTTTTGCACGAAATCAACTGAAATTCATCCAAATCTCAATGAATTTGAGATCTGATGATTTTTAAAGCTTCCCACACCAAAATCGAGCAATCCTCAATCAATTTCCATGTCCAAAACATGCAAATCAGATCGAAAATGAATGTAACAGTGAATTGTTTGAAAAAACCCAAAAACTCAATCAATCAAGAGCACAAAGGCTCTGATACCATATTGTTGGTCCACTTGATTGTTGATACAGTGCACTTGATTGACAAACACAAACAAATCCCACTGATAACCCAAATATCAATGATATTTGTGTACAAAATAGATCAAACACTATAAAATAAGGATGAATAAGATGAACACCTTAAGAACATTCAATAAAACCCTTGTTTGATCTATATTGATTTGCATAAAATATTATTTACATGGAAAACCTCAAATCTAGCTCATTCAAGAATTTTAAACGCACTAATGACTCTAGCTATATATAGTCTAATGACAATTAGCCCCCTAGACTATCATAAAAACATAAAAATAACTTAAACATAAATAAATATATTTTGTTGACATAAAATATATTTATTAACAATAACTCCTAGTCATTTATATCTTCAACGTCTCGTCTCGGTTCTTCATCTCGAACGCGTCTGTTTGACTTTTCTGATGACTTTGACAGTGGCTTTGATATTTGTTGACTTTGACTGTGTTGATAATACAGACTATCCTTTTCAGACCCAACACTCTTAGAATACCCTCCTCAAACAAACTTTGAATCAGTGAGCCCATATCAATATGGACTAGAGGAGGTTGCTGAGTATGGACAATTGCAAGTGAGGTTGGTAAATCCTTAGTGTCCATACTTTGTGAAGAACTCCCAGGTTCTGTGATTGCTTGGACTTTCTCCCTCTTTTGGTAGCATCATCCACTTACATAGGTGAGCTAGGGGTTAGGTATGTAACATCCATAGGTTCTTGTGTTCCTGATTGAGTCCTCCTTAAAGGTCTCCCAGCTAGTTGTTCCTTGAGATCAGAAATCTCAAGTTGCTAATCATTGACACTTTTTAGCAAGGTATTCACCTGATATTCCAAGTGACTAACCTTGGAGACTAAATAAGTGCATGTTTGAGTCAGCTTTTGCACCTTTAGTCTTATATTCCCCTTATCTTCATTAGAAGAATCATGAGGGGATGAGAGAATTGGACCTAAGCCTTCTTCCTCATCACCAGCACTTTATTCTTGACCGTTGGATTTCCCTTACACCATGACAGCTTCAAGTGAAGTGTCAATGGGCTGGGTTGCCATGGTCGAGGTCTTAATGATGTAATCACTTGCTGAAGTGAGAGCCTCTTTCATATGGACCTCCTGAACAAGTTCAGGAAGATCCACCTCAGTAGTAGATGGATGATGTGGGCTAGACATGGGAGAACTAGGAGTACTCATATCTCCTTGAGTAGAGGAGGAGAAGAGAGACTTATGATACTCACTGAATCCCATGTCTTCATGATCATAGAATTCTAGGTTTGAAATTGGTTGGTTTAGATCAAGAGGCTTGGGATGGTAACCGTCCCCTGAACGTTGTTCATTAGAGTGTTGAGAGTCTGAGTGAAGGCTTAATGCTTGGGGTGTTGTGAGCTCATCAGGCCAAGCATGAGAAACCTTAGCACTGATCATTGGTGAGACGGGAGTGGTTTGGTCCTCTGGAGAAGTAGGAGCTCTAGTGTCCACTTCCTCCTATATGGGTGGTAATATAAGGGCCTGTACAAACTGAGTAGCATATGCAGGGGTTCATTTGGATTTCTTTGGTAGGTGATGGTTATTTGTGGCTGTATTGGGGGTTGAGAAGTAGAAGGTGTGGGTTCAACACTAGCTGGTGCTGCTAGATTGTCACCTTGAGCAATGAGCTCTAACATTTTTGGATAAGGGTTGTTCTACCCCTGAGAAGCCAACAATTGGCTTTCTCATAGTTTTGAAGATGTTGGGCTTCATCTATCCTAATTTTAGAACATTACTTGTTCCCCTCAACTGTGAGCTCAGTTCATAGTTGAGAATGTGCTGGACATATCTAGGGAACATGTAGTATTCTAAGGAGTCCAAGTTTTCAAGTAAATTAATGTACACAAAATGTGAATACCTAAACTTGACTCCCTGAACCATCCTATGGACTATGTAGGAAAGGTCCTTTGGAACTTGGTCCCATCCTCCATGCTTGTTAGATAGACTATGAATGACGACATGGAGGAGGTATTTCCATTGAGAGGAAACCTTCCCTTTCCTAAAGGTCTTGACGGAGAAACACCCCTTAATAGCCCAACTGACCAAAGGTATGGTTAACAGTAGATTTGGGGATGGACAAATCACCTTCGACATCATCCAGCCTTAGATGTGAGTTTATGGATGCTGGAGTGATGAAGATTGTCCTCCCCTGCACTATGACATACAGTGCCTTCTCCCCATCCATGGTGACCTCTTGACAGGTCCTCCAAAATTCCAACAGCTGATCCTCATAGAGTGAAGGATCGATGGTGAGGGAGGTGAAGTAGTTTGATAGGGTAAGAAAGCAACAAACCTCTGAGAATCCAGGATCTTTCTCAAAGTTAAATAGAGCAACTTGATTATGTTGCCTCAGATGTTGCATGGAGAAATCGGGTTGGTTTTTACGATGAAGGTTGGCCATTTTGAGGTAGCTTTGTTGTGAAGGAAGATAAGAACAAGGGCGGTTTGTGGGTGAATTTAGGTTAGAAGATTTGCAGATGAAGAAGACAGTGAAAGAGGGAAACCGTTGAGAGAGAATATATATGAAATAGATTTGAGACAAAGTTAATGCAAAAGGATAAACTTTGAAATCCGAATGTCTGTCCCACCATTAAAAAGTGCCCAAAAATGTAGTTTTCTTGGAAGTCGAAAATCTTCTGAAGGTATTTTTGTCTTTGGAAGTTTTGTAAAAAAAGCTTCCGAAGCCAATTTGGCTTCTAAAGATATTCTTAAGATTTGTGAAAATTTTGCTTCGGAAGGAAAATGCTTAGAGAATTTTGCTTCCGAGACATGTTTAGTTTCGGAAGAAATCAAGACTTGGAAGTTTTATTCTTAAGAGAACAAATCTTCCGAGACTTAATTGTTTTCGGAAGAAAATTGTCTTTCAAATACATTTAAGTACTTAAAAGCATATTTATGTTTTGGAAGAAATATTAGAATTTCTTTCGAAGGTAAATGTCTTATAAGTATTTATTTGATTTGAAGACATAGTGTTCTTCCGAAGACAACTTGATATCTTCCGAAAGATAATATGTTTAAAATTTTCAAAAATCTAAGGAATATCTTTTGAAAAAATTTTCTTCCAAAGGAAACTGGGCTTATAAAGTTGATAAAATAGACAACTTAGGACAAACAGGTTTTAGAAATAGAATTGATTTAAGTTTAACAAAAATCTATTCAATGTTAATCATCCTAATAGCTAATACAAGATATTTGTATCTTTGTTCATCAAAAGCTTTAGTGAACAAATCAACATATTGTTCATTTGTTTTAACTTTGACTAGTTTGATTAATCCTTTTTTAAAATTATCTCTAATCAAATGATACCTGATGTTGATGTGTTTTGTCCTTGAGTGCTGCACAGGAACTCTGTAATAGAGATAGCACTATTGTTTCTATATGGATGATAGTCTCTTTGAAGTTGAATCCATAGTCCAACATCTGATTCTGAATCCAAAGCACTTGAGAACAGCAGCTTGCAACAGCAATGTATTCAGCTTCAGCAGTTGATGCAGACACATATGATTGTTTTTTGTATTGCCATGAGACAATCCTTCCACCAAGGAATTGACACCCCCAGATGTAGACTTTGCAGTCATGTTGCATCCACCATAGTCACTGTCTGTATGGGCATACAAATTGAAGTCAAAATTCTTTGGATACCAAACGCCAAGCTTAGGAGCACCTTTGAGATATCTAAGAATTCTCTTGACAACAACCAGGTGTTACATCTTGGTGTTGGCTTGATATCTTGCAATGATGCATGTGGCAAACATGATATCAGGCCTGCTGGCTGTGAGGTACATAAGAGACCCAATCATAGCCCTGTAGAGATGTTCATCCATACACTCCCCCTCAAGATCATGTCCAAGGGAGTGGTTTCTGGCTATGAGAGTCTTTGCAACCTTGCAATCTGTCATGTTGAATCTTGTGAGGATGTCTTGTACATACTTTGACTGACTTATGAAGATGCCATTTTCAACTTGCTTCAATTGAATTCCTAGATAGAATTTAAGTTCTCCCATGAGACTCATTTCCAATCTATTCTTCATCAGGCTCTCAAAGTCTTTACAGAGCTTTGGATTAGTTGATCCAAAGATAATGTCATCTACATATACTTGAACCAGCATTAAGTCATTTTCTATTCCTTTGATGAAGAGAGTTCTATCTATAGTACCCCCCTTGTAGCCATGTTGATAGAGATACTAAGATAATGTCTCATACCACTTTTTTGGAGCTTGGTCCAGCCTATAAAGAGCTTTATCAAGCTTGCAGACATAATCAGGATGATCTAGGTTTGCAAAGCCAGGTGGTTGTTTGACATACACTTCTTCATCAATCACCCCATATAGAAAAGCACACTTGACATCAAGTTGGTAGACCTTGAAGTCCTTGGATGCAGCAAAAGCCAGGAATATTCTAATAGCTTCAAGTCTTGCTACAGGAGCAAAGACATCTGTGTAGTCAATTCTGTCTTCTTGTGGGTATCCTCGAACAACTAGTCTGGCTTTGTTCTTGATGACAGGTCCTTTATCATCCATCTTGTTTCTAAAAACCCATTTGGTTCCTATGGTAGTTTTCCCTTAAGGAATTAGGATATAGGTTCCAAACCTTTTGTCTTTTGAATTGAAGCAGCTCCTCTTACATTGCTTCAACCCAACTTCCATCCTTCAAAGCCTCATCAACTTTCTTTGTCTCTATCTGGGGCAAGAAGCAAGAGTATAGACAAACATTTTTGTCATGGGTTTGTCCTCTTGTTCTGACCCCTGTATCAGCATTTCTCACCCACCACATCAGCACACTTATCAAGAGAGGCTTGATCTAATGAGTGTGTGACATCATTTATGTTGTCTTCTATGGAGTGGTTATCAGCATCAAGAAATTCTTGATCATTGTCACCATCTATATTTCCTCCTACATTTGAAGTTCCTTCATCTGAGTTTGAGCCTTGGAGTTGGAATTTGTAAGTTCCTTAGATGTATCAGCTAAATTTGTCATGTTTGTGCTGATTGGATCTTCACTTGCAGGATTAGTTACCACTGGAGCTGAAGTAGTATTCTTGCTTGGTCTTCTCAGCTCAAATCTTAGGTCAGGATGAAGACCAAGTCTTGCTACAGATTCTGAAATAGTTTGTAACTAAATCAAGATCAAAAAGCCAATCAGGACCAGAACCCTTCACACTAGGGGTGTGCTCATTAAAGGTCACATTGGCTGACTCCTTAACTACTCTAGTTCTGAGATTGCATACTCTATAAGACTTAGCTTGGGAAGAGTATCCAATAAAGTGTCCATCATCTGATTTCTCAGCAAATTTGCTTATATGGTGCAAGGACATCCAAATGACCTGAGGAAACCAACAAACGGCCTTCTTTTGTGCCATAGCTTATAAGGAGTCTTACCATGAGTCTTAACCACTAAAACTTTATTCTACACATAGCAGGCTGTGTTGACTGGCTCTGCCCAGAAGGTGATGGGAAGTTTAGAGTCAGACAACATGGTTCTTGCAGCCTCAATAAGTGTCATGTTTCTTCTCTAAGCAACATGATTTTGCTGAGGAGTTTTGGGGGCACTATATTGTCTTGTAATACCTTTTTCATCACAAAATGTGTCAAGGTTTTGGTTCTTAAATTCTGTTCCTTGACCATATCTTATGGTTTTGACCTTGTGATCACATTGATTCTTAATTTTGAGAATGAAGTTCTTCAAGATCTCAGGAGTCTCATCCTTAGTACTAAGGAAAAAGACCCAAGTGAATCTTATGAAGTCATCTGTGATCACCCAAACAGTATGAGGTCCTTCCTAGACTTATTAAACTAGTGGGGCCAAAGAGATCCATATGTAATAAGTGAAGGGGAGTAGTGATAGAGTTTCTTTCCTTTGGCTTGTGAGACACTTTGTGTTGCTTCCTTTTCAGGCATGCTACACAATGGTCATCACTTGTAAACTCTTTCTTTGGTATTCCAGTTACTAAATCATTCTTAATTAATTTATTAATATTTTTAAAGTTTACATGGCACATTCTTTTATGCCAGAGGAAAGACTCATCACTATTTGCTTTAGATAGAAAGCAAGAAACTTCTCCTAAGGGAGATGTTTCCTGCAAGTCCATCTTGTATATGTTCCCTTTCCTGGGGGCTCTGATCAGGATATGCTCTTGAGGAATGACCACTTCAGGCTTGAGAACAATGCACTCATGCTCAGTAAAGAGCATGTTGTGTTTCTAATCACAAATTGGGATACACTCAGTAGATTGTACCCAAGCTCTTTGACAAAATTAATCTTTTTAATGCTGAGCTTACCATTTGTAACCATGCCCCTTCCTGTAATGTAACCTCCAACATCTCCTCCAAAAGCAACTGGCCCTCCATCAATTTTTCAAAATTTTGAAGTAGAGTACCATTGCCAGTCATGTGCCTAGAACAGTCACTATTAATGATCCATACATTTCTCTTAGTCTTTAGCTGTTCCTGCACAAGAAAGAAATGGTTAGTTATATTTGGAAACCCAAGCCTCATTGGTCTTGGGCTTATCAAAGTGATTTCAAGACAATGTAGCAGTAACTGATCCTATGTTCAAGTTTTGATGATCATCAGCTGTTGTAAATGAAGAACTTTTAGTCACTTGGTCTTTTTTAATCTTCCACACCATCTTTGGAAGATTAGACTTGACCTTAAATACGCTTGAAGTTTTTACATCTTCGGAAGTTTTAGAGACTGGACCTTCAGAAGATCTTGCTTTCACTGCAGCAGGCTTCTGTACTTCGGAAGCATTCCTTTCTTCCGAGACCAACTTTTCTTTCGAAGGCAAGTTTTCACTTGTCTTCTTCTTCACATTGGAGCTTCCGAAAGGAGAAGATTTTCCTTCTAAAGCTAGCTTTTCTTTCTTCTTCTCAGAAGATTTCTTTTTGATCATATGGATAGCACTTTTAGAATTGTATATGCAATCCTTAGCAAGATGGGAAGTACTACCATACATGATGCAATCCATTTGCTTCATTCTGAGAGCCTTCTTTTTAGATAAAGGCTGAACTTGATTGCTTTCCACCTCCATCTTCATCTTCACAGATGATGCAACAAGCTTCTTAGGGTGAGGCTTGCTTTTGGAACTGGATGGTTTAGACTATGTAGTAGTGGTACACAACTGATCAGCCTTCTTCTCTTTGCTGAAATGAGTTGGACATGAACTAGAACCTCTGGTACTTGAGTTCATAGTTGAGTCTTCAACCTTTACCACTTTAAATCCTGCAGAGATAAACACTTGTTTCTGCTTAGAGTTGAAAGTGGACTTGATCTCTTGAGTCTTCTTTGATTTCCTCTTGGCTTTTCTGATCAAGTTTTTCCTCTTAGACTTGGTCATCTCAGATTCTTTTCTCTTCTCAGGAGAATAGTGTCCCTCCTTAGGATGATCTTCTTCACTCTTCTCAAAATCATCCTTCACTATCTCCTCTTCATCCTCTTCATCAATGGGGTCTATGAGAGGAAGCTCATCTTCATAAGTTCCACACCTTGGAGATCTTATAGACAATAGAGTGTGTGGAGGAGCTATCTCAGTAGATCTCAGTCCCTGCTTATTCTGATAACAAACTTTTACATGCAGAGATGAGGATATCATGTTGTTGAAGGTTTCTTCTTCAAGAACACATTTTTCTACCCTGGCTTTGCTGATCATAAGCTAAGCCTGGTATTCAGTTAACTTAGTGATGAGATATTTTATCTGAGTCCTGTAGTTGGTATGTTCATGCTTAAGGGTTGAAATTGTTTTCTCTAGATCTTCTATTTTAAGTTTGTAATCATTTTCAGCTCTTTTAAAATCAGCTTTTAAAATGTTTAAAGACTCAAGATCAGACCTCATCTCTAAGTTATAAGACCTATATCTGTTAACTTTAGCAATACATTCAGGTGTAAAAAGATGTTCCAATACCTTGGCTTCTTCATGATCTGTCAACAATGCATGGTTTGGAGATGCATCCTCAACCTAAAAGCTCTAGTCAAAGCCTTCTTCTTCAACAGCAACTGCAGCTTGCTGCTTGGGCTTCTCATTCTGGGGAGCTCCATCAGTGTAGTTTAGGCTGGTTTGTGCTTGGCCACCATTTGTTTTTGGTGCCTTGCACTCTCTAGCAAAATGTCCCATTCGGTTACAGTTGTAACACTTCACTTTGCTATTGTCTAGCCCAAACTTTCCACTGATTGCATTGCTAGGAAACTTCCTCCCTGTCCTCTTGTAAAACTTCTTGGCTCTATGAGTGAGAAGAGCCATTTGCTAGACTATTTCCATGTACTTCAGATCATTTGGATGGATACAGTCCAGGTCTTTAAGTGTAAAGAGAAGCCTGCCTGTGCTTTCATCAGTAGACATAAAGGCTTATGAAGAGCTTGTCTCTTGGAATGGGCTTCCTTGGATATAGCTCTTTCTTGGTGTCTTCAGGAAGGTGATGAAAGGACCCTTTTGTGAGTTGTCAGAGTAGCAGATGAGATGATGATGTGGTTCTCTACAATCCCTTTCAACCACATACAGGGCTGAACCTGCTGATTGTTGGAGTTACCAGATGAATTTTGCATGTTCATCTCCATTTGGTAGCCACTGAGGATACCATATAACTCAGTGAGAGTAAGGGTCTTGAGGTTATCAGTTCTCTTGATGACCACACAATAATGTGTCCATTGTCTGGGAAGAGAGGACATGAACTTCCTCACAATGTCCCTATTCTCAAGAGTTACTCTAACATCCATTAGAGTGTCTAAAATCTCAACATACCTGAAGTATTGTTGAGTCATGGTTTCAACTGTTTTGAAGGTGAAGTTCTCAAACTACTTCTTCAAGAGGTCCTTCTTGTTTTCTTTTGCCTCAGTGGACCCCTCATACATAAGCTTCAATGCATCCCATAGTTGCTTAGCAGTCTTGCACATCATGAAGCCTCTGTAGATGTAGTTTGGAAGAGCAGTTTGGAGAGCAGTCATGGCCTTCTGATTTATATCTATCTTTTTCTAGTATTCTTCAAAATAGTTAGCCACTTCCTTTGGTATCATACCATCACCAGCAGCAGCTGATGAGGTGGATGGTACATGAGGTCCAGAGACAACATATCCCCACATCTTGGAGTCTTGAGACTTGATGAAGCCTTCCGTTCTTTGGCACCAAGTATCAAAATCATTAGGAGTGATCAGTGGAGACTTTGTCATGGTATCGGTTTCCATATTAGCCTTTGTGATAGCTGCCATTTGAGTTGTTAAGTGTCTTGTGAAACTGAAGGCATTTAAGATGGCAAGATCTTACAATCAACAGCCTAAAAAGCTTTGATACCAATTGCAGGACCGGTTAAGGGATAGTCAATACAATCAGTCTCACAATGAGAAAAGTGTTAGCATACTTAACGGATCAAATAGGGAACCGGGTTTATATAAATGATACTAAGAACACAAGTAAACAATGAAACAAAACTAAGAACAAGAGCAAGATAAGCATGGTTTTCAAGGATGCTGTATATTGCTCTCAAGTTCTTTCAAAAGAAATACTGTAGGGGTTAAACCTAGAGGCTCAGGAAATCAAATCAAGATGAAGAAGATCACGCCATGCAAGAAGTCTAAGTTGCCACGTGAAAACTAATTCTCGCGCGACAACATCAAGTCGCGCGAGAACCAGTGACTCACGCGAGAACTTCTAGATTAGTATAAATAGAAGTTTTGTAACGTAATTGTTAAGCTTTTGTCTCATTTCCTGATTTTCATACTTACTGTAACTTGTGCAAAATCAGAGAGCAATACAACAAAGTTATTTACATTGTGTGTTCATGTTCTTCAATTAATTCAATCTCAACCGTAATGTTTACATTTCGCATATTCGTTACGAGATCGATCTACGTATTGTGTTGATTCTTACAATTGGTATCATAGCTTGATATGCTCTTGATCGATTGGTTGAAGATTGAAGTGATTGATTTGGAGTGTTCTTGAACCGTGATTTGATTGATATTCAAAGATATACTTAATTTCTGCAAAGTTTGTTCATATTTGAAGATGACGAAACTGATTATCTCGACATTTGAAGATTGGAAGATGTTTATGACCTTAATTGAGCTTTATTGAATCAATTAGAGACAACTAGGATCTTAATTGAACCTAAATCACTAATTGAATACTTAATTAATCAAAGTTTAATCAATTTGGTGATAAAGTGAAGATGAAAACCTTCAAAATTGCATAAACTAATCAGGCGAAAAGTTGGTGAATATGTGCAAAGTTGGTTTTCGCGCGAGAAGTTGAAGTATTCGCATAAGTTTGTTACTAGAAGATTTCATTCGCGTGAGAAGTTGAGGTTTTTGCAAAATTCAGTTACAAAACTTTCCGCGTGAAAAGTTTGTGAGATTTTGTGTGAGTACTTTTGAAGAATTTTGAGGAAGTTGATTTCAAGTTATGAAAGCTGGCAAATCTGAAGCACATTACTGGTACCCTTAATCTCGACAATGAGATTGGAACTAGCACAAAGCCTCCCCGACTTATCAGCGAAAAAGACTATCCAGATTGGGTCTATCGCTTC
Source organism: Flaveria sonorensis (assembly GCA_025506505.1). Lineage (NCBI taxonomy): Eukaryota > Viridiplantae > Streptophyta > Magnoliopsida > Asterales > Asteraceae > Flaveria > Flaveria sonorensis. Next base: position 21,896,940 of record CM046426.1, read on the forward strand.
GAGAACCATGTCATTTACATGGAACCCAGGATGATGAGATCTATCAAACAAGGTCCATACATCCCAATCTATACTAATGACAAGGGAGACCTTGTGCTAAAGCCTGAGCATTTATAAGATGAGGAAGACATGAAAAAGATGGAGCTTGATGACAAAGCGTATGCTGCCATCACAATGGCACTTACCATTGAGATAGCCCAGAAATTCAAAGACTTCAGGAAAGTTAAAGATTTATGGGATGCTATGGAAGAGCAGATAATGGGAAACAAAGACATGCGGGAAAGCAGAACAGACATGCTTAACCAAGAGTTCAATATGTTCAATCATATTCTTGGTGAAACTTTGGAAGCTCAAATGTCTAGGTTCATTAAACTGATAACCAAGATGAAGAGTGCAGGAATCAAACTAGAGAATATTCCAGTAAACAAGAAGTTGTTAAACTCACTACCGTATAGCTAGAACAACAACTGCACTACTATCAAGTGGACCAAAGATTTGTTTACCCTATCCCTGAGTAATCTAATCTCAACCATCAAATCCTATGACATGGATGATAAGCAGAGTGCTGCCAATTACATAAACACAATAGGAGATGAAGCATTCGCATTGTATGCCAAAATGGCTAGTAATCCGAATTACTATGTCAGTTATTCCCAGTTGTGTCAGCAACAGCAACAATCAGCATCAGTTCATCAAGCTATCAAGGATCAATCATTGCCTCAAGTTCAATCATTTATTACATCTCATTCCAAAAGTCAATCATCTCAACTTGTACAACAAGCATTTGTTGTCAATTCCTAACCTAACAAGCAGATAATTCAGATAGCAGAAGAACACCTTGCTTTATTTACGTCCTTCATGAACAGCTATGAAGCTTTCTCTGCTGGAAGACTTAATACACCTAACATCATGGTTGATGATTTGCAACAAGTCAACCCAGATAATGTAGAAGAGAATGACATCAAATATCAGATAGCCATGGTGGTGTATCGTGCTAAGAATTCAGCAAGAAGAACTGGGAGAAAAGTTTTTGGTCTAAACAATACTAGCAAAATCGGGTTTGACAAATCAAACTGGAGATGTTACAACTATGACAAACCTGGTCAGTTTGCTAGAGAATGCATAGAGGAAAGGTCTGTTCAAGCTGATAATGGAAAGAAGATGGTCACGGTGGAGGTTGAAACTAAAGGAGATAAGGCTAGTTTCTCTAATAACAAAGCATTGGTATCTTAGACTGAAGGAGAGTATGACTGGTCTGACCAGATGGAGATATTGGACATGAAACTTTCTACAGCTTTGTTAGCAAAAATTCAAAGTGTTAAAGATCAAGTTGAGGAGAATGTGTTAGCTGAGTTTGTGACTGATAATTTGCTAGAAGGGGTGTTTGAGGAGGTTGAAGTAAAGAAGGTTGAAAGTGTGAATGTGAATGCTGAAGATGTAAAAGAAATAGCTGTTGAGATTACTCCAGCTTATTCAACCACGGTCAAAGAGAAGAAAGATGAGGTGAAAGAAAAGACTATTGAGAACACTCTAGTCAAAACTGAAGAATCTATTAATGCTGTTGAGTTCACTCCAGCATATGTATGTGATGACAAGAAAAATGCTGTTGAGATCACTCCAGCAATCAAAGCAGAAGAGAAGACTGTGCTAAAGGCCTTCATGGTAAATGTTGTACCTGAAGAGACAAAGAAGCAAGAGGAAATTAAAGAGGTACATTCCAATCTTTGTCAAGATAATTGTATAAAAAAGGTAAATAGGTATAGAGTTCACAACAAATGCTTGATTTTGGAAGTTGAAAAGCTTCAATATCAAGCTCGTAAATATAAATCTGATGAGATATTTAAAAAAAAAAGATAGATGGTTTAAACAAATCAATTTACTAATCAAAACTAAATCTTCATGATAAAGAGTGTAATATAAAAGATTTGACAATACGTAATGATGAACTATCTTTAGAAATTAATGAACTCCACAGTGAACTCATGTCTGCGAAATTGCTTGTTGAAAAATTTGAGCTTTCATCAAACATGGTTGAAGGTATAATCAAGTGTCAGATGACACAAAAAATTAATGGTGGTAAAAGTGGAATTGGCTATGCTAACATTACACCACCAATTAATCATGATTATACATCTTTGCCTTCATCAATTACAACTCTGATAAGAGACCTATGGATTAGGTTTTCAACCAAATACAGACTTCACACCTTCAGTCAATGTTTCACTAACTGTTGACCCTGTCACAAAAAATGAAATTAATATTAATCATGACAATTTTTTGCAGAAAGTGTGAAGATAGAAGGGTTGGTTGAAGAGTGGGAGAGCGATGATGAACTAGACTTTAAGGAAAATAAGATTTGTAATGAAAAACAATATTGTAATTCATGATCTATCATAAATGAAAGATCAGTAGTTTTATTGATTCAAATGTTTGTTCAAAAATGTCAAATAAAGAAAAGAAAAGGGAATCAAAAATGAACTTTAAGAACAAAGAAAGTAAACATGTCACAACATCCATTTCTGACTTGAAAACTGATTTCAAGAACAGATTTGTTTCTATAGGCAACATTGATAAGGAGGATCATATTTTTAAAGAAACCAATGTAGTTTCTTTAAAAATAAATCTTCTATTATTGCTAACTCTGTGAAACAAGATGTTTGTAGAACAGGTCTGAAAGACACTGGTCCTACTCCAGTCAGACGATTCATAAGGATAAAGCTACAATTCATGCTACATCAGCATCGATAATGAATATAAAAGCTAGGAAAATTACCTCATTTCCTCTAGAATCATTTCGAACAATTCATAACGAGAAAAAGGAAAGAGAGACTGTTAAAGAATCAAAAGGCCAAGGACATATTAAGGCCAGATTCTGTGATAACTATGGAAGTTATCCAAAAACGTTTGTACAAAACATACAAGCGTCAAATACACATAATAAAATATGTTGTTATGTGTGTGGAAAGCCAAATCACAAAGCTAGAAATTGTCATCATCAACATCAATTGACAAGCAAACAGAGATTTCATAATTCAATTTCAAACAATAGAAAACGTGTCTTTGTAATTGCAAATTTAAAAGGGAACTTAAATAAATCAAATTCTTTTGCTAAAAACAATACTGATTTGAACAAAGAAAAGTTAAAAGTAAAATCTGTACAAGTTCATGATAACAATTCCACCATACCACCAATTAAACAAGTTCAAAGATCGAAAGTTAAAGACAAATCAGCTGAGCCTATTGTTGTTGATAAATGTGTTTTTGATGACAAAAGAGATATGATATTGCAAAATGTATCATATTTAGATGAAAACAAAGAGCTCAAGTCAACCATGGCTTGGGTTCCTAGCAATGAATAAATTTGTTCAAATTGTGCAGGAACAACGAAGTCAAGCTATCAACAGTGTTTGGCATGTAGATAGTGGTTGTTCAAGGCACATGACTGGTAATATATCTCTGTTAAACAACATACAATCTTACAACGGAGGATATGTTATCTTATGGGAGACAAAGGTGGTAAGATTACAAAGAAAGGTATAGTGACAAATGGTGTGTTAAGTTTTGAAGATGTCAATTTTGTGTAGGAACTAAAACATAATTTGCTTAGTGTCTCTCAAATTTATGATAAAAAGTATTCAACACATTACACTGATAAAGAATGTCTTATTTTAAAACCTGCTTTGTAATTCCTGATGAATGGATTTTATTAAGAACTCCGAGAGACAACGACACATATTTACTAGACATGAATGGTACACATTCTTTTGTAACTACGTCGTGTTTGTTATCTAAAGCCTCAGAAAGTGATACATTGTTATGGCATCATCGTCTTGGACATGTAAATGTTAAAACTATGAACAAATTGGTTAAAGGAAATCATGTTGTTGGCCTACCTTTGAAAGAATTTCAACTAACTGAACATTGTCTATCATGTTCAAAAGGCAAACAACACAAACTTCCTCATAAACTAATTGCTCATACCAAAATTGACTTTATTCTTCAATTGTTACACATGGATTTATTTGGTCCTATTAGTGTTTTGAGTTTGGGATGTCGTGCTTATTGTTTAGTCATACTGATGAGTTTTCTAGATTTACATGGGTTTTCTTCTTAGCAATCAACGATGAGACATCTCATTTGCCGATAAAATTCATGACACTCGTGGAAAATCAGACGGACAAAACAATCAAGTGCATTTGAAGTGATAATGGAATAGAATTTTGCAATTGTATCTTAAACGAGCTCTGTGATTCAAAGGGGATAGCAAGACAATTCAGTTCTGTAGGAACTCCACAACAAAATGGAGTTGCAAAAAGAAGAAACAGAACTTTAATTGGAGCACCCAGAACTATGTTATCAGCAGCCAAATTACCATCATTCTTTGGGCTGAAGCTGTTAACACTACATGTTATGTTTAGAATAGTGTGTTAATCACAAACAACAAAATATGACTCCTTATGAAATCTTTTTCAAACATAAACCCAAAGTCAAATATTTCAAAACATTTGGATGTTGTTGTACTTTGTTAAACGCATCCGAGTCTAAATCAAAATTTGATGAAAAAGCTGATGAATGTTATTTTGTTGGATATTCCACCTACAAAGTAGCATATCGGGTTTATAATACAAGATCAAAATAAATAATTGAGTCATTTGATATTAATTGGCACGAATCTAGCAAAATAGATGCAGGTTCTGCACCTTCATGGGTGTATGATTATGCTTCTTTATTTGAAACATTTAATCGACCATCTATTGTTTCTACTGCTAATCTACCTTTGACATCCTCAATTCTAGATATCTTTGCTGATGATATTAGATCTATGACTCCTCAAGGAAAAGGAATATCTTCAGATATACCTTCTTCTTCAAGTGTTGCAGCTATTCCAACTTCTGCTTCTGAAATGAATTTACCTCATGATGATCCAGTTGTTGAACAAGCTCCATAAGTTTCTGATCAAAGTTCCTCTTCTACTCAAGTTGATCCAATTGATACAATTCAAGTACCATTTGAAGATCTCTCTATTGTCAATGATAATCAAGACGAAGATATTGTTTATCAACCTGAAGGAGGGAGCACTGCTGAAGAACCAGTTAGTCATATCTCTAACTTAGACAAAGTTATCTCTGAAGATGCTATTCCATAGTTGAGAATTCATAGAGACCATCCAACTGAAGCAATTAGTGGTCCATTATCACAAGGTGTCCGAACTCGAAGTCAATCAGGAACGATAAATACATGTTTGTATTCATGTTTTCTATCACAAATTGTGCCGAAGAATGTTGAAATGGCATTAAAAGAAAACAATTGGGTAGAGGCCATGCAAGACGAACTGATGCAATTCAAGAAGCTGAATGTCTGGCATCTTTGTGAATTACCAAAGGTTAAGTTGCCAATCGGTACGAAATGGATTTGTAAGAACAAGACGGATAAAAAAGATGTGATTGTCCACAACAAGGCCAGACTTGTTGTTCAAGGATTCTATCAAATTGAAGGGCTTGATTATGAAGAAGTATACGCTCCTGTTGCAAGACTAGAAGCTATATGAATTTTTCTGGCACATGCTTCATACAAAAACTTCACAGTATATCAAATGGATGTTAAAACTGCATTCTTGTATGGCGAAATGAAAGAAGAAACCTATGTCTGTCAACCACCAGGTTTTGAAGATCCAGATCATCCTGACTATGTTTACAACTAGACAAAGCACTTTATGGTTTACACCAAGCACCTCAAGCTTGGTATGCCACTCTCACTGAACATTTTTTGCAAATGGTTATACAAAAGGTGCAATTGTCAAACCATATTCATACGGAAGACTGGTGATGATCTTATTCTCGTTCAAGTTTATGTCGATGATATTATTTTTGGATCTACTAATGATGATTTGTGCAAGGAATTTGAAGCAGTAATGAAGAAGAAATTTGAGATGAGTTCACTTGGAGAAATGATGTTTTTCTTGGGCATTCAAGTTAAACAAGAAGATAAGAGAATACTGATACATCAAAAAATTATTTTCACAGTATACTAGACAAATACAAATTCCAAGACTCCAAGACAGCTTCTACTCCTATGTCTTCTCATCCTACTTTGACTCCAGATCTCACGGGAGAAGATGTTGATCAGCATATGTATCGATCAATGATCGGCTCTTTGATGTATCTCACTGCAAGCAGACCGGACATCATGTTTCCTGTTTGTCAGTGTGCACATTATCAAGTAATCCAAAGGAATCTCACATGAAAGTTGTCAGGAGGATTTTTAAGTATCTCAAGGGTCAACCAACCCTCGGCCTTTGGTATCTTAAAAATTCTAATTTCAATTTATTTGCTTATACTGACAGTGATTATGCAGGATGTAACTTGGATAGGAAATCTACTACTGGCGGTTGTCAATTTCTAGGGAATAGGTTGATTTTATGGCAATGTAAGAAACAACAAACAATATCCACATCCACTACAGAGGCTGAATATGTGGCTGCATCAAGTTGTTATTCACAATTTGTTTGGATTCAATAACAACTCCTGATTATAGCCTAAGCATTTATGATACTAAAATCTTTTGTGATAATACTGTCATTTTAAACATTATGAAGAATCCAATTCAGCATTCAAAGACAAAACACAATGACATCCGCATGCATTCATTCGTGACTACTTTGAATGCAAACTTATCCATTTGGAATAAATTTCCACAGATGACAACATTGCTGATTTGTTTACTAAGGCGTTTGATCATTCCAGATTTGACTTTTTAGTTAAATCTTTGGGAATGATTAACTTTGGTTAACACTTATTCTTACACCCTTTACAAAATATGTTTTTTCTTTTCTTTATTTTTGGTTAAAATTGTTATTTTCTGTCTAGATAATCATACTTTTAGGGAGAGAAAATTTGAAAATAAAAAAAAGAATTTTTTGCTCTTAGGAGGAGTAAATTGAGAAAATTTAATTTTCAAGATTATACAGGAAATGATAGTATATTTCTTGATTTTGATTTGTTGCATCCTAATGCTTACAAGAAACTGACTTGGATTATGTTTGATATGTTGATACGCTGGACATCCAAGAATGAAAAGCACTATGTTCTATGATGCACTGAAAGTAACTATCTATGACTAAAGTGGGTAACTCATCAAGGTTTTGTGGTAACTCTGATTCCATACTAAAACAGACTGAGAGTTATAGTCTAGTCATACTCAAGCCAGTTACTTTCTGACCCAGTTTCTTTCTATAACACCCGGATATTTTAAAAAGAAGAGAAAAAGAAAAGAAAAGAGAAGTATAAAGAAAGAAAGGTGAAATAACCCAAGTTGAGGGGGTTAAAGTTGTGCAAGAGGCAAACTTTAATATTATTATGTTTAAAAAGTGGGCATGGCCACCCATTCCTCACCAACTGCTCGGCTGCAAAAAGTAAAGAACAGAGTTTCCATCGGGTTTTCTAGAGAAAAGAAGAAGAAGATCGTCTAGAAGGTAAGATTTTGTGTGTTTTATTCGGTTTCAGCTGGTTTTTCAGCTTGTAGAAAGAGTCTTATGTGTTTCTCTATGTTCGGTTGTGTGTTTTTGGTGTGTTTAGGTGTTTGAACTCCAAGTGCTCTCGATTTTGAAGGAGTTTTACTCGAAGGCTGCTGTTGGTGAGTTATAGATCCCTGTTTTTTTTTGTTTTAAACTTGTTTTGGGGCTGGAAATGCATATAAACTATCTTTTGATAACTCACAGTGCTTTGAAACCATATGTTACCCTTGTTTTATGTGGGTGTGTGTGTTTGTGAATGTTTGACTAAATCATGTGGTTGTATGCTTGTTCTATATGCCTAGTATGCTAGATTTGGGCTAAGAATACGTTAGGATGATGAATGAGAACTGAAATTACTATAAGTTAGAACAGGTGAACTGCCCATGCGCCTAACATTTTTGCCCTGCGCCTAAGACTTGCCCATGTGCCTGCATAGTACACATACGCCTAAGTTTTTGCCCATACACCTAAGTTCTGCCCATGCGCCTAAGTGTTTGCCCATGCGCCCAAGTGTTCCCATGCGCCCAAGTACCCATGCACCTGCATAGTACTCATGCGCCTACATAGTACCCATGCGCCTAAGTTTTTCCCATGCGCCCAAGTGTTCCCATGCGCCCAACTGTCCATGCGCCTGCATAGTGTCCATGCGCCCACATAGTGCTCATGCGCCTAAACTAACTTAGGATTTTTCTGAAATTTTGGGAAATTGAAATTAATGGTTAAGCTCTGGAATGTTTTGGTGGTTTATGTTTGTTCATGTTATGCATGTTTATGGTCTGTTATTGATGTTCCTTATTACGTATTATTAAATGACTTTACATGGTGTGTTAATGCTCTTATATGTAAAGTATTATCATAAAAGAAGCAGAAGATTAAAGATAATGAAAAGTGAAACATAACGAACGAATGAAAGTCTTGCAAGCAAATTTAAAGAGGTTCACAACTCACTGAAGAGTTGTTAGCTCAACTGTGTGTGATATAGCGTGCGATCTTGGCTAACCCATGAGGGTATACACACAGGGGGGGTCAGTCTTGGTACTGATCCATAAGTGCGAAACGGGATCCTTGTCGCTTAACCCCAAGACTGAGGTGGCTTCGTGCCTAATGATGGGGTATAGCTTATGACAGAATCTAGATAGAAGTGAAAGATAATGAAAAAGTGCGAAACGAACGAGTTATGAACAATGATAAAAGATAATATTGATATTATCAAGATGTATGTATGTTATGTGATCACGAATGAAAGTAAAGGAAAGGTTTTTACTAAAGGTAAAGTATTTTATTATTTAAAACTAGAACTCACTCAGCAACACTGACTTTTTATGCATTTTTAGTTGGCAGGTAGCTTGTTGCTGAGGATGGCACGAGGGTGAAGCTACTTGGCGGGCAAAGACCGGCATCTAGTTCATGCACGATAATGATGTTGTTTTGTAATACAACTAAATGATATTTTGTAATCTTTTAATGATGATGTATTACTTGGCAAATGTATTTATTAAAGCATGAAAATGGCTTTTGATGAATTATTCCGCTACAATATTTTATTTACTTAATAAATCTTAATATATTTTGATATAAATGAGGTTGTGATTGACCAACTGTGGGTTCCCAGGAATGGGGCCTTACAAGTTGGTATCAGAGCCAAAGTTTAAAAGAAATGGGTAAATATTTTCAAAACCTAAACTTAAACTGAAAATGGGACCAAATGGAGGGATGCCAGCCCAAGTAGCTACGTGCCATCAGGTAATTTATTTTCTTAAAGTTAACCGGTATTATGTGCGCGTGATATCTGATTTATGTGCTCTTAGTAGATTTGGATACTGATGTAGTCAGGATAGGAAATGCTTGGGGGATGAAGAGTAAAGTAAGTGGCTAATTACAACTGGCCACTATAATTAGGGACTTACTAGACATAAACTGAGCTATTACCTTAAATGACCGTGTTGGTGTTTGAATCTTATAGTGTTTAGATGATGTCGGTTTTAGATCTTCGAAGGCTTCTCGAGGAGGTGTGTGCAGGGTGGTTGTGGTGCTAGGCCACGTGTCACCGGGAACAAGGCTAAGGCTACCGAGATGGCTCCTACAGAGCCTGAGCTTCATCACCAGGAAGGTGGTGATGAAAGTGTGACCTCCCGTATATTTGTTAAATTGTTGGTTATTTCCGTTATCTCTTGTAAGTGCTTGTTTAGTCATTAACACAAATACGATGGCTCATTTGTAAATCCATTTATCTTGATCTTATTTGGTATTTAAAATGATTATAATTTGTTTTATTATTAAATAATTAAGTTAAAAATATTAATAATAATAATAATGATAATAATACTAATCATAATAAGAGATAACCTATGAAATAAATAAAAATTATAAGTCTAATTATTTTTTTTAAATTTTGAAAAATAACTTGTAATTTATTAACTTTGGCATAAAATAATAATAAAATCTTAGGGACCTAAACTGTAATTTTTTTTAAAACCCAATCCAACTCCCGATTTCCCGGCCACCGGCCGGCGTACCACCAACGCGGCTCCGGCGACCCCCCAAATTACCTTAAAATCAACTTAAAAAACCCTCTAACTGTTTCCAATTGATTCGTGAACTCGTTTCCAACACGAAGATGTGAATTAATTGGATTTTCAATGCGGTGGTAATAACTTCGAACCCGAAACCGAACCTATAAAAAATTTCAATCCGTTTCTGCATTAAGACTCAACTTTATTGAAATTAATCGAACCTACACGTTCGTGTAATCATTTAAAAATCAATGGGAGATTAATTTCATTTGAAACGGCTTTTAACACACTTAATCGACTTGTAACACCCGAGAGTTATCCTATAGCCGTTGGGCACCAAATCAATCCAATTGAAACTATAAATTAAGGGGCAAATGATCAAAACAACCTCTTTTAACTCTCTGTAAGCTCAATTTCACAAAAACACACACACACATCAGGATTGAATCGAGAACCCGTCGCGAGCCTTGTTCGAACTCGAAATTGTCAACACCACTTCAATTCAGGTAATTCAAATGGCGATTACATTTGGTTTTACATGAGGAACAAAAGCCCCATGGTTAATTTCATTATCATAACTGGATTGATGTTTAATTTGATCGGATTTGAAACTAGGGTTTGTGGTGAAATTAGGGAATTTCTATAGAAATAAGTTTATGAATTGATTTGTGTTTCAGAACACAAAACAGGGCCTTGGCCCGTTGGTTAAAGCTGTAAGGTATGAGGCAAGGGACCCGGGTTCGAACCCATGTCCCTGCATTTCGTTTTAAAATGTGTTTTTCTTAATTTACAAAATTTAGAAAATGTTTTAATATTATTATTATTTATATAAAAATCATTCTAAATCAGAATCTAAATAAAATTACTTTCTTTTAAATTTCCTAGAAATTTAATTAATAAATCTTTTATTCTTTTAACTTGGAAATTATAAATTTGTGATAAAATATATTTTCTTGTTAAGTTTCAAATTGTAATGAAATTATTCTTCTTTAATTCTCGAAAATTTCAATTTAATAAATCTTTCATTTTTATAAAAGATATTTACAAGTTTAATCATGTATTTGAAGGAAAATAAATATATATATGTGTATATTTAAAATGTTTATCTATTGTAGTTAATAGATTTACTTTAATCATTTAAGACTACAAATTATTACTATATCAAATGGCATTTAATAATTCTTTGATAATAAAAGTTTAATTTCTTATTAATGAAATTATCACAAAAAATTCTTATTTGGTCATATAAATTATAAAATAATAATAAATTGTATCTATCTTATAATTTATAATCGCGGGCTAAACGATTTATAAAATCTCAAATAACATCATTATACTATCACATTGTTATCCAAAACCCCAAATTTCAAAGGAAACCGTAGATTCTCGAGTACCGTTAACATTATAATAGTTATGGATTAACTTAAAACGTCGTTCTCTAGGTTGAACTTTAACGAACATTCGGCGTTAGTACAAGACTCATATTTGTTCATCCTTATAATTCATGTGAGTTTTCCATACTCCATTTTACTTTATTTCCCATAATTGGGGTGAAACATGTTAACTTTATTAAAAGCACACTTGTAAAGACGTTTGTACTCTTGTAACACACGTGCAATTCATCTTATATTTGTCATGGTTATTTGGAGTCTTGTAATTATTATGTGATCGACACTTGTAAACACAATCATTAACTATTGCTAGCCTAGCGACGTCATAGATCTATGGGCGTAACAAGCCTATTTGGTGCTAAAGCCGAGGTTATTGTCGGCTCCTGATGATGTATTCTTGATCATCATGGGAACCAAGTACACTTAGCTAATCGTATATTATTCATTGTGGCCATAATTGTCAAGGTTTGATTGTTACATTTTGTCACACCCTCAAAATCCACGTGCGGAGTTTTACCGCGAGGCGTGTGAACAAACCAGGATCACAGTCAATAGTTACTCAGAACGACACTATATGCCACATTTAAAATAAAACCAATCAAAGTTCAAACTTTAAAACCATGCGGAAGCGTTTTGTAAATAAGACAAACCCAAAATATAAAAATGCATATTTGGCAAAACATGCGCCAACCCAAACATTTAAACACTCATAATTAGATACCAACAAACATGTCTTTAAAATAGAGTCTTAGAATGCATGCTGGACCCGTGTGGTGCTCCTAATGGCAAGCAGAGTTAACAACCTGAGAATAGCATACTAAAATGTCAACACAATGGTTGGTGAGTTCAAGAGTTTGCGTTTATCATAAACAATAACATTTGCATAACATAAAAAGTGCATTGAAATAGATAGCTAGTCTATATTCATAAGTAATAACCATAGTGATTTCGCGATCGAAGCTGACTGTGTTGCGTTTGTTGCCTCCCGTCATGACTTACCAGGTCGTGACGATATTTGTGTCTAGGACAATATTGCACCCGTTTGACCTCGAGTCGCACAGGTGGGGCTCGTCAGACCCAGTAGTACTACCCAAGATTTCCCGCTAGTTACCATTATTAACGATCCGAAAGTGTGAGGACTTTCAAGGTATTAAGCACTATGTTAAAACATACACAGCTTATAATAATAAAATAGCGTTTGAGTACAAGTATGCTACCTCCCCAAGAAGAAGGTTTATAAAAATAGAGGGGCATGAACTCACCTGGTGTGTAAAGATAATGACTAAAGAGAACTGGTGATAGGTGCAAAGACAACCCTTCAAAGGTTACCTAGAACACGAGAGTACATAAGTACGTGTACACAGAATCATATTGAAACCCTAAGTGCTTTACAAACCAAAGAACTCAAAGTTTTAGAAGACAAGACACATTTGACCCAGTTGACCCGTTTGACCCGTTGGTGACATTATAGATGAAATTCCATTCAAACAAGCATAATAGCCTATCACACATGATTAACATACAAATTGATTACATATAGCACTTCATTAACCACATGTACTAATTAGATCATCATACAGCCAGATATCATACAAGTCATGCGAATCTCAAACTATTATCATGCTCATAACATCTATAACACAAATAATACACCATACAAGGATCAAATCACGCATCACATGCCATGTGAAGCCACTCACGACTTCACACCCTAAACCCTGCCAATCCTACTAAGTAGGGGCCTCAGATTCGCACGTGTGTATGATGATCATTAACATACAAATTTCCATAGCTCATATCATCCAAAATGTTCATTCTTAATCAACCATCAATCAACGAAAGTCCTAGCTTACCTATATGACTCATACCATGATTTTTCCACAAACAGGCCAAAACAGATAATTACCCAAACCAACATCCATTGAATCCACCCAATACATTCTATCACCATAAACTCATCTATGAACTTACTAGCATGATCCAAATGCTCCTAACATACCCATATCATCATATTTAAGAGATTTCACAATTAAAGTTTCCCTTTTGGGAAAGTTCATCCCAAATCATCAAACACCCAAGACATTCATGAATTCATCATTTACATACCAATTCAAGTCCATGACAATATCTAGACATGATCAACAACATCTAATCATCATGATTCATCAACATTCAACACCAAAAGTTACTATTTTTAGCAATGTATGAACTATAACACATCTTCTTGATTTTCAATTGTTCATATCACCTAGCATCTAATCATCATCACAAACACATCCATAACATTCATACATCATCAAATCACCACATCCATGCAAATAAAGTTACTATTATTAGTAACCTATGAACAACGTATCAAAATCATAGCTTTCTTGCATAATCGACGTTAACTAGCATCAATCTAACCTAACTAACATAATAACATCAACAAACAACCAAGAATCGACCTTCAATTGCAATATTCGAACTAGGGTTTCGGCCACCATGAAAAAATCATCAAAAACATGTAAAATCTAACCTTTAAACGTGTAATGGCTTGCAATTGATGATTCTAACACGTTGTATAACTTGAAATCGACCAAAACCGAATGGTAATCACTTGTTCTTGCTTGAAATCGCAGGTTTGTGTGTGTTGAGTGTGTGTCGCGGCCGATGGGTATGTGGGGGCTAGGGTTGGGATTTTTGATTATATTTAATTTATCAATATTACCATTTAAACCCTTGTAATTTACTTTTTATAAAATTAAGCTTTTAAACTCTTTTTAAAAAGGTTTTAACTACAATAATAAGCATATAAACTAATAATGACAATTATATATTTTATCTTTATTAGATACAAAACATACGATTAAATACACACGTTTCCACGTTACGCGATAAATTACAATAAACATTTAAATCACATAATCACAACTAATAATCAACACAGTAATTATTGTTTCACATTATTAATTATTATTAAGTCACCAACGTTCAACGACAACTAGTGTGTGCTCCCGACACGTGTATGCAAGACTTAACGGAACTAACGGAGTTTGGTAACGGAAAATTACCGATGTCACATTATCCCCATGTTGAAAGAATTTTCGTCCCGAAAATTGCGTTACATGGTGAGTGTTCCATCACTGGTCTACTGCATTGGCACAAAGTAATCGAAATCGAGTGAGTTTTGGATGAGTTGTCACATCATCCCCATGTTGAAAGAAATTTCGTCCAGAAATTTAATCAGTACCTTCGCCGGCTGGCATCGTCTTTTCGAATAGTTGAGGATACTTAAGCTTCATTTGGTCTTCACGTTCCCACGTGAATTCTGGTCCACGTCTCGAGTTCCAACGAACTTTGACGATGGGTATCTTGCTTTGCTTAAGTGTTTTCACCTCACGATCCATCACTTCGACAGGTTCCTCAATGAAGCGTAACTGTTCGTCTACTTGAACTTCTTCCAGCGGTACAACCATAGTTTCATCCGTTAAACATTTCTTTAGATTTGAAACATGGAATACATCATGGATTCCACTCAATGAATCAGGTAAGGCTAGTCGATAAGCTACTGGACCTATTCTTTCCAAGATCTCAAATGGTCCAACATATCTCGGATTTAGCTTTCCTCGCTTACCAAACCGAACTACGCCTTTCCATGGTGAGACTTTCAATAAGACTTTGTCACCAACTTGAAATTCCAAAGGTTTCCGTCGCTTGTCAGCATAGCTTTTCTGTCTGTCTCGCGCTGCGGCCATGCGGTTTCTTATCTGGACAATCTTCTCAGTTGTCTCGTGTACTAACTCAGGACCCGTTAATTGACTATCACCAATTTCAGCCCACAAACTGGTGATCTACACTTTCTCCCATACAAAGCTTCAAAAGGTGCCGCCTTTATGCTAGTGTGATAGCTGTTGTTGTAAGAAAATTCCACCAATGGTAGGTGAACTTCCCAGTTATTCCCGAAGTCAATCACACAAGCACGTAACATGTCCTCCAAAGTCTGTATAGTACGCTCGCTTTGACCATCAGTCTGTGGATGATAAGCAGTACTCATATCCAATCGCGTACCTAGAGCTTTCTGCAACGACTGCCAGAAGTGTGATGTGAAACGAGAATCGCGGTCAGAAATAATTGAGATCGGTACTCCATGCCTCGAAACGATCTCCTTCAAATAGAGTCGAGTTAATTTCTCCATCTTGTCTGTTTCCTTTATCGCTAGGAAATGAGCAGACTTTGTTAATCGGTCCACGATAACCCATATTGTGTCACATCCCGTAGAAGTGCGAGGTAACTTAGTAATAAAATCCATTGATATCTGATCCCACTTCCACATAGGGATCTCGGGTTGTTGTAGTAGACCAGATGGTTTCTGATACTCCACTTTCACCTTTGAGCAGGTCAGACACTTGCTCACATAAGTAGCTACATCTGCTTTCATGTTAGGCCACCAATAGTGCGCCTTCAAATCGTGGTACATCTTGTCAGATCCAGGATGTATAGAGTACTTAGACTTGTGTGCCTCACTCATGACCAATCTCTCAGATTTCCGTGTAGAGGTACCCAAAGTCTATCTATGAAATAACGAATTCCATCCGCTTTTACTTCTAGTTGCTTTTCCATTCCCCGTAACCCTTCTAAACTCATATTTTCTACCTTCAGAGCTTCAGTTTGAGCATCACGGATTTGTTCAGGTAATTGCGTACTAATCAGTTGCAGAGCTCGCACTCGTCGAGGCTTAGCAGTCTCTTTTCTACTCAGCGCGTCAGCAACTACATTTGCTTTCCCCGGGTGGTACTTAATAGCACAGTCATAGTCATTCAGCAATTCTACCCAGCGCCTTTGCCTCATATTCAACTCCTTTTGCTCAAATATATGCTGAAGACTCTTGTGATCGGTGTAGATGGTGCATTTGGTACCGTACAAGTAATGTCTCCAGATCTTCAAGGCAAAACTACTGCACCCAGTTCCAAGTCATGGGTGGTATAGTTCTTCTCATGAATCTTCAATTGTCTAGAGGCGTAAGCTATCACCTTATCCCGCTGCATCAAGACGCATCCAAGTCCTTGAATAGACGCATCGCAGTAGACTACGAAGTCATCACTACCATCCGGTAACGCTAATATTGGTGCGCTACACAGTTTCTGTTTCAGCAACTGGAAAGCAGATTCCTGACTCTCACCCCATTTGTATGTCGTTCCCTTATGAGTCAAGGCTGTGAGAGGTTGTGCAATCTTAGAGAATCCTTCAATGAATCGTCGATAATATCCCGCTAATCCAAGGAATTGTCGTATCTCGCTTGGTGTCTTAGGAACAGACCAATTCTTTATCGCTTCAATCTTAGCAGGATCAACATGTATTCCCTTCTCGTTGACAATATGACCCAAGAATTGTACCTCACGTATCCAGAAATCACACTTAGAAAACTTTGCATACAGTTGTTCCTTTCTAAGTAATTCCAAGATTAAACGTAAGTGCTCTCCATGTTCTTCCTCAGTCCTTGAGTATATCAATATGTCATCAATAAAGACGATAACAAACTGATCAAGATAGGGTTTGCACACGCGATTCATAGGTCCATGAATACTGCTGGTGCATTCGTCAACCCAAATGGCATGACCAAAAATTCATAGTGACCATATCGTGTACGGAAAGCAGTCTTCGAGATGTCCTCTTCTCGAACTCTCAGCTGATGATACCCAGACCTCAGATCAATCTTAGAGTAATAGCTTGATCCTTGCAGTTGATCAAACAAATCATCGATACGAGGTAAGGGATATCTATTCTTGATAGTAACCTTGTTCAGTTCCCTATAGTCAATGCACATTCGAAATGTACCATCCTTCTTCTTCACAAATAGAACTGGCGCTCCCCAGGGCGACGAACTCGGTCGGATAAACCCTTTATCCAACAACTCTTGTAGTTGGGCGGATAATTCCTGCAGTTCGTTCGGAGCTAACCGGTACGGTGCTCTCGCAATTGGAGCGGCTCCTGGAGTCAACTCAATCTGGAATTCAACTTGACGATGAGGCGGTAATCCAGGCAGGTCTTCCGGAAACACCTCGGGAAACTCGCGAACTACGGGGATATCCTCTATTTCTTTTCCTCAGTCTGTTTATCTGTGACGAGTGCCAATATGGCCAGTCGACCCTTTCGTAACAACTTCTGTGCCTTCATAAACGAAATGATGCCTATCACCGCACCACTCCTATCACCTCTGACCGTAAGGACTTCTTCACCAAGGGGAATCCGTATGATCTTCTCGTGGCATATGACTTCCGCTTGTTTATCGGAAAGCCAATCCATGCCTACTACCACATCAAAGCTTCCTAACGTAACAGGCATGAGATCTATGGTGAATGTATGACCAGCAAGCTCTATCTTGCAGTCTCTAAGAATATGCGTTACATGAATCTGTGTACCATCAGCTAACTCTACGGTGTATTTAGATTCTAAGGCTGAGGGAATATCACTTAAGAGACTACAGAACCTAGTGGACACGAAACTTCTATCAGCTCCGGTATCGAATAATACGGTAGCAAAACGACCATTAACCGAAAATTTACCAGTACTGTTGTAGGATCGTTTAGAGCCTCACCTGAGCCAATGACGAAGGCTCTTCCTTGGCTCCATTGTTGTTTCCACCATTGTTGTTGCCATTATTATTGTTGTTGTTGCCATTGTTATTGTTGCTGTTGTTTCCATTGTTGTTGTTGCCATTACCATTCCTCTTAAGTTGGGGACAGTTGCGTTTGTAATGGCCTTCTTTTCCGCACTCAAAACAACCTTTCGGAGTTTCTTGTGATTGTTGTGGCTTTTTCATCAGTTCACCCCACAGTCTTTGGCTGCGTGACCAATCTTCCCACAACGTTGGCACTTGAAGTTATCACATCGACCCACATGGTGGTAGTTACACCGGTTGCACTTCGGCTGTCTTCCGCCATACCCACCGGGTCCTTGATTTGAGGGAGTCGCCTGGTTGAAGCTTCGATTGTTATCGAACTTCCGTTGCTGTTGCTGACTTTGCTGCTGTTGTTGAGGTTAAGATTGGCTGCTGGATGACGATCCCTTGTTGCTTGAACCATCCCACTTGCGTTTATGGTCGGGCACGCTTGCCACCGCACCCCGCTTAGGTAATCGACCTTGCTCTACTGCTTGATCAGTCAGCCTGTGGGCTGTTCGGATAGCTTGTTGTATGGTAGTGGGGTTAGAGGCAGTTACCATACTTTGAATTTCGGGCACCAATCCCCGTATATAATGCTCAACTCTCTTGTGCATTTCATTCACCATCCCTGGGCATAAAGTGGCTAACTCATGAGTACGGGTCGTGTAGGCTTCAATTTCTGAGCCTTGCATTTTGAGTTGCCAGAACTCAATCTCCAGTTTCTGCACTTCATTTCGGGGCAATATTCTTCGGTCATAATCCCCTTAAACTCATCCCAAGGTAGTTCATTGGCCATGGCTTGACCCAGCATTTGCACCTGGGCATTCCACCAGGAAAGTGCTGCGCCTTCCAATGTCCCGGTGGCATACTTCACCTGATCAGCAGGCGGGCAGTTGCATTTTGCGAAGACAGACTCTGTCTTCTCAAACCACCTTACAAGCCCTACAGCTCCTTCGTCCCGCTGTAGGTATGGGGTTTACAGTCCATGAAGGACTTGTAGGTACATGGTGGTGGTCCTGTTTTGACAATCCCAAACATTAGTCAGATATCCTAGGCAATTAACTAGAATAATTAGTTTAACCTCTTGTTATCATTTACCTGCTGGTTGTCCCGGTTGGGCAGCAGCCACTGCCGCCTGAACATGTTCGTTAATTAATGCCGCCAATTCCGCAGGCGTCATGTTTATGGCTCCGGCACCACGGCCTCCGGCGCCACGTCCACGACCACGCCCACGTCCTCTTCTCGTGCGTCCATATTTCACTTTACAATTCACAATTACAATAATGAGTAACATCCAACACATTAATCTCATCAAGGTACAGTAAACAATAAGAAATAATGCATTCACCATAACCACAACATTTATAACATAAATAATAACCAAAGATAAATAAATTGCAATTGAGTCACAAAATATTCCATCAATGTCAAAATTTAAGTTTGTCAGTTGGGTGGGAAACAACCCTTCCCACATAGGTTTCAAAGAAAAGAAACACTACATAGTCTAAGTCATTTAAAAGTGGAATCAGTCCAGTACGTTAGATCCGTCACTGTCCTCATCCATCTCTGCTGGTTCTTCTTTGGGGGCTTCCTCGGGTTCTTCTTCTGGGTCTTCCTCATCAGGATCCACCAAAGGTCTAGGGGCTTCAACAACCTGAATTACTGCTAGCTGTGCCTCTAAATCAGCAAACCTATCATCAATCACTATGTTATGGTGATCCTGTGCATCCATGCGCCCACTAAGTGCTACAACGTTGCCTGCCAGAGTATGATGTCCACCAATGGCCATCGAGAGTCGCTCCTGAAGCGTCTCTACCTGGAAACGCAACTGACGCATCTTAGATCGTAATGCAGAGTTCTCACCAATGAGTCCTCTAATCCGCTGTCGCTCTGTGTCTAGAGTGGCTACCAAAGCTGCAAACGCCTGCTCGAGAGGGATGCTCAAGGTAGGAAGAGTAGGCAATGCAGAGGCGGTTGATGACCTAGTCCTAGGTCGTGTAGGAGCTACTGGTGGTACGCGCTCTCTATAAGCCATACGGTTTATGTAGGTGGGGTAGAAATCCAGTTCCGCGGAGGATCGAGCTCAGGAGGTATGAAAGGCTGATCCCAGTCTATCTCGCCAGGAGGATAAGGATGTCGGGGCCAGTTAAATCCCCTATCAGGTACGGGAGACGTAGGAGGTGACTCAGATCGTGCAGGTCTCTTGCCTAAATTTCTGGACGACGATGCCATGCTGCGAAGTACGTGTTGCGTATGCCAATGAGTATACAGTAAGGAGAGTAAGCGATAAGTAACTAACAACTGTGCGGTTATAGTCTAGTGTGTGTATGCAACCTAGTTCCCTATAACCAATGGCTCTGATACCAATCTGTCACACCCTCAAATCCACGTGCGGAGTTTTACCGCGAGGCGTGTGAACAAACCAGGATCACAGTCAATAGTTACTCAGAACGACACTATATGCCACATTTAAATAAAACCAACCAAAGTTCAAACTTTAAAACCATGCGGAAGCGTTTTGTAAATAAGACAAACCCAAAATATAAAAATGCATATTTGGCAAAACATGCGCCAACCCAACATTTAAACACTCATAATTAGATACCAACAAACATGTCTTTAAAATAGAGTCTTAGAATGCATGCTGGACCCGTGTGGTGCTCCTAATGGCAAGCAGAGTTAACAACCTGAGAATAGCATACTAAAATGTCAACACAATGGTTGGTGAGTTCAAGAGTTTGCGTTTATCATAAACAATAACATTTGCATAACATAAGAAGTGCATTGAAATAGATAGCTAGTCTATATTCATAAGTAATAACCATAGTGATTTCGCGATCGAAGCTGACTGTGTTGCGTTTGTTGCCTCCCGTCACGACTTACCAGGTCGTGACGATATTTGTGTCTAGGACAATATTGCACCCGTTTGACCTCGAGTCGCACAGGTGGGGCTCGTCAGACCCAGTAGTACTACCCAAGATTTCCGCTAGTTACCATTATTAACGATCCGAAAGTGTGAGGACTTTCAAGGTATTAAGCACTATGTTAAAACATACACAGCTTATAATAATAAAATAGCGTTTGAGTACAAGTATGCTACCTCCCTCAAGAAGAAGGTTTATAAAAATAGAGGGGCATGAACTCACCTGGTGTGTAAAGATAATGACTAAAGAGAACTGGTGATAGGTGCAAAGACAACCCTTCAAAGGTTACCTAGAACACGAGAGTACATAAGTACGTGTACACAGAATCATATTGAAACCCTAAGTGCTTTACAAACCAAAGAACTCAAAGTTTTAGAAGACAAGACACATTTGACCCCGTTGACCCGTTTGACCCGTTGGTGACATTATAGATGAAATTCCATTCAAACAAGCATAACAGCCTATCACACATGATTAACATACAAATTGATTACATATAGCACTTCATTAACCACATGTACTAATTAGATCATCATACAGCCAGATATCATACAAGTCATGCGAATCTCAAACTATTATCATGCTCATAACATCTATAACACAAATAATACACCATACAAGGATCAAATCACGCATCACATGCCATGTGAAGCCACTCACGACTTCACACCCTAAACCCTGCCAATCCTACTAAGTAGGGGCCTCAGATTCGCACGCGTGTATGATGATCATTAACATACAATTTCCATAGCTCATATCATCCAAAATGTCATTCTTAATCAACCATCAATCAACAAAGTCCTAGCTTACCTATATGACTCATACCATGATTTTTCCACAAACAGGCCAAAACAGATAATTACCCAAACCAACATCCATTGAATCCACCCAATACATTCTATCACCATAGAACTCATCTATGAACTTACTAGCATGATCCAAATGCTCCTAACATACCCATATCATCATATTTAAGAGATTTCACAATTAAAGTTTCCCTTTTGGGAAAGTTCATCCCAAATCCATCAAACACCCAAGACATTCATGAATTCATCATTTACATACCAATTCAAGTCCATGACAATATCTAGACATGATCAACAACATCTAATCATCATGATTCATCAACATTCAACACCAAAAGTTACTATTTTAGCAATGTATGAACTATAACACATCTTCTTGATTTTCAATTGTTCATATCATCAACCTAGCATCTAATCATCATCACAAACACATCCATAACATTCATACATCATCAAATCACCACATCCATGCAAATAAAGTTACTATTATTAGTAACCTATGAACAACGTATCAAAATCATAGCTTTCTTGCATAATCGACGTTAACTAGCATCAATCTAACCTAACTAACATAATAACATCAACAAACAACCAAGAATCGACCTTCAATTGCAATATTCAAACTAGGGTTTCGGCCACCCTGAAAAAATCATCAAAAACATGTAAAAATCTAACCTTTAAACGTGTAATGGCTTGCATTGATGATTCTAACGCGTTGTATAACTTGAAATCGACCAAAACCGAATGGTAATCAGTTGTTCTTGCTTTCGCAGGTTTGTGTGTGTTTGAGTGTGTGTCGCGGCCGATGGGTATGTGGGGGCTAGGGTTGGGATTTTTGATTATATTTAATTTATCAATATTACCATTTAAACCTTGTAATTTACTTTTTATACAATTAAGCTTTTAAACTCTTTTTAAAAAGGTTTTAACTACAATAATAAGCATATAAACTAACAATGACAATATATATTTTATCTTTATTAGATACAAAACATACAGATTAAATACACACGTTTCCACGTTACGCGAAAATTTACAATAAACATTTAAATCACATAATCACAACTAATAATCAACACAGTAGTATTTGTTTCACATTATTAATTATTATTAAGTCACCAACGTTCAACGACAACTAGGTGTGCTCCCGACACGTGTATGCAAGACTTAACGGAACTAACGGAGTTTGGTAACGGAAAATAACCAGATGTCACACATTTGTTATCCATTTATTTGCATTCTCCTATAACCTATGAAATGAATTGCCATCTTAGAAGTTTATATATATATGTATGTACAATCTATGGGAACTCACCAACATTATGTGTTGATCGTATTTTTAACATGTTTCATGAAATGCTCAAGCTTAGTAATGATTTTGAAGACTTGATACCATCTAGGATTGGACCTAGAGAATAATAAAAGGACATGCTTGTTACTTGATGATTATTTTCCGCTTATGTTTTGTTTGATTGAATTGAGACATTGTTATGAATTTGTTTGA
The DNA here is from genome assembly GCA_025506505.1 of Flaveria sonorensis. NCBI lineage: Eukaryota > Viridiplantae > Streptophyta > Magnoliopsida > Asterales > Asteraceae > Flaveria > Flaveria sonorensis. The sequence goes on from CM046426.1 coordinate 21,920,234, forward strand.
CATGGGATGAATATTTAATAATATTTACACCTTGTAATAGTGTTGTGTGGCATGAACAATCTTAACCCTCACATCTCAACGTTTCCGCCGTTAAGGTTGGGGTGTGACAGATTGGTATCTGAGCCCATAACCAGGGATTTAGGTTAGGGGTGACCTAGACTATGGTTAATGTAGGGACCCTTTTCATGAATATTCGTATAATCTTGAAAGTCTACTTATATGCTTATCACATGATGTTCCATGCTACATGATGAACCCCTTATGTGCTATTTGACTTTACTTAGCAAATTGTGCCTTAGCTGTTTGACTTGAATGACAAAATCCCTAATCTTGTATACCCCCCCAACTTTCTAATCCTCTTCATCTGCTCTTAGTTCTATCACACCTAGTCTCTTCTCTAAAACTTATTCTCGACTACGTGTGGAATCTAAAGCATCATATCAAGTGGATAAAATTCTTTAGACATTATGTCTAAATCTTGAAAATCTCCTCAAGGTTTTAATTCTAATAGCCTATAGGGAAGTGTGAGACACATAAACACCTGTATTCTGGATTTCCTGGCAAAAAGCCCTCGGGCTAAGGTAATCATTTCGTATAAATCCCACTGTGGGACCTATTATGCTTACCTGGGGATTTCCGGGATGAGTGATAAATTATTGTCAACATACACATGTTCCCCAAGGTAATAGGAATTAAGTTACCTCGACGTGTCAATGTTCCTATTGGCTGTGTGGTACCAAATGGAACCATCCGGTTTATATTTATAAATTTCAAAATTCATGATTATTTGAACTGGTTTATCACCAAAATTCTAATATCTTCTCTATTTTTATAGAATGTCTCGTCATCATGGAAAATGTGCTAGCTCCGACCGAAATCTTGCCGCTATGATTGCCCGGCAAATGGCTGTTGTTCTTCCAACCATGGTCGCTGAATTGAGTAGCACCCTGCTAGCTAATAATAGTAATAATGTGAATGGGAACAATGGTGGGGGTGATAACAATGGCCAAGGTGAAAACAACAATAACCAAGGAGGGAATCACCGAACCTGTACTTTCAAGCACTTTAATTCTTGCAAACCCACTAGTTTTAGTGGGAAGGAGGGAGCCACTGGACTTCTTGAGTGGTTTGAAAGTATGGAGAACACTTTCATTAATAGTGAGTGTCCCGAAGAGCTCAAGGTCCGTTATGCTGCGAGTGTCCTTTAACAACGGGCACTTACTTGGTGGAATAGTGAAAAGAGAAATCGAGGTACGGAAGTGGCCCGGAAGTGGCCTTGGCACTCACTTGGGAAAAATTCAAGAATGTCATGATCCAAAAGTTTTGTCCAAGGAGTGAATTGCAAAAGCTGGAGGAAGAATTTTGGAACCTCAAGCAAGATAGTTGCAACCACTTGGCTTACTCCACCCGGCATCATGAATGAGTATGCTTTTACCGTATATGGTGGATATTGTACCCCGCAACATCGAGAAATTTATCAAAGGGGTGCCACCACAAATTCAGGATGCTGTTGTGGGAAGTAGGCCCATGACCTTGGAGGAAGCAATAAACATCACCGCGCAGATCACCGAGAATCACATAAAGGCTGGCACTTTGACGGTGAAGGGTACAAAATCAGCAACAAAAGTGACTCCCGAGGCAACTAAGGGGATGAAGGATGAACCTTCATTTAAGGGCAAGAAGCGTAAGTTCACACCTGCCCGTAACTTTGCTGTGACAGCACCTAATGCCCCACAAAAGCAGGCTGTCATTACAACCAAGCACCTATGACAAGAACTTACACTGGCCCACATCCGATGTGCAACACCTGTAAGTATCACCATGCGGGTAACAACCCTTGTCGTATTTGCTCACTCTACGAGAAATATGGGCATTTGGTGGCTACATGTCATCGTGCACCCAACAATGCTGCTATGGTCACTAACCGAGCTTGCTACAATTTTGATGAAACTGGTCATTTTCATCCACAATGCCCTCGTCTTGCGGGAATGTTCCAACAGCTCGAGGACGGGCTTTCAACATCAATGCAAATCAAGCGCAAGCAAATAACGATGTGGTGAATGGTACGTCATTCTTTTCCGTTACTCGATCTTTTGTTGTATAAAATTCATACTTGCTTTCCATGTACCAATGATAGCTCTATATCTGAGCAGGTGTGTATCTTGTAAATAATTGCTATGCGTCTGTACTGTTTGATTTGGAGCAGATAAGAGTTTGTGTCCTTAGAATTTGAACCTACCCTTGCTAAGTCGCGTTCTAAACTAGAAAAATCCTTCACGGTCGAAGTCGCTGATGGAAAATCTATCGTTGTTGACGTCGTCATACGTGATTGCATCTTGAGCCTTACCGAGCACGAATTTCCTATTGACCTTATTCCTATGCAACTGGGAGTTTCGACATCATTATTGGCATGGATTGGTTAGCCAAACACTACGCGGAAATCATTTGCTTCGAGAAGTGCATTCGAATTCCACTACCTTTGGGTGATACACTAAAAGTTTTTGGGGAGAGATCGTCTAAAAGACTCAAGCTTACGTCATGTATCAAGGCCCTAAAGTGCTTGAGTAAGAATTACATAGCCTTTATGGCTTATGTAGTCAACACGAAAGCCAAGGGGAAGGAACTTAAGGATATTCACATTGTACGAGACTTTTCCGATGTGTTTCCGAGGATCTTAGTGGGTTACAACCTGTTCGGGAAGTTGAATTCAAGATTGATCTGATTCCTAGTGCAAATCCTTTGGCTAAGTCACCTTATCGTCTTGCACCTTCGGAAATGCAAGAACTAGCCAGTCAACTACAAGAATTGACTGATAAGGGTTTCATTTGTCCTAGCTCTTCACCATGGGGTGCACCTGTGCTATTCGTGAAGAAGAAAAATGGTTCATTTCGCATGTGTATCGACTATCAGGAACTCAACAAACTCACCATCAAAAACCGATACCCTCTCCCTCGAATCGATGACCTCTTTGATCAACTCCAAGGAGCTACGCAATTCTCGAAGATCGATTTACGCTCGGGATATCATCAATTGCGAGTCCATGACAATGATATTCCAAAAACCGCTTTCCGTACTCAATATGGACATTATGAGTTCATGGTTATGCCTTTTGGTTTGACTAATGCACCTGCTGTCTTCATGGATCTCATGAATCGAGTGTGTAAACCATACTTGGGCAAATTCGTGATTGTGTTCATCGATGATATTCTCATCTATTCCAAGATGAAAACCGACCACGAGTTGCACTTGCGACAAGTTCTTGAACTTTTGAAGAAGGAACAACTGTACCCCAACTAAAGTCCGCTCAAGGAATTCACGTTTTCGTGAAAAACTGGGTTTAGCAGGTTACTACCGTAGGTTCATTGCAAACTTCTCGAAAATTGCGAAACCACTTACGGCGCTAACTCAAAAGAATAGATTTTTTGAATGGGGACCTGAACAAGAAGAGGCTTTCGAGACACTGAAATGCAAGTTGTGTAATGCTCCTATTCTAACCCTCCCTAATGGAAATGATGATTTTACCGTGTACTGTGATGCGTCTAGTCAGGCCTTGGTTGTGTTCTCATGCAATGAGCAAAGGTCATAGCATACGCGTCGAGACAATTGAAGGTTTATGAAGTGAACTACAAACCCATGATCTTGAACTTGGTGCCGTGGTTTTTGCCTTAAAGATTTGGAGGCACTACCTTTATGGGACGCAATGCATAGTCTACACCAATGGGCACCTAAACAGCACATTTCATACCAATACAAGACACTTACAAAGTTTCAAAGTTGGCTCGTATTTAGCTTGATAAGATTGTGAGTCGTCACGGCGTGCCTTTACACATCATATCTGATCGAGATGCCTGTTTCACTTCACACTTTTGGTCTTCTATGCAAGAACTCTTGGGTACTTAATTGGATTTAAGCACGGCTTACCATCCTCAAACGGAAGGTCAAAACTGAGCGAACCATTCAAACCCTTGAGGATTTGCTACGACTTTGTGTTCTTGACTTTGGTGGTGACTGGGATACGCATTTACCATTAGCAGAATTCTCTTATAACAACAGTTACCACTCAAGTATCAAGATGGCACCATTCGAAGCTCTTTACGGTCGAAAGTGTCGTTCTCCGATTTGCTGGACTGACATCGGTGAAAATTTCATTACCGGTCCAGAGCTCATTCAAGAAATGACCGATAAAGTCTCCAAAATCCGTAATAACCTTGAGGTGGCTAGAAGTCGACAAAAGAGTTACGCGGATAAAAGACGCAAGCCATTGGAGTTTCAAGTCAACGACATGGTTCTTCTTAAGGTCTCACCATGGAAGGCCGTTGTTCGCTTTAGGAAGAAGGGCAAGTTAGCTCCACTATTTGTAGGACCTTTTAAGATTCTCAAAAGAGTTGGGAAAGTGGCTTATAAACTGGAGCTACCTTCTGAACTTAGCAGGGTTCATCCTGTCTTCCATGTCTCAAACTTGAGAAAATGCTTGGCCGATGAAAATTTGCATGTTCCTTTGGAGGAGATTCAAATAGACGAGTCCTTGCATTTTGTTGAGAAACCTGTCGAGATTATGGATCGAACACTGAAGAAGCCCCGAACAACTACCACACCAATCGTCAAGGTTCGTTGGGAAAATAAACGTGGAGCCGAGTTCACCGGGGAACGTGAGGATCACATGAAGAAGAAATACCCTTATCTGTTCGTTTAGTCTTATCTTTAATTTCGGGACGAAATTTCTTAAAGTTGGGGAGACTGTGACCTCCCGTATATTTATTAAATTGTTGGTTATTTCCGTTATCTCTTGTAAGTGCTTGTTTAGTCATTAACACAAATACGATGGCTCATTTGTAAATCCATTTATCTTGATCTTATTGGTATTTAAAATGATTATAATTTGTTTTATTATTAAATAATTAAGTTAAAAATAATAATAATAATAATAATAATGATAATAATACTAATCATAATAAGTGATAACCTATGAAATAAATAAAAATTATAAGTCTATCTATTTTTTTAAAATTTAGAAAAAAACACTTGTAATTGATTAACTTTGGCATAAAATAATAAAATTAAAATCTTAGGGACCCAAACTGTAAATTTTTTTTTAAAACCCAATCCAACTCCCACTTTCCCGGCCACCGGCGCAGCTCCAGAGACCCCCAAATCACCTTAAAATCAACTTAAAAACCCTCTAACTGTTTCCAATCGATTCGTGAACTCGTTTCCAACACGAAGATGTGAATTAAATGGATTTTCAATGCGGTGGTAATGACTTCGAACCTGAAACCGAACCTATCAAAAATTTCAATCCGTTTCAGCATTAAGACTCAACTTTATTGAAATTAATCGAACCTACACGTTTGTGTAATCATTTCAAAATCAATGGGGAGATTAATTTCATTTGAAACGGCTTTTAACACACTTAAATCGACTTGTAACACCTGAGAGTTATCCTATAGCCGTTGGGCACCAAATCGTTGCAATTGAAACTATGATCGAAACAGCTTCTTTTAACTCTCTGTAAGCTCAATTTCACAAAATCACACACACACATCAGGATTGAATCGAGAACCCGTGCGAGCCTTGTTCGAACTCGAAATTGTCAACACCACTTCAATTCAGGTAATTTAAATGGGGATTACATTCGGTTTTACATGAGGAACAAAAGCCTCATGGTTAATTTCATTATCATAACTGGTTTGATGTTTAATTTGATCGGTTTTGAAACTAGGGTTTGTGGTGAAATTGGGGAATTTCTATAGAAATAAGTTTTATGAATTGATTTGTGTTTCAGAACACAAAACAGGGCCTTGGCCCGTTGGTTAAAGCTGTAAGGTATGAGGCAAGGGACCCGGGTTCGTACCCGAGTCTCTGCATTTCTCTTTAAAATGTTTTTTCTTAATTTACAAAATTCAGAAATGTTTTAATATTATTATTATTTATTTAAAAATCATTCTAAATCAGAATCTAAATAAAATTACTTTCTTTTAAATTTCCTAGAAATTTAATTAATAAATCTTTTATTCTTTTAACTTAGAAATTATAAAATTGTGATAAAATATATTTTCTTGTTAAGTTTCAAATTGTAATGAAATTATTTTTCTTTAATTCTCGAAAATTTCAATTTAATAAATCTTTCATTTTCATAAAAGATATTTACAAGTTTAATCATGTATTTGAAGGAAAATAAATATATATATGTGTATATTTAAAATGTTCATCTATTGTAGTTGATAGATTTACTTTAATCATTTAAGACTACAAGTTATTACTATATCAAATGGCATTTAATAATTCTTTGATAATAAAAGTTTAATTTCTTATTAATAAAATTATCACAAATAAATTCTTATTTGGTCATATAAATTATAAAATAATAATAAATTGTATCTATCTTATAATTTATAATCGTGGGCTAAACGATTTATAAAATCTCAAATAACATTATTATACTATCACATTGTTATCCAAAACCCCAAATTTCAAAGGCAAACCGTAGATTTTCGAGTACCGTTAACATTATAATAATTATGGATTAACTTAAAACGTCGTTCTCTAGGTTGAACTTTAACGAACATTCGGCGTTAGTACAAGACTCCATATTTGTTCATCATTATAATTCATGTGAGTTTTTCATACTCCATTTTACTTTATTTCCCATATTTGGGTTGAAACATGTTAACTTTATTAAAAGCACACTTGTAAAGACGTTTGTACTCTTGTAACACACGTGGAATTCATCTTATATTTGTCATTGTTATTTGGAATCTTGTAATTATTATGTGATCGACACTTGTAAACACAATCATTAGCTATTGTTAGCCTAGCGACGTCATAGATCTATGGGCCTGACAAGCCTATTTGGTGCTAAAGCCGAGGTTATTGCCGGATCCTGATGACGTATTCTTGATCATCATGGGAACCAAGTACACTTAGCTAATCGTATATTATTCGTTGTGGCCATATTTGACAAGGTTTGATTGTTACATTTGTTATCCATTTGTATTTGCATTATCCAATAACCTATGATATGAATTGCTATCTTAGAAGTTTATATATATATGTATGTACAATCTATGGGAACTCACCAACATTATGTGTTGACCGTATTTTAACATGTTTCAGGAAATACTCAAGCTTAGTAATGATTTTGAAGACTTGATACCATCTAGGATTGGACCTAGAGAATAATAAAGGACATGCTTGTTACTTGATGATTATTTTCTTCTTATGTTTTGTTTGATTGAATTGAGACATTTGTTATGACTTTGTTTGACATGGGATGAATAAATAATATTTACACCTTGTAATAGTGTTGTGTGGCATGAACAATCTTAACCCTCACATCTCAACGTTTCCGCCGTTAAGGTTGGGGTATGACAGAAAGTGCTAATCTAAGAGCCTTTGTGAAAGAGGCAGTTGTGGAGGAAGTTCATCAGGTCATGCAAACGATCCTACCGTCTGTGGTGATCGAGGTTATTCGTGCTGTGAGGGAGGATGAAAAGAAAGAGAAAGAGGAGAGAAGGAGGACCGTTGGGAGAGGTTCAGGTGGGGAGCAACCAGAAACTGAGATGGTTGTCTCCAGTGACTAAGAGGAAGAGGAAGCGGTGCAGGAAACTACCAAGGGGTGTAGTTATGGGGCATTTCAAAGATGCAAACCCCCGACTTTTGATGGTAATGGGAATGCTGCTACTGCTCACCGATGGGTGAGGGAGATGGAGGCTGTGTTGGATATCAGCGAATGTAGGGAGGATAAAAAGGTGAAGTTTGCTACCCACTCATTCTTGGACTCGGCCTTGTACTGGTGGGACAATATTGTCCAGGCTGAGGGTAGCAGGGCGATTGGGAGAATGAGGTGGAGTGAGTTAAGAATATGGTGATCAAGGAGTTTTGTCCTCACAGGGGGCTTGACAAGATTAAGAGAGAGTTCTTACAGCTAGAGGCGGGAACCATGACACACCAACAATATACTACTAAGTTCAATGAGATGGCAAGGCTAGTGCCGGATCAGGTGACGCCGGTGTCAAGGAAGATCAAGAGATATATCCAGGGTTTGCTGGCAGATATCCGCAGGCACATGATTGCCGCCCGGTCGAGTAATTTTAGGTCGGTGGTTGATCTGGTAGGGAGGTTGTATGATAAGAAAGAGGTGGCAGTGGTAAAGGTGAGTAAGAAGGGTGGTGATGTCAGGAACTAGAATAGGAAGCGGTTTAGTTGTGGTGGTTTTACCCCGAGCAACAAGAGGGCTAGGGTGGATGATCGAAGGGTAGTAACATCAGGTATGGGAATGAAGAGGTGTGGTAAGTGCGGGAAGGAACATTCAGGGGAGTGTAGGTGGGACTGAATCCCTGCTTCAAGTGTGGGAAACCCGGTCATATGGCAAGAGAGTGTGGGGTTGTAAGATGTTATAACTGTAGTGAAGAGGGCCATCTGAGTAGGGATTGCAAGAGGCTAAGGGCCGAGAGCTCTAGGGTGAAGAAAGGAGTTGAGAAGGAGGGACCGAAGGCAAAAGCTAGAGTGTTCACAATGTCCTGGGAGGAGGCTAGGGTGGACCCTGATGTCGTGTCAGGTACGTTCCTAGTAAACCAAACGTGTGCCTCTGTACTATTTGATTCTGGTGCTAGTAAGAGTTTTATTTTTGCTGCCTTCTGTGCTAAGTTACCTGTTAGGAGTAGAAAGATTGATGAGCCCTTCGATGTAGAAACTGCCATTGGTAAGTCTACTAGGATTTCTGATCTGATAGAGAATTATGACATAGAGTTGGAAGGCTATAGGTTCTATGCTAAATTATTTGTGATGCCCCTAGGCGGATTCGATGTGGTTCTAGGGATGGATTGTTTAGCAGCCTATGAGTCAAAAATTGTGTGTCGTAAGAAGATGATCCGATTAACTGCGCCTGATGGGAGTTCGGTGACGATCTACGGTGATCGAGTTACTACGGCTCCGAAGGTGATTTCGATGGTGGTGATAGAGAAGTGCATGAAATATGGATGTAGTGCCTACCTGGCTTACGTGAAGGATGTGGATGCGTCAGTACCACAATAGTCTGACGTATCAGTTGTGTGTGACTTTCCACATGTGTTCCCAGAAGATTTACCAGGTATGCCACCGGACCGCGAGATTGAGTTCCAGATTGACTTGATACCTGGTGCTTAACCTATTGCTAAGGCACCGTATCTATTGGCTCCGTCTAAGATGAAGGAACTGATGGTTCAGTTGCAAGAGTTATTGGACAAAGGGTTCATTCGACCGAGTATCTCTCCCTGAGGTGCTCCGGTCTTGTTTGTAAAGAAGAAGGACGGTAGTGTGAGGATGTTCATCGACTACGGGAGTTAAACAAGTTGACAGTGAAGAACCGGTATCCGCTACCGAGAATTGATGACTTATTTGATCAGCTCCAAGGTGCCAGTTGGTTCTCAAGGATAGATCTCCGATCTGGTTACCATCAGTTGAAGGTGAAGGAGCAGGATATCCCTAAAATAGCTTTTCGCACGTGTTATGGACACTACGAGTTTCTCGTTATGTCTTTTGGTCTAACTAACGTGCCAGCTACCTTTATGGATTTGATGAACCGGGTGTATCTGTCGATGTTGGATAGACCAGTGATTGTGTTTATCGATGATATCCTGATTTATTCGAAGAGCGAAGAAGAGCATGCCGGTCATATTCTTTAGGTATTGGAGACACTTAGAAGGGAGAAGCTGTATGCTAAGTTCTCCAAGTGCGCTTTCTGGTTGCGTGACGTTCAGTTTTTGGGTCATGTGGTAAATTCTTAAGGGATCATGGTAGACCCGGCAAAGGTGGAGGCGGTGATGCAATGGAAGACTCTAAAGACGCCATCCGAGATCCACAGTTTCTTGGGTTTAGTGGGCTATTACAGGAGATTCATTCAAGATTTTTCTACGATAGCCTTACCATTAACCAAGCTAACCTGCAAGGATGTAATGTTTGTATGGGGTCTGGAACAGGAGAATGCTTTTGAGGAGTTAAAGACAAGATTGACTCAAGCTCCTATCTTAACGTTACCCGAAGAGAATGAAGACTTTGTGGTCTATTCAGATGCTTCTTATTCAGGATTACGTTGCGAGCTGATGCAAAGGGGAAGGGTTATAGCCTATGCGTCCCGACAGTTGAAAATACATGAGGCTAATTACCCTACTCATGACTTAGAGCTTACGGCTGTGGTCTTTGCATTGAAGATTTAGAGGCATTACTTATACGGGATGAAGTGCACTATCTTCACTGACCACAAGTGCTTGAAGTATTTCTTTGAGCAAAAGGATCTCAATATGAGACAAAGGAGATGGTTAGAGTTGATCAAGGATTATGATTATAAGGTCCACTACTATCCGGGCAAGGCCAACGTAGTGGCGGATGCCCTTCGCCGAAAGGAGAGACCCGAGCCAATCCTGGTGAAAGCTTACTAGTTAGTGGTGACCTCCGATGTGATAACACAGGTCAAGGGGTTCCAAGATGAGGCATTGAAAGAAGAGCACCATAACTCTGAAAGGATGAGAGGTCTAGTCTTGGAGTTGGGTGAGAACACTCTCAGAGTTAGAGCCCGCTTCGGGCAGATGTGGATCCCTCTTTATGGATACTTACAGAGGAAAATCATGGATGAAGCTCATAAGACTCGATACTCCATTCAACTCGGTGCTACAAAGGAGTATCATGATATGAAGAAAGATTACCGGTGGCCGGGTATGAAGCGTCATGTAGCGGAGTATGTGAGCAAATGGCTTACTTGCTTGTAAGTGAAGGCTGAGCATCAGAAGCCATACGGGAATATCCAACCTTTGGATATACCTAATTGGAAGTGGGAGCACATCACCATGGACTTCATTATGAAGTTACCACGTACGACGAGGGGGAACGATGTTATATGGGTGATAGTAGACCGTCTGACGAAGAGTGCTCATTTCTTGCCAATCCATGAGACGTATTCATCTGAGAGTTTGGTGGATCTATTCATTAAGGAGATTATGACTCGTCATGGTGTATCGGTGTCAGACCATGACACTCGGTTTATATCTAAATTTTGGAAGAGATTCCACGACGCGATGGGGACGAGGCTACATATCAGTACGACGTACCATCTTCAGACAGATGGTCAGCCAGAGAGGACGATCCAGACACTGGAAGATATGCTACGGGCATGCGTGATTGATTTTGGAGGAAGTTGGGATGAACACTTACCGTTAGCTGAATTCTTATACAACAACAGTTATCATGCCAGCATTGGTATGCCACCATATGAGATGCTATACTGTAGGAAGTGTAGAACGCCCGTATGTTGGGGTGACATCGGACAGAAGGAGTTAGGGAGCGTTGAAGTGATCGAGGCTACAACTGAAAAGTTAGAGAAGATCAAGGCCTTTATGAAGGCGGCAAAAGATAGGCAAAAGTCGTACGCTGACAAGAGGCGTAGACCGATTGAATTCAAGGTGGGTGATAAAGTTATGCTGAAGGTTTCACCTTGGAAGGGGATCATTCGGTTCAGAAAGCTGGGTAAGCTGAGCCCTAGGTATATAGGACCTTTCCGAATTATTACTGGAGTAGGAGAGGTGGCCTATTGGTTGGAGCTACCCGATGAGTTAAGTTGGATTCATCCAACATTCCATGTATCTCATCTGAGGAAGTGCTTAGCTGACGAGGATATGATTGTGCCACTGGAGGATATTGAGGTGGATGAACGGCTCAATTATGTGGAGCAACCAGTGGCCATCATTGACAGAAAAGAGAAGAGATTACGGAATAAAGTGGTTCCACTAGTGCGAGTACAGTGGAGGCACAGGAAGGGATCCGAGTCTATGTGGGAGATTGAGGAGGAAATGAGACAGTATTATCCCCAACTATTCGAGGAGTAACAGGTTTCGGGGACAAAACGTATATAAGTGGGGTGGACTTGTAACACCCGGATATTTTAAACAGAAGAGAAAAAGAAAAGAAAAGAGAAGTATAAAGAAAGAAAGGTGAAATAACCCAAGTTGAGGGGTTAAAGTTGTGCAAGAGGTAAACTTTAATATTATTATGTTTAAAAAGTGGGCATGGCCGCCCACTCCCTCTGCTCACCAAGTGCTTGGCTGCAAAAAGTAAAGAACAGAGTTTTCATCGGATTTTCTATAGAGAAGAAGAAGAAGATCCTCTAGAAGGTAAGATTTTGTGTGTTTTGTTCGGTTTCAGCTGGGTTTTCAGCTTGTAGACTGAGTCTTATGTGTTTTTCTATGTTCGGTTGTGTGTTTTTGGTGTGTTTAGGTGTTTGAACTCCAAGTGCTCTCGAGTTTGGAGGAGTTTTACTTGAAGGTTGCTATAGGTGAGTTCTAGATCCCTGATTTTTTCTGTTTTAAACTTGTTTTGGGGCTGGAAATGCATATAAACTATCTTTTTATAACTCACAGTGCTTTGAAACCGTTTGTTACCCCTATTTTATGTGGGTGTGTGTGTTTGTGAATTTTTGACTGAATCATGTGGTTGTATGCTTGTTCTATATGCTTAGTATACTAGATTTGGGCTAAGAATACGTTAGGATGATGAATGGGAACTGAAATTAGTATAAGTTAGAACAGGTGAACTGCCCATGCGCCTAACACTTGCCCATGCGCCTGCATAGAACTCATACGCCTAAGTTTTTGCCCATACGCCTAAGTTCTGCCCATGTGCCTAAGTGTTTGCCTATGCGCCTAAGTGTTCCCATGCGCCCAAGTACCCATGCGCCTGCATAGTACTCATGCGCCTACATAGTACCCATGTGCCTAAGTTTTTCCTATGCGCCTAAGTTTTTCCCATGTGCCCAAGTGTTCCCATGCGCCCAACTGTCCGTGCGCCTTCATAGTGCCCATGCGCCCATACAATGCTCAGGCGCCTAAACTGACTTAGGATTTTTCTAAAATTTTGGGAAATGAAAATTAATGGTTAAGCTTTGGAATTTTTTGGTGGTTTATAGTTGTTCATGTTATGCATGTTTATGGTCTGTTATTGATGTTCCTTATTATGTATTAATACGTGACTTTGCATGGTGTGTTAATGCTTTTATATGTAAAGTATTATCAAAAAAGAAACGGAAGATTAAAGATAATGAAAAGTGAACATAACAAATGATTGAAAGTCTTGCAAGCAAATTTAAAGAGGTTCACAACTCATTGAAGAGTTGTTAGCTCAACTATGTGCGATGTAGCGTTCGATCTTGGCTAACCCATGTGGGTATACACATAGGGGGGTCAGTTGTGACAACCGGTCAAAAATTAGGTCAACGTCAACTCATTTCTGTCAGATAATAATAAACGTTTATTTAATTATTCTGACGCGTTTGGTTATCAGAAATCTTAACCAATGTTTCACGCGAAACTCGTTGTCTGTTAACCGGTTGAGACTAAAACTAAAATAATAATAATAACTAATAATAATAATAACTAATAATAATAATAGTGTGATTATGTGGTGTAGGTGCATGAAAGCCACCTAAACACCACAATCCCTATATGATCTCAAGTGCACACACTTCACACTTCACACTTTACTCAACCTTTCATCTTCCTCTCCTTCATCCCTCTCCATCGGTTCCTCTCACCCGAGAACCCCACCACCGCCACCTGCCTGTCCATCGCTGGGAATCACCACACCCGCCAGCCGCTGCCGCACCACCACCCGTCAACATCCACCGCAAGCCATCATCGAATCCACTTTCCACCGCCACCCTCACCCTTCGACCAAGAGCCACCATCACCAACCACCGACCACCATCTACTACCGAAGCCATCCACCGCCACCTTCACCATCCGCGACCACCTTCACTAACCCCTCACTCCATTTGGTTTCCGTAAGCATCACCACAGTAAGAAACCATCACCTTCTTTTACTCAAGTCAAGAATCGAGAGGATTTTCAAGTTAAGTCCAGTTTAGGGCTTGAAAATGGAATCGGGTCTTGAAGAATCGAGAACTAACGCTAGAAACCTCTGGTTTAGGCTTGAGGTATAATTATTTGGGTTAATTTGTATATATATGTTCATGCATGGTTGATCAAGATGGAAATCTTGATGATTTGGTTCACCCGCTTAGATGTTTTTGGAAAAAGTTGGCATTTTGATGAAAAAGGATTTTGATTTGGGTTATAATCTGAAAAATTGATGTTGTTGTAGTTTTATTTGATAAATCCTATTATTGTATGATTTTGGGTTATGAGAATGTAGTTAGATGAAAGTATATGGCTATGTATGTATGGATAGGTAAATAAATATGGTGATTACGGTTCATAAGGGTTTTAGATAGAACTTTTGGATGTGTGGACAAATGGATAATATTGACATCTTAAGAACCCTTTAGATAAATGAGGACTTAAGGAAAAATAAAAGATTTAATTAGGAAGAATGATGACGTTGAATACAAATGCTTAGAAAAACAACTAAGATGAAACTTTACAAAGTATTAAGGAAAAGAGACTTTAACAAGAAAATGTTAGTTAAGAAAACATGGAGATTTAATTCAAGGACAATGGAACAATACGAAGGATATATATATTAACTAAAAATGACATTGCAAGACTTAATTGGTTAATTTAAGATATTGGGATAGTCTTTATAAGAAACAATAAAGAATTAGAAATAAACTAAGATATTATTAGATGTTTGTAAGTTTAATTATAAGTGTTAAATGATTTATTAATTAAGAAAGTGATTAATAAATGATAATCCTTTTAAAAAATGAAATGATTTCTTAAAAACATCTTCAAATGGTTTAAAAAGCGTTTTATCGACAAAAGTCAAATAAGTTGGGTGAACAGCATTTTTGAGCAAAATTTGCAATTATTTAAAGTAAGTCTTTCACATCGAGGATCGTGATTAAACCGGTGCGAGACGCTTAAAACCGGAGATTTGAATCAGCGAAGGTGAGTTCTTCGGCCCCATTTTTCTTTTTTTAAATAATGTTTTATTTAAATTGTTTTGGGGGAAAAGCATGAATGAATGTTTAAATTATTTTTATACATGATGGGTAAACGAGTATAATATATTTTATGACGGTATAAGTTGAGGCAATAGTATCGGTGAATACTATTGGGCTCTAAATCCCCTCATAATCATTAACCTCTGGGAGGCCGCAAACTATATTGGTAGATCTATCGGGTTAGAAGGGCCCGCTCTAGCGCCAGTCGCACTGGTCAGGTTGTAGCGAGGGAGTTTATATGTTTGGATAGTTGTGGGGAAACGACATGTTTCTTGGCTTGATTATGGACTTATGACCTGAATTTAAGCATAGTACCAAGCTAGTCTATGTTGAGTATATTATTTCGCTACATCATATAACTTTTCTTGGAAAAAATCAAATTTTGCAATTTATGAAAACCCGAATACTCACCAACTTTATGTTGACAAGTATTTTCTCATGCTTTTTAGGGTTATAGGTATGCTTGATTGGCGAAATGATGGAAATGTGTCTTTGGGAAGATCAAACGTTTTAAGTTGACTATTTTAAGACTTTAATGATAAACTTGTAGTTTTTGTAAATTAAACAATGTTAATGCAAGTATGTTTGAATATATATCATGTAAAGTTAGTCAACTCATCAAATTTTAACGTTTGACTACGACCGTTGGAATAATTCCAACTTCAGTTATCACCACGTCACATGACTTTCCGCTGCGATTTTCAGGGTGTGACAGAAGTTGGTATCAGAGCCAATGGTTATAGCGAACTAGAAAAGTTTTCTAAAAAGAAAAATCTAGACTATAACCTTTTAAAACTTTTTTAGATTCCAAAGACATTTCCATCTTCCGAGTATTACGCTAGGTTAAGGCGTAGAGCTGACCTAAGTTGTAACTTATGATAAGACCTTAACTATTTATCTAGAATAGAATAGGTTAGCATATTACGTTAGATAATTAAGTACAGGTGTATTATTCTTCTGTAGATGTCAGATCGAGTAGGCAAGAGAGATATACCTGATATCGGTAGCAGTACAGAAAGTCTATCATCACCCTCTTCATGGTATCACCCTTCGTGGCCATCATTTGCGGCTACTTCCTACTCGGGCATGGAAAACTCGGGAAACGGATGGATATCCGAATCTGATGACGAGCTTCCTGCACCCATTGTAGCTACACTCGAGCCGATTTCTGAGGCTCAATAGGAGGGTGAGCTAGATGATTTAGCTCAAGGAAATGAGGTCCCGGCCGCAGAGACACCTGATGTACCTGACTCTTCATTCAATGGTACAATCATATCTTCGTCAGCTAAGCATTTTCTTAAATGAGATACATAGAATGTCGGGTGAATCCCATTCAACTCATCGGGCAATTCTAGTCGATAGGCCACCTCTCCTACTCGTGCAATAATCCGGAAAGGCCTTATGTATCTTGGACTCAACTTGCCCCTCTTTCGGAACCGGATGATCCCTTTCCAAGGAGAGACCTTTAACATAACTTTATCACCCACGTTGAACTCGATGGGTCTACGCCTCTTATCGGCATACGACTTCTGTCTATCCTTCGCCGCCTTCATAAAGGCTTTGATCTTTTCCAGCTTCTCAGTCGTAGCCTCAATCACCTCGATGCTTCCCAATTCTTTCTGCCCAATGTCTCCCCAACACACGGGCGTTCTACACCTCCTACCATACAGCATCTCGTATGGTGGCATACCAATGCTGGCATGATAACTGTTGTTGTACGAGAACTCTGTTAACGGTTGGTGATCATCCCAGCTTCCTCCAAAGTCGATCACACATGCCCGGAGCATATCCTCGAGCATCTGAATCGTCCGCTCAGACTAACCATCTGTCTGAGGATGGTAAGCCGTGCTAATGTGTAGTCTCGTCCCCATGGCATCATGGAATCTCTTCCAAAACTTCGATGTGAACCGGGTGTCACGATCTGACAGAACAGACACCGACACACCATGACGAACTACAATCTCTTTGATGAACAGATCCGCCAATCTCTCAGATGAATACGTCTCGCGGATCAGTAGGAAGTGAGCACTCTTTGTCAACCGATCAACTGTCACCCAAATAGCATCGTACCCCCTTGCAGTACAGGGTAGCTTCATGATAAAATCCATAGTGATGTGCTCCCACTTCCACTAGGGTATATCCAACAGTTGAATCTTCCCGTATGGTTTCTGATGTTCTGCCTTCACTTGCAAGCAAGTAAGGCACTTACTTACATACTCTGCCACGTCACGTTTCATACCCGGCCACCAGTAGTCTTTCTTCATGTCTTGATACATCTTGGTAGAACCGGGATGAATGGAGTATCGAGTTTTATGAGCTTCGTCCATAATTCGCCCACGTAGATTCCCATATCGAGTAATCCACATTCGTCCAAAGCAGGTTTTAACACCATGGGTATTCTCCCCTAATTCTGCACCTAGACCTCTCATTCGTTCGGAGTTGAGGCGATCTTCTTTTAACGCCTCATTTTGAAACTCTTTAACTTGCGTTATCACCTCTGAGGTCATCTCCAACTGATACGCCTTTACCCGAATCGGTTCGGGTCTCTCCTTCTGGCTAAGGGCATCGGCCACTACGTTGGCCTTGCCCGGGTGGTAATGGATCTCGCAGTCATAGTCTTTGATCAGCTCTAACCACCTCCTTTGACTCATGTTGAGATCCTTCTGCTCAAAGAAGTACTTTAAGCTTTTGTGGTCGGTGAAGATTGTGCACTTTGTCCCGTATAAGTAGTGCCTCCAAATCTTCAACGCAAAAACCACCGCAGCCAACTCCAAGTCATGAGTGGGGTAATTAACTTCGTGGGTCTTTAACTGTCGGGACGCGTAAGCTATCACTCGTCCACGTTGCATTAGCACGCAACCCAGTACTGAATAAGATGCATCTGAATACACCGCTAAGTCTTCACTTCCTTCGAACAATGTTAAAACAGGAGCTCAAGTTAATCTTGCCTTTAACTTCTCAAAAGCATCCTCCTGTTCTCGGCCCCACACAAACTTCACATTCTTGCGTGTCAACTTAGTCAAAGGTGAGGCTATCTTGGAAAAGTCTTGAATGAACCTTCGGTAATAACCCGCCAAACCCAAGAAAATACGAATCTTGGATGGCGTCTTTGGTGACTTCCATTGCATCACCGCCTCAACCTTTCCCGGGTCCACCATAATTCCTTCAGTATTCACCACATGGCCCAGAAATTGAACCTTGCGTAACCAGAAAGCACACTTAGAGAATTTAGCATATAACTTTTCTCTCCTAAGTGTCTTCAACACTTCACGTATGTGATCGGCATGTTCTTCTTTTCTCTTCGAATAAATCAGAATATCATCAATAAACACAATCACTGATTTATCTAAAATCGGCCAACACACAATGGTTATAGCGAACTAGAAAAGTTTTCTAAAAAGAAAAATCTAGACTATAACCTTTAAAAATTTTTAAGATTCCAAAGACATTTCCATCTTCCGAGTATTACGCTAGGTTAAGGCGTAGAGCTGACCTAAGTTGTAACTTATGATAAGACCTTAATTATTTATCTAGAATAGAATAGGTTAGCATATTACGTTAGATAATTAAGTACAGGTGTATTATTCTTCTGTAGATGTCAGATCGAGTAGGAAAGAGAGATATACCTGATATTGGTAGCAGTACAGAAAGTCTATCATCACCCTCTTCATGGTATCACCCTTCGTGGCCATCATTTGCGGCTACTTCCTACCCGGGCATGGAAAACTCGGGAAACGGATGGATATCCGAATCTGATGACGAGCTTCCTGCACCCATTATAGCTACACTCGAGCCGATTTCTGAGGCTCAAGAGGAGGATGAGCTAGATGATTTAGTCAAGGAAATGAGGTCCTGGCCGCAGAGACACCTGATGTACCTGACTCTTCTATTTGACACCCATCGAAGATTCGGTTGGTGTATGAGAGGAGAAAACGGAGGGAGTCAAAGAGAGCGATTGATGATGTTGAGTGCCTGCATAGAGAGCCTGCGCCCAAACGGGCCAGATTATTTGATGACCAGTGGAGACAGATTATAGATACGATTCGAGGATGGGCCTCGAGGGATAGGATTCCTTCTACCTTTGAGGTAGGAGAATCATCTACTACTCTGTGTGGGATGTTTATCAATGGTGAGCCCATTGAGTGTATAGTGGCTTCTCTGGCAGCTTAATGCATTCATTATGAGAAGGAGTTATTTGAGGTGAAGAAGAAACTGAGGATTCAGGATGAGGTGAGTCAAGCAATGGATGGAAGAGTCATGACGATTGAGGAAGAAAGGGTATTAGATGAGAGTGGGCTGAGCCAGATTCATTTTAGAGTATCAGACTTGGAGGATAGTCTTTCAGAGACTAGAAACAGGTTGACCTTGATGGAGCAGAGGACGGATGCTGCTGAAGCAGTATTAGTGGTGGCCCAACAACAGGCGATAGTGATGGGAGAAAGGATGGAGACTGCTGAAGCAGCGTTGATAGTGTCGCAACAACAGACGATGGTAATGGGAGAAAGAGTGGAGGCAGCCATGGCGATGACCACATTTTGTTTGATGATGATTTCTTATATGATGCATATGACCAGTGGAGCGCCATTTTTAGGTTAGGGGACGGGTTCTAGCCTGAGTGCTTGAATATTTGATCAAACTTAAAACTCTTTTGATGATATTTTGTGTTGGCTTTTGAACTAAATATCCTTTTGATGGTTGACTTAACTCAAGACTTTAACTCCTGATGTATGAATGATTATCATGTTATTTTGAAGTTATGATATTATTATTATTAAATTATAATTACTGAATTATGAAAATGATGTTTCATGTATGATTTTGAATAATGATTTAATTAATTATAATAAGTCTCAAATGTTAAACGATGACTAAACCCCTTGTTACCCTACCTGGATAGTAGAACTTTAAGCATTCCACCTAGAACTCGAAATACATCATCGAGCGAAAACCCTAATTTACCAACTACTGCTGAAGAATTAACTCAAATAATTGCACAACATGTCAAATCAGCCTTGGAATGTAAGGCCCCCGTTTCCGGGGACATCACAGTTGGACATTCACAACTCTATTCATAAAACATTTCATAATTCATTATCACATTGCAGCAGAATTTAAACATTTAAAATGCCATTCATTTATTTATAAACGTTGTTGCTAAGTAATACATATTTGGTATAGTTACAAAAGATCATTAGTTTGCATTACAAAACAGCAATGTTATATTCATGAATGGATGTCAGCCTTGTCCCGACGAGTAGCCTCCCGGAGTGCCATCCTCAGCAATATTACCTGCCAACTGAAAACGCATAAAAGTTAGCTTTGCTGAGTGAGTCCTAGTTTTAAAATCATAAAATATCTTGATAGATTTGTATACAAAATACTTCTCAAAGAAAATATTTTATCTTTCTTTCGGATGTGGTCACACACCATACATACAAATCATATCCATTACATCATTACCATTCTCTTTCTTGCTTATTATTATTATCTTTCACTATCGATATGGACCAAAGTGCTATACCCCCCATATAATGCGCATAAACCTGGTACTGGGCCTTGAAGTATATAAATAGACTCCATCCATGGTGTACATATGCTGGCACCAGTATCGGGGCAGCAACAGTGGTCCCCTCAATCTTAAAGATTAACCCTGTGTACATCCTTTGGGTTAGCTAAACCGTACACAGTTGAGCTAACGACAACATGGTCGTGCACCTCCTGTAAATTTTTACTTGCAAGTCTTTTCATTCCTTATGTTCCACTTTTCGTTAATATTAATCTTCCACTTGATTAATAATAATACTTTATGATCATAGGCAATCCACATAAAGTCACATGTTAATATCATAATAGGCACATAAGGACAACCCACAACATGCATAAGATAATCAGATACAAGCATCAAGTCAACCATGGTCAAACCCTAATCTTGATCTTCCAAAATTCCAGAAAATTTCTTAAGTCTTAAACTAATGCGGATGAACAAACCCAATGCGGGTGAACAACTTGCAAATGCGGATGAACAACTGCAAGTGTGGATGAACAAAAACTAATACGGATGAACAACTTGCAAATGCGGATGAACACTTGCAAATACGGATGAACACTTGGTAATTATTCTGTCGTAAAAGAAATGCTGATGGACACTGTAGCAAATGCGCATGCATAAAAAGAAATGCTGATGGATACTTAGACTGAACTAAGGCAAATGCAGGTGAACAAAAGTGAATGCGGGTGAAAAAAACACTTGGCAATTATCACAGTGTAAATGCGGATGAACCATCAGACCTGTAAATGAGACTTATGCTATAACCAGTTCTAACACCTCATTCCCATACATTCTTCACATAGATCAATCATGCTAAACTCTTAGAACAAGCTTACAACCTCATAGAACATAGAAGTTCATACACATACATACACAATTATCATACATAACGATTGTAAAAATTTTAAATGCATTTTCAGCCCCAAAGAAGTTTTAAAACATAGAATCGGGATCCTAGAACTCACCTATTGTAGCAAACAAGTGAATCTCCTCCCAACTTGCGTGCACAAGAGTTCAAACACCTAGAACAAGCCAAAACAAACACCTAGAACAAGGCAAAACAAACACCCAAACACCAAAAACACATAGAAATCAGTTTCTAAGGTTGAAACCTCAAAGAAACCGAACCAATTAATCACAAAAACCTACTAACCTTGAATAATCTTCTTCTTCTTCACAATTCGACCGAGAGGAAACACAAAAACCAGCTTTCTTTCTTTTCTTCTTCCGAAAGTAGCAGCAGAAAGAGCATGGGCTACCATGCTCTTTATACACCCACCTTTGACTTTTTGGTACTATTTACACATAGCACCCCTCAACTTTTCCTTCTTTTTATTTTCTTCAAATTACTTTTCTTTCCTTTTTATTCTGATGAAATTTCAGGTGTTACAAGTCTACCCCCTTAAGAGGTTTCGTCCCCGAAACCTGTCACTATTCGAATAACTATGGGTAATGCTGTCTCATCTCTTCTTCGGTCTCCCACATAGACTCAGATCCTTTACGGTGTTTCCACTGTACCCGTACAAGTGGAACCACTTTATTTCTCAATCTCTTCTCCTTTTGGTCAATGATTGCCACGGGTTGCTCCACATAATTGAGTCGTTCATCCACTTCAATATCATTCAATGGTACAATCATAACTTCGTCAGCTAAGCATTTTCTTAAATGAGATACATAGAATGTCGGGTGAATCCCATTCAACTCATCGGGCAATTATAGTCGATAGGCCACCTCTCCTACTCGTGCAATAATCCGGAAAGGCCCTATGTATCTTGGACTCAACTTGCCCCTCTTTCGGAACCGGATGATCCCTTTCCAAGGAGAGACCTTTAACATAACTTTATCACCCACGTTGAACTCGATGGGTCTACGCCTCTTATCGGCATACGACTTCTGTCTATCCTTCGCCGCCTTCATAAAGGCTTTGATCTTTTCCAGCTTCTCAGTCGTAGCCTCAATCACCTCGATGCTTCCCAATTCTTTCTGCCAATGTCTCCCAACACACGGGCGTTCTACACCTCCTACCGTACAGCATCTCGTATGGTGGCATAACAATGCTGGCATGATAACTGTTGTTGTACGAGAACTCTGTTAACGGTAGGTGATCATCCCAGCTTCCTCCAAAGTCGATCACACATGCCCGGAGCATATCCTCGAGCGTCTGAATCGTCCGCTCAGACTAACCATCTGTCTGAGGATAGTAAGCCGTGCTAATGTGTAGTCTCGTCCCCATGGCATCATGGAATCTCTTCCAAAACTTCGATGTGAACCGGGTGTCACGATCTGACAGAACAGACACCGGCACACCATGACGAACTACAATCTCTTTGATGAATAGATCCGCCAATCTCTCAGATGAATACATCTCGCGGATCAGTAGGAAGTGAGCACTCTTTGTCAACCGATCAACTGTCACCCAAATAGCATCGTACCCCCTTGAAGTACAGGGTAGCTTCATGATAAAATCCATAGTGATGTGCTCCCACTTCCACTCGGGTATATCCAACGGTTGAATCTTCCCGTATGGTTTCTGATGTTCTGCCTTCACTTGCAAGCAAGTAAGGCACTTACTTACATACTCTGCCACGTCACGTTTCATACCCGGCCACCAGTAGTCTTTCTTCATGTCTTGATACATCTTGGTAGAATCGGGATGAATGGAGTATCGAGTTTTATGAGCTTCATCCATAATTCGCCCACTTAGATTCCCATATCGAGTAATCCACATTCGTCCAAAGCAGGTTTTAACACCATGGGTATTCTCCCCCAATTCTGCAACTAGACCTCTCATTCGTTCAGAGTTGAGGCGATCTTCTTTTAATGCCTCATTTTGAAACTCTTTAACTTGCGTTATCACCTCTGAGGTCATCTCCAACTGATACGCCTTTATTCGAATCGGTTCGGGTCTCTCCTTCTGGCTAAGGGCATCGGCCACTACGTTGGCCTTGCCCGGGTGGTAATGGATCTCGCAGTCATAGTCTTTGATCAGCTCTAACCACCTCCTTTGACTCATGTTGAGATCCTTCTGCTCAAAGAAGTACTTTAAGCTTTTGTGGTCGGTGAAGATTGTGCACTTTGTCCCGTATAAGTAGTGCCTCCAAATCTTCAACGCAAAAACCACCGCAGCCAACTCCAAGTCATGAGTGGGGTAATTAACTTCGTGGGTCTTTAACTGTCGGGACGCGTAAGCTATCACTCGTCCACATTGCATTAGCACGCAACCCAGTACTGAATAAGATGCATCTGAATACACCGCTAAGTCTTCACTTCCTTCGAACAATGTTAAAACAGGAGCTCAAGTTAATCTTGCCGTTAACTTCTCAAAAGCATCCTCCTGTTCTCGGCCCCACACAAACTTCACATTCTTGCATGTCAACTTAGTCAAAGGTGAGGCTATCTTGGAAAAGTCTTGAATGAACCTTCGGTAATAACCCGCCAAACTCAAGAAAATACGAATCTTGGATGGCGTCTTTGGTGACTTCCATTGCATCACCGCCTCAACCTTTCCCGAGTCCACCATAATTCCTTCAGTATTCACCACATGGCCAAGAAATTGAACCTTGCGTAACCAGAAAGCACACTTAGAGAATTTAGCATATAACTTTTCTCTCCTAAGTGTCTTCAACACTTCACGAATGTGATCGGCATGTTCTTCTTTTCTCTTCGACTAAATCAGAATATCATCAATAAACACAATCACTGATTTATCTAAAATCGGCCAACACACAATGGTTATAGCGAACTAGAAAAGTTTTCTAAAAAGAAAAATCTAGACTATAACCTTTAAAAATTTTTAAGATTCCAAAGACATTTCCATCTTCCGAGTATTACGCTAGGTTAAGGCGTAGAGCTGACCTAAGTTGTAACTTATGATAAGACCTTAATTATTTATCTAGAATAGAATAGGTTAGCATATTACGTTAGATAATTAAGTATAGGTGTATTATTCTTCTGTAGATGTCAGATCGAGTAGGAAAGAGAGATATACCTGATATCGGTAGCAGTATAGAAAGTCTATCATCACCCTCTTCATGGTATCACCCTTCGTGGCCATCATTTGCGGCTACTTCCTACCTGGGCATGGAAAACTCGGGAAACGGATGGATATCCGAATCTGATGACGAGCTTCCTGCACCCATTATAGCTACACTCTAGCCGATTTCTGAGGCTCAAGAGGAGGATGAGCTAGATGATTTAGTCAAGGAAATGAGGTCCTGGCCGCAGAGACACCTGATGTACTTGACTCTTCTATTTGACACCCATCGAAGATTCGGTTGGTGTATGAGAGGAGAAAACGGAGGGAGTCAAAGAGAGCGATTGACAATGTTGAGTGCCTGCATAGAGAGCCTGCGCCCAAACGGGCCAGATTATTTGATGACCAGTGGAGACAGATTATAGATACGATTCGAGGATGGGCCTCGAGGGATAGGATTCCTTCTACCTTTGAGGTAGGAGAATCATCTACTACTCCGTGTGGGATGTTTATCAATGGTGAGCCCATTGAGTGTATAGTGGCTTCTCTGGCAGCTTAATGCATTCATTATGAGGAGTTATTTGAGGTGAAGAAGAAACTGAGGATTCAGGATGAGGTGAGTCAAGCAATGGATGGAAGAGTCATGACGATTGAGGAAGAAAGGGTATTAGATGAGAGTGGGCTGAGCCAGATTCATTTTAGAGTATCAGACTTGGAGGATAGTCTTTCAGAGACTAGAAACAGGTTGACCTTGACGGAGCAGAGGACGGATGCTACTGAAGCAGTATTAGTGGTGGCCCAACAACAGGCGATAGTGATGGGAGAAAGGATGGAGACTGCTGAAGCAGCGTTGATAGTGTCGCAACAACAGACGATGGTAATGGGAGAAAGAGTGGAGGCAGCCATGGCGATGACCACATTTTGATTTCTTATATGATGCATATGACCAGTGGAGCGCCATTTTTAGGTTAGGGGACGGGTTCTAGCCTGAGTGCTTGAATATTTGATCAAACTTAAAACTCTTTTGATGATATTTTGTGTTGGCTTTTGAACTAAATATCCTTTTGATGGTTGACTTAACTCAAGACTTTAACTCCTGATGTATGAATGATTATCATGTTATTTTGAAGTTATGATATTATTATTATTAAATTATGATTACTGAATTATGAAAATGATGTTTCATGCATAATTTGGAATAATGAATTAATTAATTATAATAAGTCTCAAATGTTAAACGATGACTAAACCCCTTGTCACCCTACCTGGATAGTAGAACTTTAAGCATTCCACCTAGAACTCGAAATACATCATCGAGCGAAAACCCTAATTTACCAACTACTGCTGAAGAATTAGCTCAAATAATTGCACAACATGTCAAATCAGCCTTGGAATGTAAGGCCCCCGTTTCCGAGGACATCACAGTTGGACATTCACAACTCTATTCATAAAACATTTCATAATTCATTATCACATTACAGCGGAATTTAAACATTTAAAATGCCAATCATTTATTTATAAACGTTGTTGCTAAGTAATACATATTTGGTATAGTTACAAAAGATCATTAGTTTGCATTACAAAACAGCAATGTTATATTCATGAATGGATGTCAGCCTTGTCCCGACGAGTAGCCTCCCGGAGTGCCATCCTCAGCAATATTACCTGCCAACTGAAAACGCATAAAAGTTAGCTTTGCTGAGTGAGTCCTAGTTTTAAAATCATAAAATATCTTGATAGATTTGTATACAAAATACTTCTCAAAGAAAATATTTTATCTTTCTTTCAGATGTGGTCACACACCATACATACAAATCATATCCATTACATCATTACCATTCTCTTTCTTGCTTATTATTATTATCTTTCACTGTCGATATGGACCAAAGTGCTATACCCCCCATATAATGCGTATAAACCTGGTACTGGGCCTTGAAGTATATAAATAGACTCCATCCATGGTGTACATATGCTGGCACCAGTATCGGGGCAGCAACAGTGGTCCCCTCAATCTTAAAGATTAACCCTGTGTACATCCTTTGGGTTAGCTAAACCGTACACAGTTGAGCTAACGACAACATGGTCGTGCACCTCCTGTAAATTTTTCCTTGCAAGTCTTTTCATTCCTTATGTTCCACTTTTCGTTAATATTAATCTTCCACTTGATTAATAATAATACTTTATGATCATAGGCAATCCACATAAAGTCATATGTTAATATCATAATAGGCACATAAGGACAACCCACAACATGCATAAGATAATCAGATACAAGCATCAAGTCAACCATGGTCAAACTCTAATCTTGATCTTCCAAAATTCCAGAAAATTTCTTAAGTCTTAAACTAATGCGGATGAAGAAACCCAATGCGGGTGAACAACTTGCAAATGCGGATGAACAACTGCAAGTGCGGATGAACAAAAACTAATGCGGATGAACAACTTGCAAATGCGGATGAACACTTGCAAATGCGGATGAACACTTGGTAATTATTCTGTCGTAAAAGAAATGCTGATGGACACTGTAGCAAATGCGCATGCATAAAAAGAAATGCTGATGGATACTTAGACTGAACTAAGGCAAATGCAGGTGAACAAAAGTGAATGCGGGTGAACAAAACACTTGGGCAATTATCACAGTGTAAATGCGGATGAACCATCAGACCTGTAAATGAGACTTATGCTATAACCAGTTCTAACACCTCATTCCCATACATTCTTCACATAGATCAATCATGCTAAACTCTTAGAACAAGCTTACAACCTCATAGAACATAGAAGTTCATACACATACATACACAATTATCATACATAACGGTTGTAAAAATTTTAAATGCATTTTCAGCCCCAAAGAAGTTTTAAAATATAGAATCGGGATCCTAGAACTCACCTATTGCAGCAAACAAGTGAATCTCCTCCCAACTTGCGTGCACAAGAGTTCAAACACCTAGAACAAGCCAAAACAAACACCCAAACACCAAAAACACATAGAAATCAGTTTCTAAGGTTGAAACCTCAAAGAAACCGAACCAATTAATCACAAAAACCTACTAACCTTGAATAATCTTCTTCTTCTTCACAATTTGACCGAGAGGAAACACAAAAACCAGCTTTCTTTCTTTTCTTCTTCCGAAAGTAGCAGCAGAAAGAGCATGGGCTACCATGCTCTTTATACACCCACCTTTGACTTTTTGGTACTATTTACACATAGAACCCCTCAACTTTGCCTTCTTTTTATT
Source organism: Flaveria sonorensis (assembly GCA_025506505.1). Taxonomy (NCBI): domain Eukaryota; kingdom Viridiplantae; phylum Streptophyta; class Magnoliopsida; order Asterales; family Asteraceae; genus Flaveria; species Flaveria sonorensis. Next base: position 21,947,920 of record CM046426.1, read on the forward strand.
TTCTTCAAATTACTTTTCTTTCCTTTTTATTCTGACTAAATTTCGGGTGTTACAAGTCTACCCCCTTAAGAGGTTTCGTCCCCGAAACCTGTCACTCTTCGAATAACTATGGGTAATGCTGTCTCATCTCTTCTTCGGTCTCCCACATAGACTCAGATCCTTTTCGGTGTTTCCACTGTACCCGTACAAGTGGAACCACTTTATTTCTCAATCTCTTCTCCTTTTGGTCAATGATTGCCACGGGTTGCTCCACATAATTGAGCCGTTCATCCACTTAATATCATTCAATGGTACAATCATATCTTCGTCAGCTAAGCATTTTCTTAATGAGATACATAGAATGTCGGGTGAATCCCATTCAACTCATCGGGCAATTCTAGTCGATAGGCCACCTCTCCTACTCGTGCAATTATCCGGAAAGGCCCTATGTATCTTGGACTCAACTTGCCCCTCTTTCGGAACCGGATGATCCCTTTCCAAGGAGAGACCTTTAACATAACTTTATCACCACCGTTGAACTCGATGGGTCTACGCCTCTTATCGGCATACGACTTCTGTCTATCCTTCACCGCCTTCATAAAGGCTTTGATCTTTTCCAGCTTCTCAGTCGTAGCCTCAATCACCTCGATGCTTCCCAATTCTTTCTGCCCAATGTCTCCCCAACACACGGGAGTTCTACACCTCCTACCGTACAGCATCTCGTATGGTGGCATACCAATGCTGGCATGATAACTGTTGTTGTACGAGAACTCTGTTAACGGTAGGTGATCATCCCAGCTTCTTCCAAAGTCGATCACACATGCCGGAGCATATCCTCGAGCGTCTGAATCGTCCGGTCAGACTAACCATCTGTCTGAGGATGGTAAGCCGTGCTAATGTGTAGTCTCGTCCCCATGGCATCATGGAATCTCTTCCAAAACTTCGATGTGAACCGGGTGTCACGATCTGACAGAACAGACACCGGCACACCATGACGAACTACAATCTCTTTGATGAACAGATCCGCCAATCTCTCTGATGAATACATCTCGCGGATCAGTAGGAAGTGAGCACTCTTTGTCAACCGATCAACTGTCACCCAAATAGCATCGTACCCCTTGCAGTACAGGGTAGCTTCATGATAAAATCCATGTGATGTGCTCCCACTTCCACTCGGGTATATCCAACGGTTGAATCTTCCCGTATGGTTTCTGATGTTCTGCCTTCACTTGCAAGCAAGTAAGGCACTTACTTACATACTCTGCCAGTCACGTTTCATACCCGGCCACCAGTAGTCTTTCTTCATGTCTTGATACATCTTGGTAGAACCGGGATGAATGGAGTATCGAGTTTTATGAGCTTCGTCCATAATTCGCCCACGTAGATTCCCATATCGAGTAATCCACATTCGTCCAAAGCAGGTTTTAACACCATGGGTATTCTCCCCCAATTCTGCAACTTGACCTCTCATTCGTTCGGAGTTGAGGCGATCTTCTTTTAACACCTCATTTTGAAACTCTTTAACTTGCATTATCACCTCTGAGGTCATCACCAACTGATACGCCTTTACCCGAATCGGTTCGGGTCTCTCCTTCTGGCTAAGGGCATCGGCCACTACGTTGGCCTTGCCCGGGTGGTAATGGATCTCGCAGTCATAGTCTTTGATCAGCTCTAACCACCTCCTTTGACTCATGTTGAGATCCTTCTGCTCAAATAAGTACTTTAAGCTTTTGTGGTCGGTGAAGATTGTGCACTCTGTCCCGTATAAGTAGTGCCTCCAAATCTTCAACGCAAAAACCACCGCAGCCAACTCCAAGTCATGAGTGGGGTAATTAACTTCGTGGGTCTTTAACTGTCGGGACGCGTAAGCTATCACTCGTCCACGTTGCATTAGCATGCAACCCAGTACTGAATAAGATGCATCTGAATACACCGCTAAGTCTTCACTTCCTTCGGACAATGTTAAAACAGGAGCTCAAGTTAATCTTGCCTTTAACTTCTCAAAACCATCCTCCTGTTCTCGGCCCCACACAAACTTCACATTCTTGCGTGTCAACTTAGTCAAAGGTGAGGCTATCTTGGAAAAGTCTTGAATGAACCTTCGGTAATAACCTGCCAAACCCAAGAAAATACGAATCTCGGATGGCGTCTTTGGTGACTTCCATTGCATCACCGCCTCAACCTTTCCCGGGTCCACCATAATTCCTTCAGTATTCACCACATGGCCCAGAAATTGAACCTTGCGTAACCAGAAAGCACACTTAGAGAATTTAGCATATAACTTTTCTCTCCTAAGTGTCTTCAACACTTCACGTATGTGATCGGCATGTTCTTCTTTGCTCTTCGAATAAATCAGAATATCATCAATAAACACAATCACTGATTTATCTAAAATCGGCCAACACACTCGGTTCATCAGATCCATAAAGGCAGCTGGCGCGTTAGTTAAACCGAATGACATAACAAGAAATTCGTAATGTCATAATGCTTTCGGAACGCTATCTTCGGGATATCTTGTTCCTTTACCTTCACCTAATGGTAGCCAGATCGATGATCTATTCTAGAAAACCAACTGGCACCTTGAAACTGATCAAACAGGTCGTCAATCCTTGGTAGGGGGTATCTGTTCTTCACTGTCAACTTGTTCAACTCCCGGTAGTCTATACACATTCTCATACTACCGTCTTTCTTCTTTACGAATAATACCGGAGCACCCCAAGGAGAGATATTCGGTCTAATAAACCCCTTATCCATCAGTTCCTGTAGCTGATCCATCAGTTCTTTCATCTCGGTCAGAGATAACCTATACTGTGCCTTGGCAACGGGTTGCGCACCAGGTATCAGGTCGATCTGAAATTCTATCTCATGATCCGGTGGCACACCTGGTAGATCTTCGGGAAACACATCAGGGAAATCACGTACCACTGGCACTTCTGATAATTGTGGTATCGACATGTCCACATCTTTCACGTATGCCAAGTAGGCATAACATCCGCGCCTCATACACTTCTCTGCCACTGCCATCAAAATCACTTTCGGAACCGTAGTGACACGATCACCATAAACTATCACTGAACTCCCATCGGGTGCAACTAACCAAATCATCTTCTTCCGACACATGATGTTTGCCTCATAGGCTGCCAACCAATCCATCCCCAAAACTACATCAAACCCGCCTAGGGGCATCATAAATAGTTTAGCTGAGAACCTATGGCCTTGTAACTCTATGCCACAATCCTCAATCATATCAGAAATTCTGGTAGACTTACCAATAGCAGTTTCTACATCAAAAGGTTCATCGATGCTCCTACTACTAACAGGCAATTTAGCACAGAAGGCAGCAGATATAAAACTCCTACTAGCACCAGAATCAAATAGTATAGAGGCACAAGTTTGGTTTACTAGGAACACACCTGACACGACGTCGGGGTCTACCTGGGCTTCCTCTCGGGTCATCGTGAAGGCTCTTGCGCTTTCCCTCTGCCCTCCTTCTTCTGGCCTCTTCTTCAACCCAGAACTTTCAGCCCTTGGCTTCTTGCAATCCTTGTTCATATGACCGATTACACTATAGTTAAAGCACCGTGGGGCTCCACACATCTTTGAAATGTGACCGGGCTTGCCATATTTGTAGCAACATTCATTCCCAAGTGGCATTCCCCGCTATGTTCCTTCCCACTCTTATCACACCGCCTCTACCCCAAGCTTGCAGTAACCACTCGGTGATCATCCATCCTTGGCCTCTTACTGTTTGGGTTGAAACCACCACGCCCGAATCTCTTCCCGTTCCAACTCCTGTTATTTCCACTCGTCTTCTTCACTTCAACCACCGCTACTTCCCTTTCATCATACAACATTCCCGCCAAATCCTCTGCCGACCTAAAAGTGCTTGGTTGGGCAGCGATAAATGTCTGCGGATGTCGGCCGGTAGTCCCTGAACGTACCGATTGATCTTCCTCGATACCGGCGTAACCTGATCGGCACCAACCTCGCCATTTCGTTAAACTTGGCGGTGTATTGGTGGTGGGTCATAGTTCCCGCCTCCAGCTGTAAGAACTCCCTTTCGATCTTGTTGAGTTCTTGGTGAGGATAGAATTCCTCAATCACCAACTTCTTCAACTCACCCCATCTCATTCTCTCGATGGCCCTGTCACCCTCGGCTTGGACAAGATTGTCCCACCAACATAGTGTCGAGTTGATAAATGAGTGAGTGGCGAACATCACTTTTTGGTCTTCCCGACACTCACTGATCTTCAATACTGCCTCCATCTCCCTTATCCAGCGATGGGCAGTAGCAGCGTTACCGTTGCCGTCAAAAGTAGGGGGTTTACACTGTTGGAATACCCCGTAGATGCATCCTCTCGCGGTTTCCCGCACCACCGCCTCTTCATCATCACTTCAGGCTCCCCCTCCAGCATTTAGCTCCACCTCCTCATCGTGATCCCTCACATCACCTCTCCTGCCAGCAGTCGTTCTCCTCTCCTCCTCCTTCTCCTTTCGTTCATCCTCCCTCACAGCTCGGATCACTTCAGTCACGACAGACGGTAGGATTGTCTGCATGACTTGGTGAACCTCCTCCACCACTACCTCCTTCACCGAGGCTCTCAAGTTAGCACTCTCATCCACACCCTCTCGGTGATGAAGATCAGGCCTAGCAGTAGCCGTCTCTGCCGTCCTCGTCTTGTTCTTTGCGGCCCGGGGTCTACTAGCACAACCACCCCGAGTTCCACCTCGAGAAGCCTTAGATGATCTACCTCTAGCCATTCTCTAACACTATAAGATCCAAACACCAACACGGTCATTCAAGGTAATAGCTCAGTTAATGTTAAGTATAGTAAGTCCCTAATTACAGTGGCCAGTTGTGATTAGTCACTTACTTTACTATTCGTTCCCCGAGCATTTCCTATCCTGACTACATCAGTATTCAAATCTACTAAAGCATATAAATCAAATAGCATGCGCATATAATACCGGTTAACTTTATAAAAGAGTTACCAGATGGCACATAGCTACTCGGGCTGGCATCCCTCTATTCGGTCCCATTCTCAGTTTAAGTTTAGGTTTTTGAAAATATTTACCCATTTCTCTTAAACTTTGGCTCTGATACCAACTTGTAAGGCCCCGTTTCCGAGAACCTCATAGTAGGACATTCACAACACTATTCATAAAACATTTCATAATTCATTATCACATTGCAGCGGAATTTAAACATTTAAAAGCCATTCATTTATTTAAAACGCTATTGCTAAGTAATACATATTTGGTATAGTTAAAAAAGATCATTAGTTTGCATTACAAAACAACAATGTTATATTCATGAATGGATGTCAGCCTTGTCCCGACGAGTAGCCTCCCCGAGTGCCATCCTCAGCAATATTAGCTGCCAACTGAAAACGCATAAAAGTCAGCTTTGCTGTGTGAGTCCTAGCTTTAAAATCATAAAATATCTTGATGGATTTGTATACAAAATACTTCTTAAAGAAAATATTTTATCTTTCTTTCGGATGTGGTCACACACCATACATACAAATCATATCCATTACATCATTACCATTCTCTTTCTTGCTTATTATTATTATCTTTCACTGTCGATATGGACCAAAGTGCTATACCCCCCATATAATGCGCATAAACCTGGTACTGGGCCTTGAAGTCTATAAATAGACTCCATCCGTGGTGCACATATGCTGGCACCAGTACCGGGGTAGCAACAGTGGTCCCCTCAATCTTAAAGATTGACCCTGTGTACATCCTTTGGGTTAGCTAAACCGTACACAGTTAAGCTAACGACAACATGGTCGTGCACCTCCTGTAAATTTTTACTTGCAAGTCTTTTCATTCCTTATGTTCCACTTTTCGTTAATATTAATCTTCCACTTGATTAATAATAATACTTTATGATCATAGGCAATCCACATAAAGTCACATGTTAATATCATAATAGGCACATAAGGACAGCCCACAACATGCATGAGATAATCAGATACAACATCAAGTCAACCATGGTCAAACCCTAATCTTGATCTTCCAAAATTCGAGAAAATTTCTTAAGTCTTAAACTAATGCGGATGAACAAAACCAATGCGGGTGAACAACTTGCAAATGCGGATGAACAACTGCAAATGCGGATGAACAAAAACTAATGCGGATGAACACTTGCAAATGCGGATGAACACTAGGTAATTATTCTGTCATAAAAGTAATGCTGATGGACACTGTAGAAAATGCGCATGCATAAAAAGAAATGCTAATGGATACTTAGGCTGAATTAAGGCAAATGCGGGTGAACAAAAGTGAATGCGGGTGAACAAAACACTTGGGCAATTATCACAGTGTAAATGCGGATGAACCATCAGACCTGTAAATGAGACTTATGCTATAACCAGTTCTAACACCTCATTCCCTTACATTCTTAACATAGATCAATCATGCTAAACTCTTAGAACAAGCTTACAACCTCATAGAACATAGAAGTTCATACACATACATACACAGTTATCATACATAACGGTTGTAAAACATTTTAATTGCATTTTCAGCCCCAAAGAAGTTTTAAAACATAGAATCGGGGTCCTAGAACTCACCTATTGTAGCAAACAAGTGAATCTCCTCCCAACTTGCATGCACAAGAGTTTAAACACCTAGATCAAGCCAAAACAAACACCCAAACACCAAAAACACATAGAAATCAGTTTTTCGGTTAACACCTCAAAGAAACCGAACCAGTTAATCACAAAAACCTACTAACATTGAATAATCTTCTTCTTCTTCACAATTCGACCAAGAGGAAACACAAAAACCAGCTTTCTTTCTTTTCTTTTTCGGAGAGCAGCAGCAGAAAGAGCATGGGCGACCATGCTCTTTATACACCCACTTTTGACTTTTTGGTACTATTTACACAAAGACCCCTCAACTTTTCCTTCTTTTTATTTTCTTCAAATTACTTTTCTTTCCTTTTTATTCTGACAAAATTTCAGGTGTTACATGGAACAACATGATGCTAACATAGCAGCCGGATCAAGAGGTGGACATGGAAATGGAATGGCTAATAATGGATTGGGAAACGGCTCCAGCATTGGTTCAGGTGTTGGTGCAAACAATGGTTCAGGCCTGAATGGAAATCTAGGCAGTTCATCTGGAGGACAAATTTAGGGATGTTCGTATAAGACATTCCAAGGATGCAATCCAAGAACGTTTACTGGTGCTGAAGGACCACTGGATATTGTTCGGTGGATAGAAAAGATGGAAGCAGTTATAGCTATAAGCAACTATTCTGATGATCAAAAAGTTAAGTACGCAACCTGTTCATTCCAATATGCAGCATTGTCTTGGTGGAATTCCCAACGTTAAATTTTGGGGAATGCCAATGCTTATGAACTCACTTGGGAACAACTGAAGGAGATGATGCGTCGTGAATATTATCCCAAAATGAATTGTAGAAAATGGAGACAGAATTCTAGAACCTCACAATGGAAGGTGCTGAGATACGCGCTTACACTTCAAGATTCTACGATCTTGCCAGATTGGTACCGCGAATGGTTACACCGGAATACGTTCAAATAGAGAGGTATATTTGGGGATTAGAACCTCAAATAAGAAGCAATGTTAAGGCCTCAAACCCTACCACCATTCAGAGTGCTATAGCTATTGCTTATTCACTGACTGATGATGCGGTGCGTAGTGGGGCATTAATCAAGAAAGACAATCATGGGAAAGGAGCAGTGGAAATCGAAAGAAGACTGACAAGTTTGAGAGAAGGTCATTTGATGGAAAAGAAAGTGGATCGGAAGTTCCAGGAAACAAGCGAATGTCAAGAAAGGTTTTAATCAGAGGTCTGAACGAGCATATGTCGCGACTTCTAGCAATGGCAGACAAAACAAAGAATATCAAGGGAAATGCAACAAATGTGGATATTTTCATGTTGGCGAATGTAAAGTCTGCACTCGTTGTCATAAATTTGGACATTTAGGTCAAAATTGCCGAACCAAACCCGATGTTAAAGTAATGGGAAGTGATCGCACTTGTTTTGAGTGCGGTATCGTAGGTCATTTCAAGAAAGATTGCCCGAAATTGAATGGGCCCAAGGCAAGGGAAGAGCCTTCGAGATGAATGCTAGAGATGCATGTCAGGAACCGTCAGTGGTCAACGGTATGTTTCTTGTTAACAATCAATATGCTTCTGTTTTGTTTGACACTGGTGCTGATTTAAGTTTCGTATCCAAAGAGTTTGAGCCATCATTAGGTGTAAAACCTTGTAAGCTAAATAAGAAATACATTATTGAATTAGCTAACGGGTAGAAAATAGAATCAAGCGAAGTAATTAAGAATTACACCATACAACTTACTGATCGTCCCTTTAATATCGATCTATTACCCGTCAAACTTGGGAGTTTCGACGTAGTCATAGGAATGAATTGGCTTTCATGAAACCATGCTGAAGTAGTATGCTATGAGAAGATTATACGCATACTAACACTCGAAAATGAAGTTTTAATTATTCAAGGAGACAAAGGAAAACCTTCCTTAAAAATTGTTAACATTATGAAAGCTTACGGATATCTAAATAAGGGACATCCAGCTTTCTTAGTAAAAGTTGTTGACACCAAGAATGAGAAGCGGGAAATTGAAGATATTCCGACTGTATGAGAATACCCAGAAGTATTTACTGAAGACTTACCAGGTTTACCCCCACAGAGGAAGATTAAGTTTCAAATTGATCTTGTGCCTGGAGCTGCACCTGTAGCCCGATCGCCATATCGGTTAGCGCCTTCTGAGATGCAAGAATTGTCGAAACAACTACAAGAATTATTAGATAAAGGATTTATCCGACCAAGCTTTTCTCCTTGGGGAGCACCAGTTCTATTTGTTAAAAAGAAGGATGGATCATTTAGAATGTGTATTGATTACCGAGAATCGAATAAACTTACCATTAAGAATCGGTACCCATTACCAAGAATCGATGATCTGTTCGATCAATTGCAAAGATCCAATTATTATTCAAAAATTGATTTACGATCCGGTTATCATCAATTGCTGATAGCAGAAGAAGATGTTTCGAAGACAACATTTCGAACGCGCTACGGTCATTATGAATTTCTAGTAATGCCGTTTGGTCTAACCAATGCATCTGCTGTGTTCATGGATCTCATGAATAGGGTTTGCAAACCTTATTTGGATAAGTTTGTGATAGTGTTTGTTGATGATATTTTAATATATTCACAATCCAAGGAAGAACATGAGAAACATCTCCGACTCATTTTAAGCAGACTAAGAGAAGAAAAGTTGTATGCAAAATTCTCAAAGTGTGAATTTTGGCTTCGAGAAGTTTGATTCCTCGGACATGTTATTAACGAAAAAGGTATCCATGTGGATCCGACCAAGATCGAAGCAATCAAGAATTGGGAAGCACCCAAGTCCCCAACGGAAGTACGACAATTTCTAGGCCTGGCAGGCCACTATCGTAGATTTATTTAAATTTTTCCGAAAATAGCACAACCACTGACTCTACTAACTCGTAAGGACAGAAGATACGAGTGGAGTGCCGACCAAGAAGAAGCATTTCAACTATTAAAACAAAAGCTGTGTAGTGCACCCATTCTGTCACTACCTGATGGAACTGACGGATTCGTAGTATATTGTGATGCTTCACGATTAGGACTGGGGTGTGTACTAATGCCAAAGGATAAAGTGATTGCCTACACCTCAAGACAATTAAAAGTGCATGAAAAAAACTACACTACCCATGATTTGGAATTGGGAGCGGTGATCTTTGCTTTAAAAATCTGGAGACATTACCTCTACGGAACAAAGTGTGTTGTATACACCGATCATAAGAGTTTACAACACATCTTCAGTCAGAAGGATCTAAATATGAGATAACGACGATGGGTTGAATTATTGAATGATTATGATTGTGATATTAGATATCACCCAGGCAAGGCTAACGTAGTTGCAGACGCTCTCAGCAGAAAAGAAAGAGAAAAACCTTTACGCGTGCGAGCGTTAGAATTAACCATATACTCGGATCTTATTGCTCAGATTCGTGACGCTCAAATTGAAGCATTAAAAGACAAAAATTTGGAGAATGAAGGTCTGCGAGGAATGATCAACGAGTTGATATCCAACTCCAATGACTTGATGCAGTTTGCAAATAGAGTATGGGTTCCAAAGTATGGAGACTTGCGTAGAAAGATTTTAGATGAAGCGCATAAATCAAGATATTCAATCCACTCAGGATCGGACAAGATGTATCATGATATAAAAGAATTTTATTGGTGGCCTAATATGAAAGGTGATATAGCTTCATATGTAAACAAGTGTATGACATGCTCTAAAGTGAAGGCGGAATACCAGAAGCCATTTGGACTCTTACAGCAACCTATGATTCCAAAATGGAAATGGGAGTGTATAGCCATGGATTTTGTGACAAAATTACCCTGAACATTGAGTGGTTATGACACTACTTGGGTAATAATCGATCGTTTAACAAAATCTGCACATTTCCTACCTATAAAAGAGACATATGGCATGAATAAGCTAGCCAATTTGTATATCAAAGATGTAGTATCTCACCACGGAGTGCCAATCTCGATTATTTCTGATAGAGATAGTTGATTTACCTCTAGATTTTGGCAATCTTTACATGAAGCCATGGGTACTCGCTTAGACATGAGTACAACCTATCATCCACAGATAGAAGGTCAAAGTGAAAGGACCATTCAGACACTAGAAGATCTATTGAGAGCATGTGTGATAGATTTTGGTGGGAATTGGGATACTTATCTACCATTAGCTGAGTTCTCATATAATAATAGTTATCACACTAGTATTAAAGCTGCCCCATTTGAAGCTTTGTATGGAAGAAAGTGTCGTTCACCCCTGTGTTGGGTAGAAATTGGCAAAAGACATTTAACTGGACCAGAGATCATTCAAGAAACGACTAACAAGATTGGGCAGATCAGAAAGAGACTTGAAGCAGCAAGAAGCAGACAAAAGAGCTACATAGATAATCGAAGGAAACCATTAGAATTTCAAGTTGGAGACAGAGTATTTCTAAAAGTATCTCCTTGGAAGGGCATTGTGAGATTTGGTAAACGAGGAAAGCTAAATCCTCGATTCTTTGGACCATTTGAGATAACAGAACGTATTGGACCAGTTGCATACCATCTTAATCTACCAAGTGAACTTGGGAACGTGCATAACGTATTTCATGTGTCCAATCTTAAGAAATGTATGTCAGATGAATCACTAGTGATTCCACCTGATGAAGTTTGTATTGATGACAAACTTCATTTTATTGAAGAACCTATAGAAGTGTTGGATTGGAAGGTTCAGAAGCTCAGAAGAAGTCGAATCAAATTAGTCAAAGTAAGATGGAGTTCCAAGAGAGGACCTGAATTTACATGGGAGCATGAAGACCAAATGCAATAGAAGTATCCCATCTTTTTAAATCCGAGCTTAATGCAGATTCAACAACGTAAATTTCAGGACGAAATTTCTTAAACAAGGGGAGACTGTGACAACCGGTCAAAAATCAGGTCAACGTCAACTCAATTCTGTCAGATAATAATAAACGTTTATTTACTTATTCTGACGCATTTGGTTATCAGAAACCTTGACCAATGTTTCACGCGAAACCCGTTGTCTGTTAACCTATTGAGACTAAAACTAAATAATAATAATAACTATTAATAATAATAACTAATAATAATAATAGTGTGATTATGTGGTGTAGGTGCATGAAAGCCACCTAAACACCACAATCCCTATATGATCTCAACTGCACACACTTCACACTCACACTTCACTCAATCTTTCATCTTCCTCTCCTTCATCCCTCTCCATCGGTTCCCCTCACCAGAGAACCCCACCACCGCCACCTGCCTGTCCATCGCCAGGAATCACATCACCCGCCAGCCGCTGCCGCACCACCGCCCGTCAACATCCACCGCAAGCCACCATCGAATCCATTTTCCACCGCCACCCTCACCCTTCGAAAGAGAGCCACCATCACCAACCACCGACCACCATCTACTACCGAAGCCATCCACCGCCACCTTCACCATCCGCGACCACCTTCACCAACCCTCACTCTATTTGATTTCCAAAAGCATCACCACAATAAGAAACCATCACCTTCTTTTACTCAAGTCAATAATCGAGAGGAGTTTCAAGTTAAGTTGAGTTTAGGGCTTGAAAGTGGAATCGGGTCTTGAAGAATCGAGAACTACCGCTAGAAACCTCTGGTTTAGGATTGAGGTATAAATATTTGGGTTAATTTGTATATATATGTTCATGCATGGTTGATCAAGATGGAAATCTTGATGATTTGGTTCACCCGCTTAGATGTTTTTGGAAAAAGTTGGCATTTTGATGAAAAAGGATTTTGATTTGGGTTATAATCTGAAAAATTGATGTTGTTGTAGTTTTAGTTGATAAATCCTATTATTGTATGATTTTGGGTTATGAGAATGTAGTTAGATGAATGTATATGGCTATGTATGTATGGATAGGTAAATAAATATGGTGATTATGGTTCATAAGGGTTTTAGATAGAACTTTTGGATGTGTGGACAAATGGATAAAACTGACATCTTAAGAAACCTTTAGATAAATAAGGACTTAAGGACAAATAAAAGATATAATTAGGAAGAATGATGATGTTGAATACAAATTCTTAGAAAAACAACTAAGATGAAGCTTTACAAAGTATTAAGGAAAAAAGACTTTAACAAGAAAATGTTAGTTAAGAAAACATGGAGATTTAATTCAAGGATAATGGAACAATATGAAGGATATATATATTAACTGAAAATGACATTGCAAGACTTAATTGGTTAATTTAAGATATAGGGATAGTCTTTATAAGAAACAATAGAAGAATTAGAAAAAACTAAGATATTATTAGATGTTAGTAAGTTTAATTATAAGTGTTAAGTGATTTATTAATTAAGAAAGTGATTAATAAATGATAATCCTTTTAAAAAATGAAATTATTTCTTAAAAACATCTTCAAATGGTTTAAAAAGCGTTTTATCGACAAAAGTCAAATAAGTTGGGTGAACAACATTTTTTAGCAAAATTTTCAATTATTTAAAGTAAGTCTTTCACGTCTAGGATCGTGACTAAACCGGTGCGAGACGCTTAAAACCGGAGATTTGAATCAGCGAAGGTGAGTTCTTCGGCCCCATTTTTCTTTTTTTAAATAATGTTTTATTTAAATGTTTTGGGGGAAAATCATGAATGAATGTTTAAATTATTTTTATACATGATGGGTAAACGAGTATAATATATTTTATGACGGTATAAGTTAAGGCAATAGTATCGGTGAATACTATTGGGCTCTAAATCCCCTCATAGTCATTAACCTCTGTGAAGGGTTTTCACAAGTTAAACATATCTATTTTATCCTTATAAAATAGAAGAACGCAGCGGAATATATATATGATTTTAAACTTGTTACAGTGAGCTAATTTATATATAAAACATTTTTATATAAAATCAGTCAAAACCCATATGGATCGATATATGAAATCATGCTTACAAACAACCATAGAAGGTACGAAGAACTACCTTCAACAATAAGTTCGGCAGGAGGTGAACGAGGATGCCAGCTCCTAAAGTAAGAAGCCTCAAGCTGGTCTACCCACGAGCCACTAACAAGAACACCGGTTGCTAGGATTTTCACTTATACAACTCCCTTTGTTTCTCTAGACCGATCGAGAGAAAAAAAGGGGTTCTTACACTTTTTGTGTTCTCATGTATTAGTTTAGAGATATCTGCAAGCCATCTTATATTGCATGTCCTTGGAAACATAAAGTTCAGGAGAGAGAAAAGTGGGTGGGGCTCAGCCCCTTAACCCATCCGCATTTCTCAGAACAACATCCATATTAGTTAATGCGGATGAAGTTGTTCTCCCGCATTTGTAAATGGTCATCCGTATTAGCTAATGCGGATGTATGTTTCCATCAGCATTTCCAGAAATGTTCATCCGCATTTGTTCCAAAACAAATACGGACAGGGTTTGTTCACCCGCATTTGTAAATGCGGATGAGTAAACATCATCCGCATTTGTTCAACCACATCAAATGTGGCTGTGCAAAACGAATGCGGATGAATTAATATTCCTCTCTTTTTGTAATAAATTATCCATATAATTTATATACAACACAAGTGTAAAGTTTGGAAACCTAATTTCCAAATATTCTAAGTGTTAATATTTATTTATATGATCATATCATAAAACAAATATCTTTGGTGTTTGTCTAGCTCGTTATTGGGAAGAGCTCGAAGCAGGACGTGGTAGCATTGTCCACTACAGAATCCGAATACATCGCCGCTTCATTGGCAACTCAAGAGGCTGCATGGTTAAAGAATTTATTACCGATCTAGGGGTAGTCTTTACCATTCAAGACCCCCTAGAGATCTTTTGTGATAACGAGGGTGCATTGCTCAAATCAAGGACCCCGTGCACATCAAAAGACAAGGCACATTGAGCGGAGATTCAACTACATAAGGGATGAAGTTGAAAAGGGAAAGATATGTATTCGCAAAGTTTAAACAATTTAAAATCAACAACAAGCATAAAATTGGTTCTTATAAAACATTAACATGGGTAATAAAAGGGTTTATTAAAAGTTAATGTGTTCACAATAAAATTGGTTTTATTGAAAGAACCTTGAAAATTGTTTCACACTGGTACCACACATTTGAATGCATGCAAATGTTAGGTGCTAAGTTGTTTTCAAAACTAGAATTAATGAAAACTTAAATCCCTTTTGAAATAAGTTTAACACCATCCTTTTACATAACACTCGAATCACTTGGAACTATTTGTGGGATAAAGGTCACCTAACCACTCTTAGGGAACTTGTGTGTTTGAGGTGGGGTTAACATATTTGTGGGATAAAGGTCACCTAACCACTTGTATGTGTAAACTCACACGTGTGTGTAAGTAGGACAACTTGAGTTGGAAACCATGTGAATAGGGTCACCGAAGCATGGTGTACAATGGTGTTGATGGGATTAAACATGCCAACTAAACATAAAGATGTTTAACCGATCCCATAAAACTAGAAGTTGCAAAGGGTTGCAATTGTCAAGTGTTGACTACCTTGTTAATTTAAATGATGGGATAAAGGTCACCTAACCATTATTTAAATGTAACGTTGGATTCTAGATTTTAATTATTAATTATCTATGAGACATGAAAGGGGTATTAATAATTAAAGTTTATTTTCGGAAATACTAAAAAATGAACTTTGTTTGTAGAAATGGCCGCCAACAACAACGCTCCCACCTCGACTGTCCATAACCTATCACTAAGAACTATATTAGAAAGGGATCGTCTTAACCATAATAATTTTATGGATTGGTTTCGTAACTTGAGAATCGTTCTTAAGCAAGAAAAGAAATCTTACGTACTAGACGATCCCATTCCCGATGAACCCGACGTTAATGATGCTGAGGCCTATAACGATTGGGTTAAGCACACTGAGGATTCTATGTAGGTTTCTTGCTTCATGTTGGGAACTATGATTCCCGAGCTCCAAAAGGATTTAGAGCATCATGGGGCATACGACATGATTACCCAGTTGAAGGAAATGTTCCTTCAACAAGCAAGGGTAGAACGCTTCGAAACAGTTCGAGCGCTTCATGCATGTCGCATGGAAGAAACTCAATCGGTTTCATCTTATGTACTTAAGATGAATAGCCACATTGATCGCCTTGAAAGGCTAAATTGTCCCGTCTTCAAAAGAGTTGGCCACAGATTTGATCCTTAATGGCCTAACTAAAAGGTTTGAGACGTTCATCATGAATTATAACATGAACGGGTGGGACAAGAGCATTGGTGAGCTTCGCGCAATGCTCAAAACTGCCGAGGCGGGGATGGGTAAAAGGTTTTACCCGTCCTCACGATCAATGAGGGAGGAAATAAGAAAAGGCAACACCCCGATCCCAAGGCAAATGTTGCTAAAGGAAAGGGATACATCAAAGGAAAGGGTAAGGGAAAGGCAAGAACTGAACCTCCAAAACCAAAGCTTAAGAAGCCTAAGGTGACGGAGAACGATCCATGCTTTGAGTGTGGTGAGATAGGACATTGGAAGAGGAATTGTCCAAACTATCTCAAAGAGTTGAGAAACAAGAGGGATGCTGGGCAGACCTCAGGTACAACTTTCATGATTCATATTGAATTGAATGTTATTTCTTCAAACACATGGGTATTGGATACCGGATGTGGAACTCATATTTGCAATTTGTTGCAGGGTTCAAAAGAAATAATCATTTCAAGAAGGGAGACACAAGTCTCTACATGGGCAACAGAGCAAAAGTTGATGTTGAAGCCCAAGGAGACTATGTTTTGAAGCTTCCAAATGGTTTGGAAGTTGTCTTGAAAAACATCTTGTATGCTCCTAGTTTGACTAGGAACATAATTTCTGTTTCCCTTCTAAAACAAATGGTTATGTATTAAAGTTTGTAAACAATGGTATTTGTGTTTTTATGGATGATGTATTTTATTTTGAGGCTATGCCTTATAATGGTATCTATGAATTGGTTCATGATAACTCATCTTTTAATAACTCGTTATACCAAACAAGCACCAAGAAACTTAAAATGGGTTTAAGTGATTTATATCTTTGGCATTGTCATCTTGGGCATATAAACAAGAATTGGATTCAAACACTTAAAAGAATGGTCTTTTGGAAACAAATGAAAATAGGTCATTTAATAAGTGTGAATCTTGTTTACAAGGAAAGATGACCAAGTTGCCCTTTAGTGGTACTAACGAAAGGGCAAAGGATTTATTAGAATCATACATTCAGATGTATGTGGTCCTTTTAAGACAATGACAAGGAATGGTGAGAGATACTTCATTACCTTTATCGACGATAATAGTCGTTATGGTTATGTGTACTTGTTGACACACAAACATGAAGCTTTTGAAATGTTCAAAATCTTTAAGAATGAAGTAGAAAATCAACTCAATAAAACAATCAAAGTTCTTCATTCAGATAGAGGAGGTGAATACCTGAGTGATGCTTTTCAAGATCATCTTATGAGTTGTGGGATTGTCTCACAACTTACTCCACCCAGAACACCGCAACATAATGGTATGTCTGAAAGGAGAAACCGAACCTTATTGGATATGGTTCGATCTATGATGGCTAGAAGCTCACTACCTCTATCATTTTAGGGTTTCGCATTGCTCTCCGCGGCTCGTATTTTGAATATGGCCCCAATCAAGAAAGTGGATACGACACCTTTTGAAATATGGCATGTAAGAGTTCCATCACTATCATATTTAAAGGTATGGGGTTGTGAAGCTTATGTGAAGCAGAACACCCAAAACAAGTTAGAAAGTCGATCCATTAAGTGTATATTTGTTGGATATCCCAAAGACTGTATGGGATATTACTTCTTTAATCCAACCGAGCAAAAGGTATTTATTGCTAGAAAGGCCGAGTTCTTGGAAACTAAGTTTCTTATGGAAGAAACGACATATAGAACAGTGGAAATTGATGAGGATCAAGAACCACAAGCCAATACACGTTTGGTTGAAATTAGCGATCAACAAGAGGTTGTTGATAATGATCAAATGGTTGATCAATACACACAAAACGTTCGCAGATCTGGTAGAATTAGCATTCCACCTGAAAGATAGAATTTTTCATGAATGGATGCTATGTGGTTGACTCGGATGAACCAACTACATACCATGATGCAATGTCCAATTCGGATTGTGACAAATGGCTAGAAGCCATGAACGTTGAGATGCAATCCATGTATGACAACCAAGTATGAGAATTGGTTGAACCACCACTTAACTCCAAACTGGTTGGATGTAAGTGGGTTTTCAAGAAGAAAACCGATATGCATGGAAACTTGGATACTTATAAAGCAAGACTTGTAGCAAAAGGTTTCACTCAAACTCAATGGGTTGATTATGATGAAACATTCTCGCCTGTGGCAATGCTAAAGTCAATTAGGATATTATTTTCCATAGCTGCATATTATGACTATGAGATTTGGCAAATGGATGTCAAAACTGCTTTCCTTAATGGACATCTCGAAGAGACAGTCTATATGGTTCAGCCTGATGGTTTTGTCGATCCAAAACATCCTAATAAAGTATGCAAGTTAAAGAAATCAATCTACGGATTGAAACAAGCATCGAGAAGTTGGAATCAATGTTTTGATGAAGAGATCAAGAATTTGGATTCATTAAGAACGCTGATGAAGCTTGTGTGTATAAAAAGGCTAGTGGGAGCATTATCACATTCTTAGTATTGTATGTTGATGACATACTATTATTTGGAAATGATGTTCCAACCATGGAAGGTGTTAAAGCCTGGCTTGGAAGTTGCTTTTCCATAAAAGATCTTGGTGAAGCTTGGAATAAAGATCTATAGGGATAGATCAAGACGGTTGATAGGTTTAAACCAAAATGCATACATTGAAAATCTTGAAAAGGTTCAAGATGGAAAACTCTAAGAAAGGTATGGTACCTATTCAAAGAGGGAAAATATTGAGTACATCTCAATGTCCGAACTCAAAGGATGAGCAAGAAAGAATGAAGGAAATCCCATATGCATCTGCTATAGGATCCATCATGTATGCAATGATATGCACTAGACCGGACGTGTCATGCGCATTAAGCATGACAAGTAGATATCAACAGAATCTAGGTAATAGCCATTGGATGGCTGTTAAAAGTATATTGAAATACCTTAGGAGGACTAAGGGTATGTTTCTAATATATGGATTTGGTGAGGAGGAGCTCGTTGTAAAAGGTTACACGAATGCGAGCTTCCAGACTGATCGAGATGATTCTCGATCACAATCGAGGTATGTCTTCATTATGAATGGAGGGCAGTGTCCTGGAAGAGCTCGAAGCAGGACATGGTAGCATTGTCCACTACAGAATCCGAATACATCACCGCTTCATTGGCAGCTCAAGAGGCTGCATGGTTAAGAAATTTATTGCCGATCTAGGGGTAGTCTTTACCATTCAAGATCCCCTAGAGATCTTTTGTGATAACGAGGGTGCGATTGATTAAATCAAGGAACTCCGTGCACATCAAAATACAAGGCACATTGAGCGAAGATTCAACTACATAAGGGATGAAGTTGAAAAGGGAAAGATATGTATTCGCAAAGTTCACACAGATCAAATATTATGGATCCACTCACAAAGCTCCTTGAAAGGGCAAAGCATGAGAGTCATACTTATGCCTTAGGACTTCGATGTTCTAGTGGTTGGATTTGATCTGTTTTGTATTTTAACTTTGGAACGAATGTAATACTAACTCTTTGTATAATTATGACATTTTGAGTTATGTTCCATTTTAGCATGTTTACATCCATGAATATGTTTATTATTCTAAATGTACGTAGTCGGTTATATGTGGGAACAAATATGAATGTAAGACTATTATGAACATGGATTGGTAGATATTCATAAGGTATGAATATAGAGCAAAAGGTTGCTACCAAGGTTCATAGATATTTGTGCGATACAAATATTGGACTGACCCGCTCTCAAATGTTACTGCATGGAATTTTATAATTGATCATAAGTAAATTTGAGTAAAGACGAATATCATAGTGTCCTCTGACCTGAGATACATATTGGGTTTTGATATTCACCAAATATTATACCTTGATCTAGTTCTTCACTGAACTGAAATAATGGACAATACACAAGGCTATGTTCAGGTGTGATACAAGGTGATTATGATAAACGTATGTAGTTAAGATGGGATTTAGTTCCTCTTATTCGTTGAGAGTATGATGTCTAAGGCTTGATAAAGTTAAATCAACAGGGAATGATCATTCTCTGTCCCTGGATTGAACATGACATCTGAAACAAAAGGATATATGATTGGATTCACCTAAATCAGTTCAAGTAAGGGACTTGAAAGGAATGATGTTATTGAATGGCACTTAGTCATGCATATTAGGGGTAGTAAACCGTTGTTAGGCGGTATTTGCTACTTGCATCATCCTCTATGTATCTTGTGCAAGTGGGAGATTGATGGAAATGATCTGCCCAAAATACATATTGAATTGATGTGGCTAGTATGTCATGATCCAAGTCGGGTCATACCCAATAACGAGCTAGACAAACACCAAAGATATTTGTTTTATGATATGATCATATAAATAAATATTAACACTTAGAATATTGGAAATTGGGTTTCCAAACATTTACACTTGTGTTGTATATAAATTATATGATAATTTATTTCAAAGAGAGAGGAATATTAATTCATCCGCATTCATTTTACACAACCGCATTTGATGTGGTTGAACAAATGCGGATGATGTTTACTCACCCGCATTCGTTTAACACACCGCATTTGATGTGGTTGGACAAATGCGGATGATGTTTACTCATCCGCATTTACAAATGCTGGTGAACAAACCCTTCCGCATTTGTTTTGGAACAAATGCGGATGAGCATTTCTGGAAATGCTGATGGAAACATACATCCGCATTAGCAATGCGGATGACCATTTGCAAATACGGACGAATTACTTCACCCGCATTTAAAATGCGGGAGAACAACTTCATCCGCATTAACTAATGCGGATGTTGTTCTGAGAAATGCGGATGGGTTAAGGGGCTGGGCCCCACCCACTTTTCTCTCTCCTGAACTTTATGTTTCCAAGGACATGCAATATAAGATGGCTTGCAGATCTCTCTCTAGACTTACGACGTGAGAACACGAAAAGTGTAAGAACCTTTTTTTCTCTCGATCGGTTTAGAGAAATAAAAAGGGGAGTTGTATAAGTGAAAATCCTAGCAAATGGTGTTCTTGTTGGTGGCTCGTAGGTTGACCAGCTTGAGGCTTCTTGCTTTAGGAGCTGCCATCCTCGTTCACCTCCTGTCTACCTCATTGTTGAAGGTAGTTCTTCGTACCTTCTATGGTTGTTTGTAAGCATGATTTCATATATCGATCCATATGGGTTTTGACTGATTTTATATAAAATGTTTTATATATAAATTAGCTCACTGTAATAAGTTTAAAATTATATATATATTCTGCCGCGTTCTTCTATTTTATAAGGATAAAATAGATCTGTTTAACTTGTGAAAACCCTTTAGTTATCACCACGTCACATGACTTTCCGCTGTGATTTTCGGGTGTGACATCAGTCTTGGCGACTGATCCATACGTGCGAAACGGGATCCTTGTCACTAAACCTCAAGACTGAGGTGGCTTCGTGCCTAATGATGGGGTATAGCTTATGATAGGATCTAGATAGAAGTGAAAGATAATGAAAAAGTGCGAAATGAACGATTATGAACGATGATAAAAGATAATAATGATATTATTAAGATGTATGTATGTTGTGTGATCACGAACAAAAGTAAAAGAAAGGTTTTTACTAAAGGTAAAGTATTTTATTATTTAAAACTAGAACTCACTCAGCAACGCTGACTTTTTATGCATTTTCAGTTGGTAGGTAGCTTGTTGCTGAGGATGGCACGAGGTGAAGCTACTTGACGGGCAAAGACTGGCATCCATTTCATGCACGATAATGATGTTTTTTGTAATACAACTAAGTGATATTTTGTAATCTTTTAAACGACGATGATTACTTGGCAAATGTATTTATTAAAGCATGAAAATGGTTTTTGATGAATTATTCCGCTGCAATATTTTATTTACTTAATAAATCTTAATATGTTTTGATATAAATGAGGTTGTGATTGACCAACTGTGGGTTCCCGGGAACGGGCCTTACACTTTCAGATATTGTATATATATAAAAATTAAAATACAAAATATATATACAATGAGAACAAAATACAAAAGAGAAAAACAAACAAAAGGAGCAAAAAGAAGCCAAAAAGGCGATATAGGAATAAAAGATGCCAATGAGCACATTAATAAAAGATGTCATAGACATACATACTAAATGATAAATATTTTTCTTTTTGAGAATATGTTTCGACAAAGGAGGCAAAATCAAAAGATAGGCCATGTAAGTCCAACTTGGCATGTAAGTCCTAAACGTCTTGCGAGGGCAAAAACATAAGTCCGACTGGCTGTTAATAAGTCCTAAAACTTGTTAATATTCTGTGTTCAAAAACGTTTCTCGGCTAGTTATGCTCATAATAGTTATTATATTAGAAAAATAATTCTAAAAATACTCATCAGATGTGAAAGGTTTATGTCAAATTAGGGTGACTTGAAATCTCGAAAGTGTCTTGAAGTTGGATAAGGTTCTACAGGATTTTTGATTGTGGGACATACTGAAGACATATAATTTAATCAAAACATGATAAATATCACAGCTTATATGTCTAAGTAAACTTGAAGTCTAGGTTTAAACTGAACACAATATATTAGCAATCAACATAACCAGATCCATTTATAATAAAGCGATGATGGTAATGATCGATTTCTAAGAAATATGATCCTGTACTTGAAAATTTATCAAAAATAGTTAAGTAAATAATTAGTCAATATTGTTTGTTTACATATGTTTTTTTCTACTTGTTTCAATTTTATATTTTTTACAAAATTAAGGTGTTAGAATAATTGTAAACACTTAGTTAAACATAATCATTTTCATAACAATCAAATGGCTTAAAGGATAATTAAATTTTTGAAAATTGAAAATAAAAAGTTGAAAACTGAACTTGTCGCATGCGAAAAGTTCATCTATGCAAGAAGTTCAAAACAAATGCGAAATGTTCAACTAATGCGAAAAGTCTCAGTATGCGAGAACTCTGACTTCTCGCACAAGAAGTCAGAGTACTACATTGAGCGAAAGTCACACTATTCACACGACAACTTTCAGATTTTCTCTCTCAAATTTTAAGTGTCCAAACTAGTTTAACCATGATTAAGTGTCCACTGACTTGGATTGTGATTCCTTAGTGATTTACAAGGTATATAGATTATTTTGTTTAGATTTGAATGTGTTTATTACTTGACTGAAAGTTCAATATGACGAATACATGATAAATTAGACAATTAAACATGTTAAACCTTTAAAATAACTTAGGCAAAATCTAATAATCAAGTTTTAATGGTTGAACACTTTAAAATTAAACAATTGAAATTCTTAAATCGCACAGACTTTTTGCATGCAAAAAGTAATTTGAAAATGAACAGATGCGAGAACCTCAAATTTGCACAAAACTAGTCACATGAATTAACTTGTCGCACGAAAAGTTGACTTTCAATCAAAATAGAATCATGCGAAAACACAGCTTGTCGCGCGAAAAGTTAAAACTGAAACTCAGAGTCTTCGCGCGAGTAGTTGGTGTTTTCTAGCGAGAAGTTCATTTTTTCAAAAAATTTCTAAGTGTTAATTTTTGTTCTAAGTTTGAAATATTTTGTACTTATCAATTTTGTTTTATGTTCAGATGGCACGACCATTGGTTTTAATAAAAACCATAATGCAGTGGCATTTCTTGGAGGTGTACCGGATGATAAGGCTTTATTTAGATCACTTATTTGACGGGTTGAAGTCATCCCGGATTCATTATGCTATCACAGCAAATCGCACTATTTTCATAGAAGTTATAGATCAGTTTTGGAGACTGCTGTTAATGAGATTGATCAGGATGGTGAGCCATACATATCTGCCACTGTTAAGAGCAAGAGGATTATGATTTCAGCTGAAGTGATTAACAGTGTATTATTGCTTGAAGATCAGGCCAACCACTAGTGAAGATAGATGATGACATAGTAAGAGACTGCCTTAAGAGGATGGGATATGATGATAGATATCCATATCTTAAGAAGAAGTAACTTCCACTGTTTTGGAAGTACTTAATTCATATAGTTATCCATTGCCTTAGCATCTAAAAGCTGGCATGGATAGACTAAGTGCGGTGTTTGGATCACGGCTGATTTCTTTAGTTGATGAACTCCCTTTCAGCATATCCAAGGCAATCTTTGCTGAGTTACAGAAGAATGTGATAGCTACAGTGGTAAGAAGTTTGTAATGTACCCGAGATTATTCAGCTAATAGTGAATGCTGCTCATCCTGAGTTAGCAGTATCAACTCATCTACTTATGTTGTAATGGTGATGAAGAAGGATATTTTCACTTACCTTATGGGCTAGAGGAAATGCCTGGAATGGGGCTAATTTTGCAAACTTGGAAGGTTTGTTGAGGGTTTTCAAGCAGAGGCATAGCCACTGAGACTGAGACTCGTCATGATCAGAGAGATGATATTGCCGGTACTTCTACACAGTCTGCTCAAGAAGCACCTAGAGTTCTCAGGGTGCTAGAGGTACTGACATAGATGTAGAGATAGACTCGTGGTCTAGTTCTGGGAGTGAGACCGACAGTGATCAAATTGGGAATGTTCCATATGTACTGCAGGAAACATCCCAGAGTACGTGAAACACTGGAAAAACGTACTGCTGAGGGGCGAGAAAACTGGGGATAGTCCTCGTGGTAGGGGTAAAGGACGAGGCGTGTTAAGAAAACGTCAGACCCCTGTGACCATTGAGCCAATTGAGGAAGATATACCTATTCTGAGACCCAGTCATAGTAAGTGAGGCTACACCAACTGAGACTCCATCTAATATGCTACTACTACTGCTAACGTGTTGAGCACACCTCCTAGAGAACAGTGAATGAGAGACCATTTCTATGGAAGATTTCATCAACACTCCTCCTGAGCATAGACAAGGTGCTAGTACTTCGACTAGTTCACCTACACGTATCACACTTGATTACGTGTACGTAATTTAGAGAGAGTAATGTTGGAGAAGACAGATGATTGATGATTGTAGAGGCAATTGATTGAGAAGATGAGAGGATCAAGGGTCTTGAACATCAGCAAATGTTTATTTTAGCTATGTTTAGATCCTAGAGCAGAACTTAAGGGATCTCAACTCTCATGTGTCATCTCAGTCTACACAACACTGGACCATAGAAGTTGGAGAAACAAATGGACAACCATCTGCTGGTCCTGACACGGCTGAAGATCCTTTCCTGCTGAGATCCTATTCCTGCTACAGAGCATCCTTTGATCTATTATTCAAGAAGAGACAATGAGACTGCTGATGTTGATCAGAGTCACCAATCACTGATATTCATATGACTACTGGGATCAACCTGTAGTTTAGACTGGAAAGGCTTTTAGGAGCCTGACCATATGATGCCCATTCCTAACCCAGAAGACGAAGATGATAGTTTAGACTTGATAGGTTATGATTCAAGTGATGATGATGATGATAATGATGATGATGATGGGGATGATGATGGTGATGATGGTGATAATAATGAGGATGATGATGATGAAATGATGATGATGATATCAAGGGGGAGACACGGTGCAACTACTGGTACAGCTATTCATCGAGCACTGACAATGTCTTCGGACAAGTCCCGATGATCCAGTTGATTATACATCGTTAGACCTTGCTATTGAAGCTGCCTATGAAAGAGAATTTTACACATTCCAGCAAAAGATCATTGCTAAGGAGAAAGAAGAAGATTTTGGGATTTTTGATGATTTAGAAGAAGGCATAGAGTACACCGACATATTTGGAAATAGTATAAAGACTTGCTTTTAGATACATTGATTGAAGAGGAGAAATCATAGGAGAGCGAGCAATCAACAAATGACTAACGAGACGCTAATGTTACTGCTCAAAGTGTTGTGCGTCAGGTCGGGAACTTAACCGTTGCTGTTCCTCCTCCACAGCTTTCATTCATACACTGAGGCATTCCAAAACCTTTCATAAGGTACGTGTTGGACTCAACAAGTGCATTAATGATTAATGCATAAAAGGATGATGCTTGCCATAATCAAACATATAACAATATAATGTGTTCTTCTAACATCCAGACAATAATTTACTAACACATTAGCATCATTATCATTCATAACAAACACTAAAATCTGTTTTAATTTCTTTTTTGGACTTGTAGATAAAAGAAATTTTTGACAAGTATCCACAGTGGATGAGAAGCAGTTCACAGCGGATGATGGTCAACAATGCAGCGATGAAGATTTAAGTCTAAGTGTGTGCAGCGGATGAAGACATCCCACAGCGGATGAACAATAGACAACGGATACAAGTCCACAGCGGATGTTCATCCACAGCGGATGAACATCCACAGCAGATGTTCATCCACAGAGGATGAACATTCCATAGCTGACAACAATCAACACTGCACCGCGGATAAACAATCTTCTTCCACAGCTGAGGACCAAAACGTCCATAGCGGACGACCATCATCACAGCGGACAGCTTACAGACTTGGATTATTTTTATGTAATTTTCATTTACATAAGGGTAGTTTAGTAATTGTATATAGCTATATGTATAGGCTATAAATAGCATTCTACCCTAATCCTTTGTACACTTTGAATAATCATCAATCAAACAAATATTATCATCCAAGCACTAGCAATCACACAATCACACACAAACCTACACAACACTAATATCATAGCATCTATCATGGGTTTCCACACCATGGTTCATGTTTGTGATTATTATGAGATTTGAAAAGATCCTTGGGGAATCAACCTGTTCATGTTGAATATTGTACAAATATGTTCATGTTCAACATGTATTTAAGTTGATTACATCAGGTGGTATCAGAGCTTTGGCTTCAAATCATACATTGATTTTTGATCCTCTCAATCAACAAGATGATATAGTGGTTCATTAGCTTCAAACCATACATCCTTGAGCTGAAAAACACCATAACAACCTTCTCTCTTCTCACTCCAACATTCATATAACACTTAAAACATGATTTCTTAATCTGTTTTTGAGTGTTGTAAAGAAGATTTTGTGGATTTAAAGCTCTAAACATCATTCATACAAGATTTTCAAAACTGTTTCATCACAAAACTCTCTAAAACCTCGTCGGTTTCAAAGGGTTTCGGATAAACAATATACGGTTATTGTTCTATCTAGTTTTTATCAAACACACTGGGTTGAATACTTTGAATCTGTTCATTATATTTAAACATCACATTTTAGTTGTTTTTTCACTCACACAGACAATTATCTTCATTAAACAATAAACCGATTGTTGTTTTTGTTGAAATTATCTCAGCTGCCAAAAACCCTAGAACAAACCCAGGTTTTGATTTTGCAAAAACCTTCACAATCTACGGAGATCCTGTTGGTTCAATAGAAATTCAAAGAAGATCCAAAAATCTTCTTTTGAACTTTTTCAAAAAGTTACTTTTTGATCCAAAAAGTTCTGTTAAAAAACAATTTTAGTGTTTTTAGGGTTTTGACTTTCTATTGACCGTATTAATTAGAAAGTTGACATTTCTTTCAGAAATATTCATTTATTGTCATTGGATTTGAAAGTGACATATCATTGGATTTTAATTAATTAATTAATTTCCATTATTTGGTAATCTAATTAAAAAGGGTTTATCACAACAACAAATCCTAGAGACCTTAGGATTAACAAATTTAGCACCACTCTAAAATCAAACAAACAATTTAACTTAAAAACATTAAGTTAAAATTTTAATCGTGGCTGATGAAATTTCAGGAACAAACAGTGTCTAAAACCACCCAGACTAAAGAATAAGTCTGATTCAAGCAATGGAAGATCATGTTCAAACTGGATAATTTTTCAAGACCCTGATTTATGGACTTCTATAACTGAGGGTCCTTTCATTCCTCTGACTCTTGGACCTGATTACAACATACAGAAGCCTGTTAGCTTGAAAACATAGTTGGTGATGACCTCAAGAGGGTCAAAACAGACATGAAGGCATACCGTATACTAGCAATGACATCGCCTTTTGAATTTTTAACTCGTGTTGAAAATTTCAAAACAGCTCATGAATGTGGAAAGTTCTTCACACAATGTGTGAAGGAAGTGAAGAAATATCGGAAAGCAAGAAGAGAAACTGAGAACCCAATATGAAACTTTCCTCACATCCAGGGAGAATCCATCCCATAATAGCTACATAGATATGTCCAGTTAGTAAATGAAATGATTGTATATGACTGAAATATGAAGATGTTGAAATCAACAAGAAGATGTTGCACACGCTACCTGAGAGCTGGACTCAGTCAGTATCCTTGATGAAGGCAATATTGATTTGGAACCTTATCCCTGACTCACTAGTAGCCAAGGTTGAAGCTCTGGAAATGGATGAAAAATCCAGAAATAACAATCACATTAGACATGTAAGGCTTACAAATTCAAGGAACCACAACAACAGACAGTGCATTTTGACAAGCACTGGAGAAGAAGGAGATGAAGATTTTTAGACTCGAGTGATACATCATTCTTCTCAGCACCTGAATTATCTAGCAACAACATAATCTAAAAAGACTGGTGTGCATGCTTCACATGAAGCACACCTCAGAGTAAACAACATCCACATACCTCTTGCTCAAACAACAAGCCAAACCCTCAACCACAACATACCTAGCCTTGAAAAGCCAATGGATGCTCTTACTATAATCCTGCAAAGTGAAGAGCAAAAGGCAGCTTATGTAGCCTTTTCTACGAGCTTTTAAAGCATTTTTAGGTGCAAGTCTAACACCATCACAGATCATTCAGCAAATTTGGATGAACTTCCACCAGATATGGTAGAAGAAATGGATCTTCAATGGTCTATTGCTATGATTGCATATAGATCTAAAAGTTCTGCAAAGAAATCGGGATATAACACTGACAGGAAACCAGGATTGGTTTTGATAAGACAAAAGTGAGGTGCTATAA
>CM046426.1:21976690-22009190 GCA_025506505.1 Flaveria sonorensis
TTTTATTTTGAGGCTATGCCTTATATGGTATCTCATGAATTTGGTTGATGTAACTCATCTTCCGATAATAATCGTTTATACCACAACAAGCACCAAGAAACTTAAAAATGGGTTTAAGTGATTTATATTACTTGGCATTGTCGTCTGGGGCATATAAAAAAGAATTGGATTCAAACACTTTAAGAGATGGTCTTTTGGAAACAATGAAAATAGGTCATTTAATAAGTGTGAATCTTGTTTACAAGGAAAGATGACCAAGTTGCCTTTAGTGGTACTAACGACAAGGGCAAAGGATTTATTAGGAATCATACATTCGATGTATGTGGTCCTTTTAAGACAATGACAAGGAATGGTGAGAGATACTTCATTACCTTATCGACGATAATAGTCGTATGGTTTTGTGTACTTGTTGACACAACAAACATGAAGCTTTTGAAATGTTAAAAATCTTTAAGAATGAAGTAGAAATCAACTCAATAAAACAATCAAAGTTCTTCATTCAGATAGAGGAGGGAATACCTGAGTGATGCTTTTCAAGATCATCTTATGAGTTGTGGGATTGTCTCACAACTTACTCCACCCGGAACACCGCAACATAATGGGTGTGTCTGAAAGGAGAAACCGAACCTTATTGGATATGGTTCGATCTATGATGGCTAGAAGCTCACTACCTCTATCATTTTGGGGTTTCGCATTGCTCTCCGTGGCTCGTATTTGAATATGGCCCCAATCAAGAAAGTGGATACGACACCTTTTGAAATATGGCATGTAAGAGTTCCATCACTATCATATTAAAGGTATGGGGTTGTGAAGCTTATGTGAAGCAGAACACCCAAAACAAGTTAGAAAGTCGATCCATTAAGTGTATATTTGTTGGATATCCCAAAGACTGTATGGGATATTACTTCTTTAATCCAACCGAGCAAAAGGTATTTATTGCTAGAAAGGCTGAGTTCTTGGAAACTAAGTTTCTTATGGAAGAAACGACATATAGAACAGTGGAAATTGATGAGGATCAAGAACCACAAGCCAATACACGTTTGGTTGAAATTAGCGATCAACAAGAGTTGTTGATAATGATCAAATGGTTGATCAATACACACAAAACATTCGCAGATCTGGTAGAATTAGCATTTCACCTGAAAGACATGAATTTTTCATGAATGGATGCTATGTGGTTGACTCGGATGAACCAACTACATACCATGATGCAATGTCCAATTCGGATTGTGACAAATGGCTAGAAGCCATGAACGTTGAGATGCAATCCATGTATGACAACCAAGTATGTGGAATTGGTTGAACCACCACTTAACTCCAAACTGGTTGGATGTAAGTGGGTTTTCAAGAAGAAAACCGATATGCATGGAAACTTGGATACTTATAAAGCAAGACTTGTAGCAAAAGGTTTCACTCAAACTCAATGGTTGATTATGATGAAACATTCTGCCTTTGGCAATGCTAAAGTCAATTAGGATATTATTTTCATAGCTGCATATTATGACTATGAGATTTGGCAAATGGATGTCAAAACCGCTTTCCTTAATGGACATCTCAGAAGAGACAGTCTATATGGTTCAGCCTGATGGTTTTGTCGATCCAAAACATCCTAATAAAGTATGCAAGTTAAAGAAATCAATCTACGGATTGAAACAAGCATCGAGAAGTTGGAATCAATGTTTTGATGAAGAGATCAAGAAATTTGGATTCATTAAGAACGCTGATGAAGCTTGTGTGTATAAAAAGGCTAGTGGGAGCATTATCACATTCTTAGTATTGTATGTTGATGACATACTATTATTGGAAATGATGTTCCAACCATGGAAGGTGTTAAAGCTGGCTTGGAAGCTGCTTTTCCATAAAGAAATGGTGGTGAAGCTTGGAATAAAGATCTATAGGGATAGATCAAGATGGTTGATAGGTTTAAACCAAAGTGCATACATTGATAAATCTTGAAAAGGTTCAAGATGGAAAACTCTAAGAAAGGTATGGTACCTATTCAAAGAGGGAAATATTGAGTACATCTCAATGTCCGAACTCAAAGGATGAGCAAGAAAGAATGAAGGAAATCCCATATGCATCTGCTATAGGATCCATCATGTATGCAATGATATGCACTAGACCGGACGTGTCATGCGCATTAAGCATGACAAGTAAATATCAACAGAATCCAGGTAATAGCCATTGGATGGCTGTTAAAAGTATATTGAAATACCTTAGGAGGACTAAGGGTATGTTTCTAATATATGGATTGGTGAGGAGGAGCTCGTTGTAAAAGGTTACACGAATGCGAGCTTCCAGACTGATCGAGATATCACAATCGGGGTATGTCTTCATTATGAATGGAGGGGCAGTGTCCTGGAAGAGCTCGAGCGGACAGGTACATGGTAGCATTGTCCACTACAGAATCCGAATACATCACCGCTTCATTGGCAGCTCAAGAGGCTGCATGGTTTAAGAAATTTATTGCCGATCTAGGGTAGTCTTTACCATTCAAGACCCCCTAGATCTTTTGTGATAACGAGGGTGCGATTGCTCAAATCAAGGAACTCCGTGCACATCAAAATACAAGGCACATTAAGCGAAGATTCAACTACATAAGGGATGAAGTTGAAAGGGAAAGATATGTATTCACAAAGTTCACACAGATCAAAATATTATGGATCCACTCACAAAGCTCCTTGAAAGGGCAAAGCATGAGAGTCATACTTATGCCTTAGGACTTCGATGTTTCTAGTGGTTGGATTTGATCTGTTTGTATTTTAACTTTGGAACGAATGTAATACTAACTCTTTGTATAAATTATGACATTTTGAGTTATGTTCCATTTTAGCATGTTTACATCCATGAATATGTTTATTATTCTAAATGTACGTAGTCGGTTATATTGTGGGAACAAATATGAATGTAAGACTATTATGAACATGGATTGGTAGATATTCATAAGGTATGAATATAGAGCAAAAGGTTGCTACCAAGGTTCATAGATATTGTGGGATACAAATATTGGACTGACCCGCTCTCAAATGTTACTGCATGAATTTTATAATTGATCATAAGTAAAATTGAGTAAAGGCGAATATCATATAGTGTCATCTGACCTGAGATACATATGGGTTTTGATATTCACCAAATATATACCTTGATCTAGTTCTTCACTGTTCTGAAATAATGGACAATACACAAGGCTATGTTCAGGTGTGATACAAGGTGATTGTGATAAACGTATGTAGTTAAGATGGGATTGTTCCTCTTATTCGTTGAGAGTATGATGTCTAAGGCCTGATAAAGTTAAATCAACAGGGAATGATCATTCTCTGTCCCTGGATTGAACATGACATCTGAAACAAAAGGATATATGATTGGATTCACCTAAATCAGTTCAAGTAAGGGACTTGAAAGGAATGATGTTATTGAATGGCACTTAGTCATGCATATTAGGGGTAGTAAACCGTTGTTAGGCGGTATTTGCTACTTGCATCAGTCCTCTATGTATCTTGTGCAAGTGGGAGATTGATGGAAATGATCTGCCCAAAATACATATGAATTGATGTGGCTAGTATGTCATGATCCAAGTCGGGTCATACCCAATAACGAGCTAGACAAACACCAAAGATATTTGTTTTATGATATGATCATATAAATAATATTAACACTTAGAATATTTGGAAATTGGGTTTCCAAACATTTACACTTGTGTTGTATATAAATTATATGAATAATTTATTTCAAAGAGAGAGGAATATTAATTCATCCGCATTCATTTTACACAACCGCATTTGATGTGGTTGAACAAATGCAGATGATGTTTACTCACCCGCATTCGTTTAACACAGCTGCATTTGATGTGGTTGGACAAATGCGGATGATGTTTACTCATCCGCATTTACAAATGCTGGTGAACAAACCCTTCCGCATTTGTTTTGGAACAAATGCGGATGAGCATTTCTGGAAATCCTGATGGAAACATACATCCGCATTAGCAAATGCGGATGACCATTTGCAAATGCGGACGAATTACTTCACCCGCATTTACAAATGCTGGAGAACAACTTCATCCGCATTAACTAATGCGGGTGTTGTTCTGAGAAATGCGGATGAGTTAAGGGCTGGGCCCCACCCACTTTTCTCTCTCTGAACTTTATGTTTCCAAGGACATGCAATATAAGATGGCTTGCAGATCTCTCTCTAGACTTACGACGTGAGAACACGAAAAGTGTAAGAACCTTTTTTTCTCTCGATCGGTTTAGAGAAATAAAAAGGGGAGTTGTATAAGTGAAAATCCTAGCAAATGGTGTTCTTGTTGGTGGCTCGTAGGTAGACCAGCTTGAGGCTTCTTGCTTTAGGAGCTGCCATCCTCGTTCACCTCCTGCCGACCTCATTGTTGAAGGTAGTTCTTCGTACCTTCTATGGTGTTTGTAAGCATGATTTTATATATCGATCCATATGGGTTTTGACTGATTTATATTAAAAATGTTTTATATATAAATTAGCTCACTGTAACAAGTTTAAAATTATATATATATTCCGCCGCGTTCTTCTATTTTATAAGGATAAAATAGATCTGTTTAACTTGTGAAAAACCTTCAGTTATCACCACGTCACATGACTTTCCGCTGTGATTTTCGGGGTGTGACATCAGTCTTGGCGACTGATCCATACGTGCAAAACGGGATCCTTGTCACTTAACCTCAAGACTGAGGTGGCTTCGTGCCTAATGATGGGGTTAGCTTATGATAGGATCTAGATAGCAGTGAAAGATAATGAAAAAGTGCAAACGAATGATTATGAACGATGTTAAAAGATAATAATGATATTATCAAGATGTATGTATGTTGTGTGATCACGAATAAAAGTAAAAGAAAGGTTTTTACTAAAGGTAAAGTATTTTATTATTTAAAACTAGAACTCACTCAGCAACGCTGACTTTTATGCATTTTCAGTTGGCAGGTAGCTTGTTGCTGAGGATGGCACGAGGGTGAAGCTACTTGGCGGGCAAAGACTGGCATCCATTTCATGCACGATAATGATGTTGTTGTAAATAAACTAAGTGATATTTTGTAATCTTTTAAACGACGATGTATTACTTGGCAAATGTATTTATTAAAGCATGAAAATGGTTTTTGATGAATTATTCCGCTGCAATATTTTATTTACTTAATAAATCTTAATATGTTTTGATATAAAATGAGGTTGTGATTGACCAACTGTGGGGTTCCCGGGAACGGGGCCTTACACTTTCAGATATTGTATATATATAAAAAATTAAAATACAAATATATATATACAATGAGAACAAAATACAAAAGAGAAAAAAAAAAAGGAGCAAAAAGAAGCCAAAAAGGCCATATAGGAATAAAAGATGCCAATGAGCACATTAATAAAAGATATGTCATAGACATACATACTAAATGATAAATATTTTTCTTTTTGAGAATATGTTTCGACAAAGGAGGAGGAAAATCAAAAGATAGGCCATGTAAGTCCAACTTGGCATGTAAGTCCTAAACGTCTTGCGAGGGCAAAAACATAAGTCCGACTGGCTGTTAATAAGTCCTAAAACTTGTTAAATATGTGTTCAAAAACGTTTCTCGGGCTAGTTATCTCATAATAGTTATTATATTAGAAAAATAATTCTAAAAATGCTCATCAGATGTGAAAGGTTTATGTCAAATTAGGGTGACTTGAAATCTCGAAAGTGTCTTGAAGTTGGATAACGTTCTACAGGATTTTGATTGTGGACATACTGAAGATATAATTTAATCAAACATGATAAATATCACAGCTTATGTGTCTAAGTAAACTTGAAGTCTAGGTTTAAACTGAACACAATATATTAGCAATCAACATAACCAGATCCATTTATAATAAAGCTGGATGATGGTAATGATTGATTTCTAAGAAATATGATCCTGTATTTGAAAATTTATCAAAAATAGTTAAGTAAATAATTAGTCAATATTGTTTGTTTACATATGTTTTTTCTACTTTTTCAATTTTATATTTTTTACAAAATTAGGGTGTTAGAATAATTGTAAACACTTAGTTAAACATAATCATTTTCATAACAAATCAAATGGCTTAAAGGATAATTAAATTTTGAAAATTTGAAAAATAAAAAGTTGAAAACTGAACTTGTCACATGCGAAAAGTTCATCTAATGCAAGAAGTTCAAAACAAATGCGAAATGTTCAACTAATGCGAAAAGTCTCAGTATGCGAGAACTCTGACTTCTCGCACAAGAAGTCAGAGTACTACAGTTGAGCGAAAGTCACACTATTCACACGACAACTTTCAGATTTTCTCTCTCAAAATTTTAAGTGTCAAAACCAGTTTAACCGTGATTATAGTGTCCACTAACTTGGATTGTGATTCCTTAGTGATTTACAAGGTATAGATGATTTTGTTTAGATTTGAATGTATTTATTACTTGACTGAAAGTTCATATGACGAATACATGATAAATTAGACAAATTAAACATGTTAAACCTTTAAAATGACTTAGGCAACATCTAATAATCAAGTTTTAATGGTTGAAACACTTTAAAATTAAACAATTGAAATTCTGAAATCGCACAGACTTTTTGCATGCAAAAAGTAATTTGAAAATGAACAGATGCGAGAACCTCAAATTTGCACAAAACTAGTCACATGAAATTAACTTGTCGCACGAAAATTTGACTTTCAATCAAAATAGAATCATGCGAAAACACAGCTTGTCGCGCGAAAAGTTAAAACTGAAACTCAGAGTCTTCGCGCGAGTAGTTGGTGTTTTCTAGCGAGAAGTTCATTTTTTTCAAAAAATTTTCTAAGTGTTAATTTTTGTTCTAAGTTTGAAATATTTTGTACTTATCAATTTTGTTTTATGTTTCAGATGGCACGACCATTGGTTTAATAAAAACCATATGCAGTGGCATTTCTTGGAGGTGTACCGGATGATAAGGCTTTATTTAGATCACTTATTGACGGGTTGAAGTCATCCCGGATTCATTATGCTATCATAGCAAATCGCACTATTTTCATAGAAGTTATAGATCAGTTTTGGGAGACTACTGTTAATGAGATTGATCAGGATGGTGAGCCATACATATCTGCCACTGTTAAGAGCAAGAGGATAGTGATTTCAGCTGAAGTTATTAACAGTGTATTATTACTTGAAGATCAGGCCAAACACTAGTGAAGATAGATGATGACATAGTAAGAGACTGCCTTAAGAGGATGGGATATGATCATAGATATCCATATCTTAAGAAGAAGTATCTTCCACTGTTTTGGAAGTACTTAATTCATATAGTTATCCATTGCCTTAGCAATCTAAAAGCTGGCATGGATAGACTAAGTGCGGTGTTTGGATCACTGCTGATTTCTTTAGTTGATGAACCCCTTTCAGCATATCCAAGGCAATCTTTGCTGAGTTACAGAAGAATGTGATAGCTACAGTGGGTAAGAAGTTTGTAATGTACCCGAGATTTATTCAGCTAATAGTGAATGCTGCTCATCCTGAGTTAGCAGTATCAACTCATCTACTTATGCTGTAATGGTGATGAAGAAGGATATTTTCACTTACCTTATGGGAGCTAGAGGAAATGCCTGGAATGGGGCTAATTTTGCCAAACTTGGAAGGTTTGTTGAGGGTTTTCAAGCAGAGGCATAGCCACATGAGATTGAGACTCGTCATGATCAGAGAGATGATATTGCCGGTACTTCTACACAGTCTGCTCAAGAAGCACCTAAGAGTTCTCAGGGTGCTAGTAGAGGTACTGACATAGATGTAGAGATAGACTCGTGGTCTAGTTCTGGGAGTGAGACCGACAGTGATCAAATTGGGAATGTTCCATATGTACTGCAGGAACGTCCCAGAGTACGTGAAACACTGGAAAACGTACTGCTGAGGGCAAGAAGAACTGGGGATAGTCCTCGTGGTAGGGGTAAAGGACGAGGGTGTTAAGAAAATGTCAGACCCCTGTGACCATTGAGCCAATTGAGGAAGATTAACTATTTCTGAGACTTCAGTCATAGTAAGTGAGGCTACACCAACTGAGACTCCATCTAATATGCCTACTACTACTGCTAACGTGTTGAGCACACCTCCTAGAGAACAAGTGAATGAGGAGACCATTTGTATGGAAGATTTCATCAACACTCGTCCTGAGCATAGACAAGGTGCTAGTACTTCGACTAGTTCACCTACACGTATCACACTTGATTAACGTGTACGTAATTTAGAGAGAGTAATGTTGGAGAAGACACAGATGATTGATGAGTTGTAGGGTCATTGATTGATTGAGAAGGATGAGAGGATCAAGGGTCTTGAACATCAGCAAATGTTTATTTTAGCTATGTTTAGATCCTAGAGCAGAACTTAAGGGATCTCAACTCTCATGTGTCATCAGTCTACACAACACTGGACCATAGAAGTTGGAGAAACAAATGGACAACATCTGCTGGTCCTGACACTGCTGAAATCCTATCCTGCTGAAGATCCTATTCCTGCTACAGAGCATCCTGTTGATCTATTGTTCAGAAGAGACAACAGAGACTGCTGATGTTGATCAAGAGTCACCAATCACTGATATTCATATGACTACTGGGATCAACCTGTAGTTTAGACTGGAAAGGCTTTTATGGAGCCTGAACATATGATGCCCATTCCTAACCCAGAAGACGAAGATGATAGTTTAGACTTGATAGGTTATGATTCAAGTGATGATGATGATGATAATGATGATGATGATGGGGATGATGATGGTGATGATGGTGATAATAATGAGGATGATGATGATGGAAATGATGATGTTGATGATCAAGGGGGAGACACGGGTGCAACTACTGGTACAACTAGTTCATCGAGCACTGACAATGTCTTCGGACCAAGTCCCGATGATCCAGTTGATTATACATCGTTAGACCTTGCTATTGAAGTGCCTATGAAAGAGATTTTACACATTCCAGCAAAAGATCATTGCTAAGAGAAAGAAAGAAGATTTTGGGATTTTTGATGATTTAGAAGAAGGCATAGAGTACACCGACATATTTGGAAATAGTATTAAGACTTGCTTTTAGATACATGATTGAAGGGGAGAAATCGTAGGAGAGTCGAGCAATCAACAAATGACTAACGAGACAGCTAATGTTACTGCTCAAAGTGTTGTGCGTCAGGTCGGGAACTTAACCGTTGCTGCTCCTCCTCCACCAGCTTTCATTCATACACTGAGGCATTCCAAACCTTTCATAAGGTACGGGTTGGACTCAACAAGTGCATTAATGATTAATGCATAAAAGGATGATGCTTGCCATAATCAAACATATAACAAATATAATGTGTTCTAACATCCAGACAATAATTTACTAACACATTAGCATCATTATCATTCATCACACAAACACTAAAATTGTTTTAATTTCTTTTTTGGACTTGTAGATAAAAGAAATTTTGACAAGTATCCACAACGGATGAGAAGCAGTTCACAGCGGATGATGGTCAACATGCAGGATGAAGATTTAAGTCTAAGTGTGTGCAGCGGATGAAGACATCCCACAGCGGATGAACAATAGACAACGGATACAAGTCCACAGCGGATGTTCATCCACAACGGATGAACATTCCACAGCAGATGTTCATCCACAGGGATGAACATTCCATAGCTAACAACAATCAACACTGCACCGCGGATAAACAATCTTCTTCCACAGCTGATGACCAAAACATCCATAGCGGACGACCAATCATCACAGCGGACAGCTTACAGACTTGGGATTATTTTTTATGTATTTTCATTTACATAAGGGTAGTTTAGTAATTGTATATAGCTATGTGTATAGGCTATAAATAGCATTCTACCCTAATCCTTGTACACTTTTGAATAATCAATCAATCAAACAAATATTATCATCCAAGCACTAGCAATCCACAATCAACACACAAACCTACACAACACTAATATCATAGCATCTATCATGGGTTTCCACACATGGTTTCATGTTTGTTGATTATTTGAGATTTGAAAAGATCCTTGGGGGAATCAACCTGTTCATGTTGAATATTGTACAAATATGTTCATGTTCAACATGTATTTAAGTTGATTACATCAGGTGGTATCAGAGCTTTGGCTCAAATCATACATTGATTTTTGATCCTCTCAATCAACAAGATGATATAGTGGTCATTAGCTTCAAACCATACATCCTTGAGCTGAAAACACCATAACAACCTTCTTCTACTCCAAACATTCATATAACACTTAAAACATGATTTCTTAATCTGTTTTTGAGTATTGTAAAGAAGATTTTGTGGATTTAAATCTCTAAACGTCATTCATACAAGATTTTCAAACGTGTTCATCACAAAAACTCTCTAAAACCTTGTCGGTTTCAAAGGGTTTCGGATAAACAATATACGTTATTGTTCTATCTAGTTTTTATCAAACAAACACTGGGTTGAATACTTTGAATCTGTTCATTATATTTAAACATCACTTTTAGTTGTTTTTCACTCAACACAGACAATTAATCTTCATTAAACATTAACCGATTGTTGTTTTTGTTGAAATTATCTCAGCGCCACAAACCCTAGAACAAACCCTAGGTTTTGATTTTGCAAAAACCTTCACAATCTACGGAGATCCTGGTGGTTCAATAGAAAATTCAAAGAAGATCCAAAATCTTTTTTGAACTTTTTCAAAAAGTTACTTTTTGATCCAAAAAGTAACCTGTTAAAAAACAATTTAGTGTTTTAGGGTTTTGACTTTCTATTGACCGTATTAATTAGAAAGTTGACATTTCTTTCACAGAATATTCATTTATTGTCATTGGATTGAAAGTGACATATCATGGGATTTAATTATTAATTAATTTCCATTATTTGGTAAATCTAATTAAAAAGGGTTTATCAACAACAAACAAATCCTAGAGACCTTAGGATTAAACAAATTTAGCACCACTCTAAAATCAAACAAACAAATTTAACTTAAAACATTAAGTTAAATTTTTAATCGTGGCTGATGAAATTTCAGGAACAAACAGTGGTCTAAAACCACCCAGACTAAAGAATAAGTCTGACTTCAAGCAATGGAAGATCATGTTCAGGAACTGGATAATTTTCAAGACCCTGATTTATGGACTTCTATAACAGAGGGTCCTTTCATTCCTCTGACTCTTGGACCTGATTACAACATACAGAAGCCTGTTAGTTGAAAAACATAGCTGGTGATGACTCAAGAGGGTCAAAACAGACATGAAGGCATACCGTATAACTAGCAATGACATAGCCTTTTGAAATTTTAAATCGTTTGAAAATTTCAAAACAGCTCATGAATTGTGGAAAGTTCTTCACACAATGTGTAAAGGAAGTGAAGAAAATACCAGAAAGCAAGAAAGAGAACTGAGAACCCATATGAAACTTTCCATCACATCCAGGGAGAATCCATCCCACAATAGCTACATAGATATGCCAGTTAGTAAATGAAATGATTGTATATGGACTGAAATATGAAGATGTTGAAATCAACAAGAAGATGTTGCACACGCTACCTGAGAGCTGGACTCAGTCAGTATCCTTGATGAAGGCAATATTGGATTGGAAGCCTTATCCCTTGACCTCACTAGTAGCCAAGGTTGAAGCTCTGGAAATGGATGAAAAATCCAGAAATAACAATCACATCAGACATGTAGGCTTACAAATTCAAGGAACCACAACAAATAGATAGTGCATTTCTGAGAAACACTGGAGAGAAGAAAATGAAGAATTTTTAGACTCCAGTGATACATCATTCTTCTCAGCACCTGAATTATCTAGCAACAAACATAAGTCTAAAAAGACTGGTGTGCATGCTTCACATGAAGCAACACCTCAGAGTAAACAACATCCACATACCTCTAGCTCAAACAAACAGCCAAAACCTCAAACCAAACAACATACATAGCCTTGAAAAGCCAATGGATGCTCTTACTATAATCTTGCAAAGTGAAGAGCAAAAGGCAGCATATGTACCTTTTCTACAAGCTTTAAGCATTTTTAGGTGCAAGTCTAACACCATCACAGATCATTCAGCAAGATTGGATGAACTTCCACCAGATATGGTAGAAGAAATGGATCTTCAATGGTCTATTGCTATGATTGCATATAGATCTAAAAGGTTCTGCAAAGAAATCAGGATTTAACACGGACAAGAAAACCAGGATTGGTTTTGATAAGACAAAAGTGAGGTGCTATAATTGTCAACTCTATAGACACTTTTCAAGAGATGTCAACAGCTAAGAGTTGACAAAACACACATCAGGCACAAACATCCAGTGGTATCATTCTAATAGACAGGTGCCACCTCCAATCAGCATTCCAGCTGCACAACCCCACCAAAAATCACACAGTACAGTCCAAATCATCATTCAAAATCTTCTACAATGATAATCAAATAAGATGGTGAATGTGACTGGAGCCTGTATGAGGCTGAAATTCCATCTCAGATCATGCCCTTACGCAGATATTAAAGATAAAATATCAGACATCCGAAAGAGGTAAAGGAGCACCTCTGCATGCAGACATGTATTAATGCGGCAACAGATAAAGAGAGCATGCAAACAAACTTTCGAAGAAAGTTATAGAAACAAACATTTTAAATGAAAGTTTAAAATCAGAACATAAACAATATGCAACCAAAATACTTCATTACAAAATGACTTAGATAAACTAATGTCTGAGAAATTAACACTAGCTGCTCAAGTTGAGCAGCTCTCTGCATCATTGACCGAATCAAAAGCATTGCATGCTGAAACTGAAGTAAAACTTTAGAAGTTTCAGGTAAGCAACAAGAAGTTCAAAGAACTTCTTGCCCAACAAAGGGTATTCAAAGACTCGTCAGGTTTAGGATATAACAAGGTCAGCCCACCTTACAATGATAATTATATTCCTTTACCTGACTTAATAACCAACAAACAGGATGAATCTCCTGACACTCATGAAAAGACTGATGATTCCAAACAATCATCATCATCATCATCAAAATCACCATTAACATCAAAATTACCTTTCATAAAATTTGTTAAAAGTTCAGTAGCACCACAAATCAAATCAACTAACTTTTATCAAGGAGGAGAATAATGAATTTGAAGAACAAACAACAGATGATGATGAAGATGATTTATTGGATGATGATCCATCTCAGCCAATTACTGAAACTCAAAAGGTTTCAAGCGTGGCTGATACATCAAACAAACAAACGAAACAGATTAAAGGATTTTGATATCTGTTCTGGTGGAAAGAAAACTGTAACTTCCACTGTCTCTCCCAAATAGGTAAATAAAGGGAAAGGCAAAGCCACAATTCAGCCAAAACAACAAATAGTAACTTTTGAAATTCCCTCAAAATCAAATTTGAAGACAAAATTACTAACAAACAAACAAAATCAGAGTTACCATATTGTGAGTGGTGTGATCAATACACACACTCCATTGAAAAATGCAAGTATGGTAAATACTGTAAGTACTGTAACATGAATAATCACAGTACTAAAACATGCCATTTTCACAACTATTGTTCAATTTTTGAAAGAAATAACACAGCACAGCAAATTGCTTTTTCAATATAAAAAAATAAAAAGCAAAACAAACAGGCTCAAGTTGAGAAATCAACTGAGAAACAAACAAGTGTTCAAATTAAGAATAAAGGAGGAGTTCCAAGACAAACTCCTCACCAAAAAGTTGTTTTAAACAGTGATAAAACATTTTATGACAACTTTTAAACAACCAACAAGGAGACATAAGTCTCAAAACAGACAGTCACCAGACATTAACTCTCAAAGGAGAAGGGCTCAAAGTACTTCTCCTGATAGAGCTAAAAACAATCAAATGAAAACTAGTGTACCTAGAATTCCTAAACCAGCAGATAATGCCATTCTAGAAGAAATTTACGTCGTAAGGAAAGACGGAAAAACCAAGACCATCATGGCTTGGGTTGCACCAAACTAACTAATTTCTTTTCTTTTGTAGGGACATCAAAGAAGGCCTGACAATAATTGGTATGTTGATAGTGGATGCTCCCAACATATGACTGGTAACTGTTCTGTCCTTTGGGATTTTAAGAGCAAACATGGAGGTAATGTTGCCTCTGTAGGAGACAAGATAGGTGGGAAGATAACTGGGGAAGGAACAGTAACTAATGGGTTGATTAGCTTTGAGAATGTCAACTACTGCTCTAATCTTCAGTTCAATCTTCTAAGCGTATCCCAAATATGCAACAAAGGATATGCCACCTTATTTGACTCCAACAATTGCTACATCCTCAAGACGGGGTTTCAAATTCCAGAAGACTATATCCTTTTGAAAACTCCCGTCATAACAATACATACATTGTGATATGAATACTATTTCAGCATCAACCCTGAAAACTTGTTTATTATCAAAAGCATCAGAAGATGTTTCCCAATTATGGCACAGACGATTAGGACACTCTAACTTTAACAGAATGAACCAACTTGTAAAAGGTGATCTAGTAATAGGTTTACCACAAAAGAATTCTTCTGTACAGACCACTGCATAGCATTTCTGGAAGGCAAATAACATAGAGTGTCCCATAAGTCAAAATTGGTAAACTCTAATAACACACCACTCAAATTTTTCACATGGACCTATTTGGCCCAACAAACATCCTAAGCACGGGAAAGAAGCAATACTGTCTTGTTATAGTAGATGACTATACAGATTCACATGGGTTTTCTTTCTACTACACAAGTCAGAAACAAGCAAACATAAAGAGTTGGCAACATCTCCTTAGGGGGAGTATTGTTGGACTCAACAAGTGCATTAATGATTAATGCATAAAGGATGATGCTTGCCATAATCAAACATATAACAAACATAAGTGTTCTAACATCCAAACAATCATTTACTAACACATTAGCATCATTATCATAACAAACACTAACTATTTTTGTTAAAATTTCTTTTTCAAAATTGTAAATAAAAGAAATTTTTGACAAGTATCCATAGCGGATGAGAAGCAGTTCACAGCGGATGATGGTCACACGCAGCAGATGAAGATTTAAGTCTAAATGTGTGCAGCGGATGAAGACATCCCACAACGGGATGAACAACAGACAACGGATACAAGTCCACAGCGGATGTTTCAACACGGTCGATGAACATTCCATAGCTGACAACAATCAACATGCACAATGGAATAAACAATCTTCTCCACAACAGATGACCAAAACATCCACAGCGGACGACCAATCATCATAGCAGACACTTATAGACTTGGGATTTTTTTTTATGTAATTTTCATTTACATAAGGGTAGTTTAGTAATTGTATATAGCTATGTGTATAGGCTATATATAGCATTCTACCTTAATCCTTTGTAAGCTTTTGAACAATCAATCAATCAAACAAATATTATCATCCAAGCACTAGCAATCACACAATCACACACAAACCTACACAACACTAATATCATAGCATCTATCATGGGTTTGCGTACCATGGTTCATGTTTGGTGATTATTGAGAGATTTGAAAAGATCCTTGGGAATCAACCTATTCATGTGAATATTGTTCTAATATGTTCATGTTCAACGTGTGTTTAAGTTGATTTCATCATACGGGAACTTAGAACTATTATTAGCTGGGGCTTACAATACAAATAAAAAGATGTATGTAGTGAAGAGAAAGGGTGGAGCTATCGAGTACTTCCAAGACGAACATGACTTCATACTCTAAGAGCATCAGATTTATATGCCATGGGTCGTGTTCTATTTATTAACCCATTAACTATAGCAAGCCAATGGATTAGAAATATGATTTGGAAACAAAGCAAGACAACTTCAAAGACTTTAAGACTGCCAAAGTAAAGTAATTAAAGATGAGTCCGAATAGATCCAAACTCAAACAAAGGATGAAGATTCGAGTGTGTATGTAAGGCCCCGTTTCCGGAACGCTTACATCTGGCCATCATCGCACATAAAACATAGAACATATATTTACATTTGCTAAAACA
Source organism: Flaveria sonorensis (assembly GCA_025506505.1). Classification (NCBI taxonomy): domain Eukaryota; kingdom Viridiplantae; phylum Streptophyta; class Magnoliopsida; order Asterales; family Asteraceae; genus Flaveria; species Flaveria sonorensis. The sequence goes on from CM046426.1 coordinate 21,992,677, forward strand.
TGCAGCGGAATACTGAACAAACCATTTTATATTAATGACCACTTTTGCAAGGCAATACAATCATTGTTATCCATTACAAAAATCTCATTGTTTTCATTACATTACAAAAATGTCATTTGTCGTGAAATGGATGCCATCCCAAAATACCAAGTAGCTGCCCCGTGCCATCCTCAGCAACGTTACCTGCCAATTGGAAATTACATAAAAGTCACGTTGCTGAGTGAGTTCTAGTTTTATAAATAAAATACTTTTCTTTCGTTTAAAATCGTACTTTACTTTCGTAAGCGATCATACATCATACGTACAAATAGATAATCTCATATTATTATCATCATCAACTTACATTCATTCATCTCTTTCTTATCGTACATTCATTCGATCATTATTACTTTCACTTCTCTATGCTCCAGGCTAATGCCTCGAGCTATACCCCAAACATCATGCACAAGGCGGGTACTGGACCGAAGACTATAAATAGAGTTCAAACATCATGCCCGAGGCGGGCCCAGCATCGGGGTATCATCATTTGGACCATGCCATGTGCTATACCCAAACATCATGCACAAGGCGGGTACGGGCCGAAGACTATAAATAGACTTCAAACATCATGCAAAAGGCGAGCCCAGCATCGGGGTAAGCGACAATGGTCCCATACGTAAGGTCAGTCACAAAGACTAGACCCCAGTGTGCGGGTTCTAGGGTAGCTAACCCACACACCGTTAAGCTAACACCCTTCATTGGGTGTGAACCTCCTTACAGTGCTTGCAAGACTTTTCTTACTTCTGATCGTTCATTAATGCATGCATTCATTCTTTCGTACATCTCTTAGTTATCTTCAACTTTCGTTAAGTACTACTTTACATAAGCATATTCATACGTCATAGCACGTAAGGTCACGACATAAACATAACATGAAACAACATCATCACAACAGCATACAAAGCATGCAAATTGTAAACAAGGGCACTCCCCCATAAACCTCCATTCTTAACACTTAAGCTCTACATCCAAAATCTCAGAAAATTCAGTCCCCTTAAAGAAATGCGGATGAGCAAACAAATGCGGATGAACAAACAAATGCGGATGAATAAACAAATGCGGATGAGTAGACAAATGCGAATGAGTAACCCAATGCGGATGAACACCTCAGAAAATAATCTAAGTGTCCTAAAGAAATGCGCATGAACAATATAGCGAATGCGCATGCATAAAGCACATGAAAGTTTTCAGCAAAAATTCCGTCCAATGAAGTGCGCATGAACCAAATGCGGATGACTGAAGCAAATGCGCATGGACAAAACAAATACGGATGAACATACAACAAATGCGGATGAACACTTAGTAAATGCGGGTGAAGAAAATAGTCGGTGTTCATCAAATGCGGATGAAGACTTAACTAATGCGGATGAACAACACTTATGCAAATATTCAAACTTAATGCGGATGATCAACTAACCTGAAACCGCATCTTACACTATAATCAGTTCCCAATCCTCATTCTTATACATTCATCACCACAATCCAGCATGCTAATCCCTTAGAACAAGCATACAACCACATAAACTGAGCAAAACATGCAGGCCCTAACACACCCACTAAATTGCAGGGCCAAACTTACGGTACAAAATACTGGACATATAAAAAGTTAGTTACATGCATTTCCAGCCCCAAACAGGTTTAAAACAAAAACCGGGGATCTAGAACTCACCTTAGCAGCCTTCGAGTATGACTTCCTTCAAACCCGTTTGCACTATGAGTTCAACCGCCTAGAACCCACCAAAAACACATACCCGAACACAAACAAACACAACATAAGCATACAACCGAGGCATAGGCCGGCCAAGAACAACTTAAAACCAAGAATTCTTACCTTGAATTCGTATTCTTTCTTCTTTCTCAAAACCGAAGCTTTCTCTGCTTTCTCTCTCTACAATCCGGTGAAAAGAAAATATGCAGAAAGGTGTGGGTGGCCATGCCCACTTATGCACCCACTTTTATTCTTTTTGTCCTTTTGACACATTTAGCCCCTCAACTTAGGTTAAATTGTGTTTTCTTTCTTTTCTGCACGTTTATACTTTCTTCTCGTCTTTTAAATTTTCCGGGTGTTACAAGTCCACCCCCCTTATATAGGTTTCGTCCCCGAAACCTGTTATTCCTCGAACAGATATGGGTAATACTGCCTCATCTCTTCTTCAGTCTCCCACATAGACTCGAATCCCTCCTGTGCTTCCACTATACACGCACCAGGGGAACCACTTTATTCCTTAACCTCTTCTCCTTGCGATCAATGATTGCCACTGGTTGCTCCACATAATTGAGCCTTTCGTCAACTTCAATGTCTTCCAGTGGTACAACCATATCTTCGTCAGCTAAACACTTTCGCAGATGAGATACATGGAATGTAGGGTGAATTCCACTTAACTCATCGGGTAACTCCAACCTGTAGGCCACCTCTCCTACTCGAGCAATGATTCGGAAAGGCCCTATGTATCTCGAGCTCAACTTGCCCCACTTTCTAAACCGAATGATACCCTTCCAAGGTGAGACTTTCAACATAACTCTATCGCCCACTGGAATTCAATCGGTCTACGTCTTATCGGCATACGACTTCTGCCTATCTTTGGCTGCCTTCATAAAGGCTTTGATCCTTTCAAGCTTCTCAGTCGTAGCCTCGATCACCTCAATACTTCCCAACTCTCTCTGACCAATATCACTCCAACAAACGGGTTGTATACATCTCCTACCGTATAGCATCTCATAAAGGGGCATACCAATGCTGGCATGATAACTGTTATTGTATGAGAACTCCGCTAACGGTAAGTGTTCATCCCAAACTACCTCCAAAATCAATGACGCATGCCTGAAGCATATCCTCAAGCGTCTAAATGGTTCTCTCCGACTGACCATCCGTCTGTGGATGATAAGTCGTGCTGATGTGTAACCTCGTCCCCATTGCGTCATGAAATCTCTTCCAAAACTTAGATGTAAACCGAGTGTCATGATCAGAAACAATAGACACCGGCACACCATGACGAGTTACAATCTCTTTGATGAATAGATCCGCTAATATTTCAAATGAATACGTCTCTCGGATCGGTAGGAAGAGTGAGCACTCTTCGTCAGACGGTCGACTATCACCCATATGGCATCATACCCTTTCACGTACGCGATAACTTCGTGATAAAGTCCATTCCACTCCGGTATATCCAACGGTTGGATCTTACCGTATGGCTTCTGTTGCTCCGCCTTCACTTGCAAGCAAGTAAGGCACTTACTCACGTACTCCACTACGTCACGCTTCATACCGGCCACCAATAATCTTTCTTCATATCTTGATACATCTTTGTAGTACCGGGATGAATAGAGTATCGAGTCTTATGAGCTTCGTCCATAATCCTCCCAGGTAGATCCCCGTAACGAGGAATCCACATTCGTCAGAATGGGTTCTAACACCGAGAGTGTTTTCACCCAATTCCGCGACTAGACCTCTCATCCTTTCAGAGTTAAGATGATCTTCCTTCAACGCCTCATCTTGAAACTCCTTGACCTTCTTCATCACATCGGAGGTCAAAATCAATTGGTAAGCCTTCACCGGATTGGTTTAGGCCTCTCCTTTCGGGTAAGGGCATCAGCCACTACTTGGCTTTGCCGGATGGTAATGGATTTCACAATCATAATCCTTTATCAGTTCCAACCATCTCCTTTGCCTCATGTTCAAATCCTTCTGCTCGAAGAAGTACTTCAAGCTCTTGTGGTCAGTGAAGATGGTGCACCTCGTCCCGTACAGGTAGTGCCTCCAAATTTTTAATGCAAAGACCATAGCTGCTAGCTCCAAATCATGAGTAGGGTAAGTAACCTCATGAACCTTCAATTGTCGGGATGCGTAAGCTATAACCTTTCCTCGCTGCATCAGTACGCAACCCAATCCCGAGTAAGAAGCATCTAATAAACCTCCAATCCTAGCTCCCTTCGGGAATGATAAGACAGGAGCTTGAGTCAACCTCGTCTTTAACTCTTCGAAAGCCTTCTCTTGCTCTTGACCCCAAATAAACTTCACATCCTTACGGGTCAACTTGGTCAGCGGAGAAGCTATCTTGGAGAAGTCTTGGATGAACCTTCCATAATAGCCCGCCAACCCCAAGAAACTACGGATCTCGGATGGCGTCTTTGGAGACTTCCATCGCATCACAGCCACCACTTTTGTCGGGTCAACCATAATCCCCTCGGGATTCACCACGTGACCCAAAAACCGAACCTCGCGCAACCAGAATGCGCACTTGGAGAACTTAGCATACAACTCCTCCCTTCTCAACGTCTCTAATACCTCTCAAATATGACCGGCATGTTTCGTCTCGCTCTTCGAGTAAATCAAGATATCATCGATGAACACAATTACTGATTTCTCCAACATCGGCCGACACACTCGATTTATCAGATCCATAAAAGCAGCTGGCGCATTGGTTAAACCGAAAGACATAACGAGGAACTCGTAGTGTCCATAACGCATACGGAAAGCTGTTTAGGAATATCCTGCTCCTTCACCTTCAACTGATGGTAACCAGATCGGAGATCTATCCTCGAAAACCAACTGGCACCTTGGAGCTGATCAAATAGGTCATCAATCATCGGCAATGGATACCGATTCTTCACCGTCAACTTGTTCAGCGCGATAGTCAATACACATCCTCATACTACCGTCCTTCTTCTTTACAAACAAAACCGGGGCACCCCATGGAGAGATACTCAGTTTAATGAACCCCTTATCAAGCAACTCTTGCAGTTGCTCCATCAATTCCTTCAGATCAGAGGGGGCTAACCGATACGGTGCCTTAGCAACAGGTTAGGCACCGGGTATCAGGTCGATCTGAAACTCAATCTCATGGTCGGTGGTACACCTGGTAAATTCTGGGAACACGTCTGGGAAGTCACACACAACCGGTACATCAGACAATTGTGGTGTTGGCGTATCAACATCTTTTATGTAGGCCAAGTAGGCACTACATCCACGCCTCATACACTTTCCCACCACCGCCATTGAAATCACCTTCGGAATCGTAGTAACTCGATCATCGTAAATCGTCACCGAACTCCCGTCTGGCGTTGTCAGTCCAATCATCTTCTTGCGACATATGATATTCGCCTCGTAGGCCGCTAACCAGTCCATTCCCAGGACTACATCGAAACTGCCTAAGGTCATCATGAATTGTCTAACAGGAAATTTATGACCTTCTACTTCTATGACACAGCCTTCCATCATCTCAGAAATCTGGTAGACTTACCTATGGCAAGTTTCTACATCGAAGGGCTCGTCAATACTCCTACTCCTTAAAGGCAACTTAGCACAAAAGGCAGCAGAAATGAAGATCTTACTAGCATCGGAATCAAATAACACGGAGGCAAGAGTTTGGTTTACTAGGAACGTACCTGACACAACATCGGGGTCCGTCCTAGCCTCCTCCTGGGTCATCGTGAATGCTCTGGCGCTTGCTTTTTGCCCTTCGGTTCCGACATCTTCTTCGCTCCGGAACTCTCAGCCCTTGCTTGCATTCCCTACTCATGTGACCCTCTCCACCACAGTAAAAAATCTGGCCATACGACAATCCTTTGCTATATGCCCTGTCCTCCCACACAGGAAGCATACATTCAATCCCCGCCTACATTCTCCGAAATGCTCCTTTCCACATTTGCCACACATCTTCCACCCCGCGCCAGATGTGACCACAGGGCGGTCATCCACCTGTGCAGCTTGTGTTGTTGTGGGGCACCACCCCTACCAAACCTCTTCCCATTCCAGTTCTTGTCACCACCACCTTTCTTACTCACCTAGCCACCACCACTTCCCGTTCATCATACAGCCTCCCTGCCAGATCAACCACTGACCTAAACGTGCTCGGACGGGCGGCGATCATGTGCCAGCGGATGTCCGCCGGCAAGCCTTGAATGTATCTCTTAATCTTTCGTGACAAGGGTGTCACCTGATCTGGCACCAGCCGTGCCATCTCATTGAATTTGGTGGTATATTGCTGATGTGTCATGGTTCCCGCCTCCAGCTATAGGAACTCCCTCTCAACCTTGTCGAGCTCTCGGTGAGGACAAAACTCCTCGATCACCAGTTTCTTCAACTCATTCCACCTCATCCTGCCAATCGCTCTACTACCCTCGGCCTGGACAATATTGTCCCACCAACATAGGGCTGAGTCCACAAATGAGTGGGTGGCGAACTTCACCTTCTGATCTTCCCAGCACTCGCTGATATCTAGAACAGCTTCCATCTCTCTCACCCACCGGTGACCAGCAGCCGCAGTGCCATTTCCGCCAAAAGTCGGGGGCTTGCATCTTTGAAATGCCCCATAGTTACAGCCTCGTGCTATCTCCTACACAGGCTATTCTCCTTCTTCTTCACCGGAGACAACCGTCTCAGTCTCTGGTTGCTCTCTTTCCTCCGCAGGTCTCCTCCTTTCCTTCCTCTCTCCTTCTCGTACAGCCTTAATCACTTCGGTCACCACAGATGGTAGAATCGTCTGCATGACCTGGTGAACCTCTTCCACCACCGCCTCCTTTACTGAGGCCCTTAAATTGGCACTCTTATCACCACCCTCTGGATGAGGGGTCTTGGGCTCTTCGTGAGCCACCTCTTTAGCCCTAGGCCTTCCTCTCGTGACCCGTGGTCCAGCACCATGTCCACCACGACCTCCACCTCGAGAAGCCTTCGAGGATCTACCACCGGCCATCCTCTAACACGCTATAAGATTCAAACACCAACACGGTCATTCAAGGTAACAACTCAGTTTATGTCAAGTATAGTAAGTCCCTAATTATAGTGGCTAGTTGTGATTAGCCACTTACTTTACTCTTAATACCCCAAGCATTTCCTATCCTGACTTCATCAGTATCTAAATCTACTAAGAAGCACATAAATCACATAACATGCACACCTAATACCAGTTAACATTAAGAAAATACTGATGGCACGCAGCTACTCAGACTGGCATCCCTTCCCTTTGTCCCATTCTCAGTTTAAGTTTAGGTTTCTTTTGAAAATATTTACCCGTTTCACTTAAACTTTGGCTCTGATACCAACTTGTAAGGCCCCGTTTCCGGAACGCTTACAGCTGGTCAATCATCGCACATAAAACATAGAAAATATATTTACATTTGCTAAAACATAGTAGCGGAATACTGAACAAACCATTTCTTATATAATGACCACTTTTGCAAGGCAATACAATCATTGTTATCCATTACAAAAATCTCATTGTTTTCATTACATTACAAAAATGTCATTTGTCATGAAATGGATGCCATCCCAAAAACACCAAGTAGCTGCCTCGTGCCATCCTCAGCAACATACCTGCCAACTGGAAATTACATAAAAGTCAGCGTTGCTGAGGAGTTCTAGTTTTATAAATAAAATACTTTTCTTTCGTTTAAAACCGTACTTTACTTTCATAAGCGATCATACATCATACGTACAAATAGACAATCTCATTATTATCTTTCATCATCGTCAACTACATTCATTCATTCTCTTCTTATCGTACATTTCATTCGATCATTATTACTTTCACTTCTCTATGCTCCAGGCTAATGCCTCGAGCTATACCCCAAACATCATGCACAAGGCGGGTACTGGGCCGAAGACTATAAATAGACTTCAAACATCATGCCCGAGGCGGGCCCAGCACCGGGGTATCATCATTTGGACCATGCCATGTGCTATACCCCAAACATCATGCACAAGGCGGGTACTGGGCCGAAGACTATAAATAGACTTCAAACATCATGCACAAGGGCGGGCCCAGCACGGGGTAAGCGACAATGGTCCCATACGTATGGTCAGTCACAAAAGACTAGACCCAGTGTGCATACTTCTGGGGTAGCTAACCCACACACCATTAAGCTAACACCCTTCATGGGGTGTGAACCTCCTTACAGTGCTTGCAAGACTTTTCTTACTTCCGATCGTTCATTAATGCCTGCATTCATTCTTTCTTAGTTCTCTTAGTTATCTTCCACTTTCGTTAAGTACTACTTTACATAAGCATATTCATACGTCACACCACGTAAGGTCACGACATAAACATAACATGGAACAACATCATCACAACAGCATACAAAGCATGCAAATCGTAAACAAGCACAGTCCCCCATAAAACCTCCTTTCTTAAAACTTAAGCTCTACATCCCAAAATCTCAGAAAATTTTGTCCCCTTAAAGAAATGCGGATGAGTAAACAAATGTGGATGAACAAACAAATGCGGATGAATAAACAAATGTGGATGATTAGACAAATGTGGATGAGAGTAACCAAATGCGGATGAACACCTCAGAAAATATTCTAAGTTTCCCAAAGAAATGCGCATGAACACTGTAGCGAATGCGCATGCATAAAGCACATGAAAGTTTCAGAAAATATTTCCGCCAATGAAGTGCGCATGAACCAAATGCGGATGACTGAAGCAAATGCGCATGGACAAAACAAATGCGGATGAACCTATAACAAATGCGGATGAACACTTAGCAAATGCGGGTGAAGAACATAGTCGGTGTTCATCAAATGCGGATGAAGACTTAACTAATGCTGATGAACAACACTTATGCAAATATTCAAACTTGATGTGGATGATCAACTAACCTTAAACCGCATCTTACACTATAATCAACTCCCAATCCTCATTCTTATATATTCATCGCACCAATCCAGCATGCTAATCTCTCAGAACAAGCATACAACCACATAAACCGAGCAAAACATGAAGGCCCTAACACACCCACTAAAAGAACAGGGCCAAACTTACGGTACAAAATACTGGAATATAAAAAGTTAGTTACATGCATTTCCAGCCCCAAAACAGGTTTAAAACATAGAAACTGGGGATCTAGAACTCACCTTAGCAGCCTTCGAGTATGACTTCCTTCAAACCCGTTTGCACTATGAGTTCAACCGCCTAGAAACCCACCAAAAACACACACCCGAACACAACAAAAACACAACATAAGCATACAACACGAGGCATAGGCCGGCCAAGAGTAACTTAAAACCAAGAATTCTTACCTTGAATTCAAATTCTTCTTCTTCTTCTCTCTAAAACCGAAGCTCTTCTCTGCTTTCTCTCTCTGCAATCTGGTGAAAAAAAAATATGCAGAAAGGTGGTGGGCGGCCATGCCCACTTTATGCACCCACTTTTATTCTTTTTGTCCTTTGACACATTTAGCCCCTCAACTTAGGTTAAATTGTGTTTTCTTCTTTTCTGCACATTTATACTTTCTTTCGTCTTTTAAAATTTTCTGGGTGTTACAGTATAGGCATCCACGATATGCAAAGAAGATCCCTATTATGCTCCCGTGCCAATTAACAGATGTCAAAGCTTAAGGGGTGGAGTTGTGTAAAGGAGACGGGTCACAGATAAAATGTGAAGATAAAGAATACCGTGTCATTGACCTTGTGGATATGCTCAAATTTGGAAAAGACGATTTGATGAAGCTGGCGCTTGCCCAATTGCAGCTAATGAATCTGTTCATTTCATAGCAGCACAGTATGGTTAGATGATCACAAAGTCTTGACCAACAAAAGTATGATGTTGACTTCATGAATCGTGATGACTTGATTGTTTATCTTATTGTCTGGGTGTCATAAGCTGAATATAAGGCTTCAATCGATTATGGCTTCTCAAGAAATACAAGGATCATCAAATCAATAGAAGAAACCACCGTTGTGGGAGTATGTGACTAAAATCAAAAAGCGGTAACGAAGAAACATGGAAATTTAAGTGCAACGTTTGCAGTAAAATCAGACAAGGATCATATTCTAGGGTTAGAGCACATTTGCTTGTATAAAAGGTAACGATCATTGAATCATTGATTCGTATTCTATGTTGATTTTATCATACTATCATAGTCATTGATTTGTATTGTATATTTATAAAGTATAATTTGTATTCTATATAGGTTGGGATTAGTATTTGCAAGAAAGCAACAATAGGTGACAAACTTGAGATGAAACAATTAGAATATGCACATGAAGAGAAGAAAGCTGAGTCAAAAGCCAAAGAAGTCGGGTTGCCATGTGCATCTGGTGTTGGATTTAAGGAAAAGAAAAGGTATTTCAAACCCTATTGAAAGAGCTTTTGGTGTTGAAATTAAAGACCAACTGGATCAAGAAATAGCTAGGATGTTTTATAATGAAGGTTTACCCTTTAATCCTGCAGAAAATCCTCACAATGTAAGGGCTTTTCAGTTTACTGCTAACAACAAATTTGATGGTTATGTCCCTCCTGGTTACAATAAGCTTAGAATATCCTTACTACAAAAAGAAAAAGATAATGTTCATAGGCTATTGGAACCACTTAGGTCTACATGGAAAAAAAAAAGGGTGTGGACGTTTGTGAGTGATGGTGGAGTGATCCTACAAGAAAGCTCTGATCAATTTCATGGCTACCTCAGGTAATGGTCCTTCGTTTCTGAAGGCAGAGTTAATGTTTTGGGGAAGTACAAAGATCGATTTTTTATTGCTGATTTGACGAAAGAAGTCATTAGTGACAATGCAGTAAATTGTAAGGCGGCTGGAGAGATATAGAGAGTCAGTTTCCTCACATCTATTGGAGACCATGTGTTGTTCATACTCTTAATCTTGCTTTGAAGAACATTTGTTCACCAAGGAATATGGAAAAAATGAAACAACATATGAAGAGTGCAAATGGATAAAAGAAGTTCACGGAGATGCGCTTGTAATAAAAAATTTCATCATGAATCATAACATGAGACTCTTGATTTTCAGCAAGTTCATCCTCTTAGACTCCTTTCGGTTGCGGATACTCACTTTGCTTCCATCATTGTGATGCTTAAGAGATTGAAACTAATCAAAAGGAGTCTTCAAGCTATGGTCATAAGCGAAGAATGAAGAATCTTCTTAGAGAAGAGAAGACACTGTGAAAGCAAACTTTGTTAAAGAAAACATTTTGGATGATGAATGATGGGAAAAAGTAACATATATTCTTAGTTTAAGAAAACCTATATATGAGATGATTAGAGTTTGTGACGCCAACAAGTCATGTTTACACTTGGTCTATGAGATATGGGATTCGATGATTGAGAAAGTGAAGATTGAGATCTACAAGAAAGAAAACGTTGGCATCTGATTTAAGTATCTTTTATGATGTTGTGCATGATATTTTAGTGGCTCGATGGGAGAAGAATAACACTGCCCTACATTGTTTAGCTCACTCTTTAAATCCAAGGTATACGATTTAAACTATATGCTTTATTTCTATTGTTTACTTAAGTTTTCACTTTTGAATGTTGTAGATATTATAATGATGAATGGTTACTAGAGGATTCTAAGAGACTTGCTCCACGGTGAAATATCACATGAAAGAATTAAATGTTTTAAAAGGTTGTTTCCTAATGAAGATGAGCATAAGAAAGTTCTTGACGAATATGCAATGTTTTCAATGAAGAATGTTCCTTTTGAGGATTTAACAAGCATTTCACAGATGGCTAATATGAAACCCAAGAATTGGTGGGCTAACTTTGGTGCTCAAACTCTTTTCCTCCAGATTTTGGCTTTTAGATTACTTGGGAACCTAGTTCTTCTTCATATGCTGAGCGTAATTGGAGTACTTATACATTTATTCACTCGCTTAGGAGGAACAGGTTGACTACAAGTTGTGCTCAAGACCTGGTTTACATCCACAATAATCTTCGAATTTTTTCAAGGAATCCGAATGACGATGTAAAGGTGTGGGACTTGGGAGGAGATGCTTTTGACTCAATGGAAGATTTAGGGTTTTCGGAGGTTGCTGATCTCACACTAATGAATTTGTTTTTGGAATTTGTTTAATACTTTGATGTCTCTTTTGGAAATTGGTTGATATATTATTGTTTTTTATATTTTTTTTACTGTACCTTAGCCGTACCCGTATCTAGAATTTTGATATTTATCGTTCCCCATACCCGTAGCATCCCCATACCCACCTCACATACCTGTTCCGGTGCTACCTAGCTAACCATGTGGTTAACCTAGAAAAGAAGTGTGTCATTCTTATTAAACTACAATATGTGCATATACATGCAAAATCCAAGTAATATATGGGTAAATGGACTTAAGAGAGTAAGATCTAACACTTACAAATAATGAACCATGCGTAGAATGAGGTTACGACTATAGGTCATGAACTATATCAACTTAAAGTTGTTTTAACTAAAAGTTTCTTTTGTAATATGAGAAGGATCAAGAATTTTGGGACTTAAGTAATGTGAAAATTTCAAGAACACACCAACTAAAGGCTATTAATCATTGGGTACACAAGTACAAATGAAAAGATCTTGAAAAAGATAGTGTTATTTAAAAGTTGACATCACGCTGGACGTTTCTATCATCCAACTTAAAAGGTCATATGTCAGTCCAAACGCAACCAAATTATGTGATTCTTGAGTGAAAAAATAAATTTAGATAGTTAAATTCGCAAACAAAGCACTCTCACTAGATTTTAGTAAGTTTTAATACCATAAACTATTGAAATAAAATAAAAGGTCTAGCTTCCTTTTCAGCAAATTTTGGTCTCACTTGTTGGAAACATAACTCAACCATAACAAGCCCAAATGATATGATATCTCTTCTTGTAAGGCCCCGTTCCCGGAGACCTCACAGTTGGTCAATCACAGTATATTTAAATAAAAACATTACATAATTCTTAAAACAATGCAGCGGAATTAACAACAAAAACCATTCATTTCATTAATAAACGTTGTTGCCAAGCAATACATTTGTGTTTGTTATCAGTTACAAAGGATCAGTTAATTGCATTACAAAACAACAATATTATTAAGAGTGAACGGATGTTAGTCTAGCCACAATAAGTAGCCTCCCCGAGTGCCATCCTCAGCAAATTACCTGCCAACTGAAAATGCATAAAAGTCAGCATTACTGAGTGAGTTCTAGTTTTAGAATAGTGAAAATACTTTATGAGTTTTGTATAGGAAAAATACTCCTTAAAATATTGTTTACTCTTTAGTATGTGATCATACGTCATACATACATTCAAATATTATTCATTATCAACACTAATATCTTTCTTCACCATTTCCATGGTCGTTCACTTGAACCTTTACTTTTAATCTTTCACTTTGATATGGACGAAAGCGCTATACCCCCCATATAATGCGCATAAACCTGGTACTGGGCCTGAGGTCAAATATAGACCCCATCCGTGGTTCACAAAGCTGACTCCAATACCGAGGCAACGACAATGGTCCCTCAATCTCAACGATTGACCCTGTGTGCATCCAACGGGTTAGCTAAACCGCACACAGTTGAGCTAACAACCTAGTGGTTGTGAACCTCCTGTGAATTTGCTTGCAAGACTTTCTTACGTTCTTTATGTTCCACTTTCATTAATCTTTTCACTTCTTAAAGATAATACTTCACGAATAAGAGTAAAACCACACCACGTAAGATCACATAATAATATAATAGGGAACACAAGAACAGCCCAAAACATAAATAAGATAATCAGATAATAGCATCAAGTCAAACCAGGGTCAAACCCTAAAATTCTAATTTCCCAAAATTCCAAAAATATTCTAAGTGTCATAGGCGCATGGGAACTATGCAGGCACATGAGCAATTCTTAGGCGCTTCAACACTATTCAGGCGCATGAATCATACACTTAGGCATTTTGCTTACTTTCTGGGGGTATGAGCCTTTCAGGCGCATGACACTACACTTAGTCACTAGAGAAAAATCTTGGGCGCATGACACTATTCAGGAGCATGAGGTTTACCTGGCTTATCAGGCAAAAGTTTGGGCGCATGGGCACTATTGGGGCGCACTAACCCCCACTTAGGATTTTCTAAGGAAATTTACAGGCGCACGGGCCCTGTTTGGGTGCATGGCCTGCACTTAGGCTTATTTTCACTAAAATCCCATGCGCATGGGCCCTGTTGTGCATTTCTACATTTCAGAATCAGTTCAAACCTGTTTCATCACCTGTCCTAAGCTTAAACATACTATTCTAAGCATCAGTAACACCTAACCAATCAAAGAACACAAGTATAAACATACATATACATACGGGTAACATATTTCAGTTGTAAAACATTTTAACCATGCATTTTTAGCCCCAAAATAGTTTAAAACACATAGAAATCAGGGTCTAGAACTCACCTAGTGTAGCAAACAAGCAAAACTCCTCCGAACCTGCTTGTACACTCAAACACCTAAAAACAAGCAAAAACAAGCACCAAAACACCAAAAACACTTAATAATCGGTTTCTAAAGGTGAAACCATAAAGAAACCGAACCAATTAACATATAAACACACTAACCTTCGAAGAATGCAGCCTTCTTCCTCAACAAACAGAGAAAATCAAGAGTTTTCAGCTCTTCCTTCTTTTCTTGGTCGAACACAGCAGCAGAACAAGCTTGGCATGGGCGACCATGCCTTAAAAGTGAAACTTTTGACTTTTTGGTGTACTATTTACACTTTACACCCTCATCTTTGCCTCTTCTTTTTATTTTCCTCAAAATACTTTCTTTCTTTTTATTTAACCAAGTTTTCGGATGTTACACTTCTAAAATGTATTATTTTGTGTAAGGTTTAAAAATTAGAGGATTTTGTGTCTTATAAACAAGATTTTGTCGGCCTCCATAACAAGTCCAAATGATATGACATCTCTTCTAAAATGTATTACTTTGGACCGCTTAAATGTATCATATTAATGGGGTAAGCACGTTTATTTAATTTGTGTCTTATAAACAAGATTTTGTCGGTCTCCAAAACAAGTCCAAATGATATGACATCTCTTCTAAAATGTATTACTTTTGGGACAGCTTAATATCATATTAATGGGGTAAACACGTTTATTTAAACCTAACATATAAGCACAAGAAAGGCTAAAAATCTGAAAATTCAAAGGGATTAGGTCTTGATGAAATGAAGGGGATTTAAGTAACCATTCTCCAAGACCCTATTATGATCTACATAGAAAGAACTATAATGTATAAGTAATAAAGTATATAATACCATGAAACACTTTCAATTGAATAAATACATATATGCACATTGAGACCAGAAAACAAGTCTCTAACAGTTAATCGAGATGTACTTGAAAAATATAACTTGTACACAAACAAAACTAATTATGTTAGGTGGACTTCATACATGTTTAGATTTTTAGTTGACATCATATCATAAAGTCCTAAGGTAACCGTAACTATATAGGCATCAATTAGGGATTGTGTTGTATGGTTTGATACTTGCTAGCACGTTCAAGACTTCAAGTCACAAGGTGAATTTTCACAACCCCATTTTATAGTTTTGTGATTCTAATTTGGGGAAAACGTACTTGTTCATATTTATACGATTTTAAGAAAGCAATATTAGACATTTATGTGTTCCTGAGTATTTGGTTCCAAGCTTGAAAAGCCCCCATCCTCAGTAATCACCATTAGCTATCATTTAGTCGTGGAATTATTAAATAGTACTATTAGGTTTCGACACCCCCTATCATGGTTAGTCATGCTAACTGCCGTTACGTATGAACGAATGATAGCGTATTTTCCACCTTGTTACTCACTAGGCGGGTTGGGGCGAAGTTGTCAAATGTCATGGTTTGGTTATGCCTCATGAAGTCACATATTATGTATTTTCCTTACCAAGTTTACGAATCGATCATATATATATTTTTTGCTTATTATAACCACTAATGCTCTCAAACAACGATTTTTTTTCTAAAATGATTAAAACCTATCAACTCAATAACGTTATATTGATATTTTTAAATATTTTTTTCAGGTAATTAAAGCATACTTTAAGGAGAAATCAACTTAGGGAATCATTCATGCATCTGAATACATTTTTTTTATAACCCATTACGTTTAGGTCATATGGTTGAAATCTGAAGTCAAGTTATTTTGATAAACAATTTAGTTTTTAATCATTTGATTTTGGGATGTAATAATCTAATATTTTATATTATGTATTTGGTTGTCTGATTGTGTTTGGAAGCCATGAGTTACAACTCGTGGTTTCTGTATGGTCGGGGGTGATAATGGTGTTAGAACTGAGGCCCCAGAACACATAGAAAGTCTGGATTTACATATTCATGAGTATGAAATGGAACATGCAAGACATTAGTGATCGGTTACTAATAACTAATTAATTCCATGATTAATTTGTTTAGTAGTGTAAAAATTAAATAATTCTTTCACTAATGACGTTAACCCATGTGAAAGTGTGTGTGTGAGTACATAAAAACATGTTTATTAGAATAAAATGCAAGGTAGCCTTAGATTATGTTGTGAGATCATTGTCATGTATAATTATTAGAATAATTTATAAATTAATTCATACATATGCCTTGTAAAATGTAGAGTTGTATCAAAATTAAAGATGAATCTCCTTTACTTTGCTAAGGAAAGAACTGGAGTATTTGTCTTCCCCTATATTCATATGATTATCTAATCGTGTTCCATACTTGAATCAATGTGGTTCATAAATTCAACCAGTTATAA
>CM046426.1:22011690-22100892 GCA_025506505.1 Flaveria sonorensis
CTTGTTTCAAATGACCTAATTTATGCAAATTAAGATTATCAAAGAAATATGATATGAAATTACATTGAAGGTTTGTAAGGATATGGACCTGAAACTAAGGTTTTCATAGGTTTTAGTCCAATCATCTCCACCAAAAAATCAAATCTTATTTGATCATTAGCTTTGGTAAATAAGCGAGCAAAATATTTAAGTGTTTAAATTTTATTAGTTCAATTAAGCCTATTTCAGCACAATATCGTATAAAATGGTGACGAATCTCAGTGTCTTTCGCCTTTGTGTGTTTTACGGAATTGTTGGTAATTGCTATTGCTGCATTGTTAACAATATAAATAGGGGTTTTGGTTAACTTTAGGCCATAATCATGTAATTGTTTCTATACCCACATAACTTGTGAATAGCAGCCAGAAGTAGCAACATATTTAGCTTCACCAGTTGAAACTCCAATACTTTTCTGCTTTTACATTGCCATGATACAAGGCCGCTCCCTAAAAATCAACAACTACTGGAACCTAACATCCTATCTATGTTTAAACCTCCATAACATAAATTTGTATAAGTAGAAAAAGTCAAATTGCATATGAAGGATACCATAAGCCTAACTTTCATCATCCTTTCAAATTTGAAATATTAGTTTGAGAGCTTTCATGTGGGATTCTTTTGGCTGAGCTTGAAATCTAGAATAAATGCACATAACAATGTAACACCCGAATATTTATTTAAAAGACGAGAAAAGAAAAGTATCCAGAAAGAAAGGTAAATAGACACAAGTGGAGGGGCTAAAGTTGTAAAAGGATAAAACTCTGACATTTTATTATTAAAATGGGTATGGCCACCCACTTTAAAGCATATCTGCTTTCTGTTCTCGGTCAAGAAGAAGATGAAGAAAGGGGTGCCGGTTTTGGAGAAGAAGAAGGAAGGAAAAGCTACAAAAGGTGAGTTTCTGAGCTTATGTTCGGGTTTTAACTCGGTTTGCAGCTTGTAACCGAGTTCTTGATGTTTTAAGAAGGTTGTTCTTGGAATTTTCAAGCTGAAATCACAGGTGAAAGTGTTTGGGTTGAAGAGCTGCTTCAAGGTGAGTTTCTAGAACCCCTCTTTTACAGATTTTAAAGTGTTTGGCATTATTATGCATACCGGGTAAAAGGTTTTCAAAGATAATCATATGTTTCAGCTTGTTGTTCGATGTTATGTGCTATGGTTGTATGTTCTAGGCTTGTTATAGGTTAGTATTGTGCTTGGTAGGTTTTAGATGCCTTAGTATGTTAGATCTGTGTTTGGATGGTGTTAGAGTGGTGTTCGGGTGAATTTGGCAGTGTTAGACATATTTCAGAATGTTCTCAGGCGCCCAAGCGTTATGTGCTTAAGTGTCCTCATGGGCCCAAAGTTTGGTGCTGGCCCCAAATATGTGCATAATGGCAGTGGCCCCAGAATGGTCTGTGGTTTCTGCTAAGTGTTGAAACGCCCAAATAGTGTTGATGCGCCCTAATAGTGCTGATGCACCTAAATAGTGCTGATGCGCCCAGGAGCTTTTATACTTAGAATTTCCTGCTGATGCGCCTAGAATGACCTGTTGTACCTAGTTTTAGACTTAGGGCTTCCTTAGGGGCATTAAGAGGTGATGTTTGAGATAGGTCCCGTTGGGATGTGATGGTTTATGCTTGGTGCACGCTTGGTGTTGTGTTGTGGTTCCTGGTTGTATGTGGTGTGTTGCCTTTCTTCTTTAAATGGTTTTCAAAACGTATGTATTATGTTTTATAATACGTTATGTATGATGTATGACTTTACATGGTTTGATGTATGGCTATGAATGAATGTAAAGTATTACGTAACGAAGTGAAAGATAACGATAATGAAAAGTGGAACGTAAAGAACGAAGGGAGTCTGTGTGACTTGAAGGGAGTCTTTGTGACTCGAAGGGAGTCTTTGTGACTCGAAGGGAGTCTTGTGACTCGAAGGGAGTCCATATAGCTCGAAGGGAGTCTTTGTGACTCGAAGGGAGTCTTTGTGACTCGAAGGGAGTCCTTGTGGCTCGAAGGGAGTCTTTGTGACTCGAAGGGAGTCTTTGTGATTCGAAGGGAGTCCTTGTGGCTCGAAGGGAGTCTTTGTGACTCGAAGGGAGTCTTTGTGACTCGAAAGGGATCCTTGTCGCGTACTCTGGTACTGTCGGTCTTCGGACATGAGTCAGGTATTGCATGAGACAGGATCCATATTGAAGTGAAAGAATAGGGTTTTTGTGACTCGAAGGGGATCCTTGTCGCGTACCCCGGTACTGTCGGTCTTCGGACATGAGTAGGGGGTATTGCATGAGACAGGATCCAGATTGCCGTGAAAGATAATGATGAAAGTACGAAATGTACGAATTGAACAATGATAAAGATAATAATAATATTATCAATGTGTATGTATGATGAGTGATCGCATACGTTTACAAAGGATATGTTTTAACGAAAGTAAAGTATTTTATTTATAAAACTAGAACTCACTCAGCGTCGCTAACTTTTTGTATGCATAATAGTTGGCAGGTATTTTGTTGATGCTGAGGAGTTGCAGGCATGGATGCATACGCTACTGGGGACGTTTTGAGACTGGCATCCACATTTGGACATGTTATTGTTTTTTGAAACATAAATGATTTATGTAATGAGATAACATGTTCTAATTATACATGAAAGTTATTAATTTCCGCTGCAAAGAAATGAATATTTTAAATAATTTATGTGATGACGGTCTAGCTGTAAGCGTCCCGGGAATGGGGCCTTACAAGTTGGTATCAGAGCTAAAGTTTAAGAGAATTGGGTAAATATTTTCAAAAAGAACCTAATCTTAAACTGAGAATGGGACGGAAAGGAAAGGGATGTCAGTCCTAGTAGCTAGGTGCCTGCAGGTAAAAGTTTTATGTAAAAGTTTTTTGTAAAAGTTTTATGTAAAGGTTTTATGTAACTTAATGTTAACTGGTATTATGTGCGCATGTTATGTGGCTTGTGTGCTTTTGTGTAGATTTAGATACTGATGTAGTCAGGATAGGAAATGCTTGGGAAATGAAGAGTAAAGTAAGTGGCTAAACACAACTGCCCACTATGATTAGGGACTTACTATACTTGACATATCTTAAGCTATTACCTTGATTGACTGTGTTGGTGTTTGAATCTTGTAGTGTTTAGATGGTTGGTGGTAGGTCTTCTGAGGCTTCGCGAGGTGGAGGTCGTGATGGATGTGGTGTTAGACTGCATGTCACGAGGAGCAGGTCTAAGATTGCTGAGACGGCTCCTGATGAGCCTACGCTTCGTCACCAGGACGGTGAGGACGGGAGTGCTAATTAGAGAGCCTCAATGAAGTAGGCAGTAGAAGAGGAAGTCCAACACATTATGCAGAAGATTTTTCCGACTGTAGTGGCCGATGTCATTAGAGCTATGAAGAAGGATGAGAAGAAGGAGAGTGAGAAGAGGAGAACCTCACGATGCGGAGGTGAAGCTGGAGGTTCTAGGGATATGGAGCAACCCGATGCTGGCATTGTTGTCTCAAGTGATGACGAGTAGGACGAGGAAGCTGTGGGGAGACTACGAAGGGAAGTGATGACGAGTAGGACGAGGAAGCTGTGGAGGAGACTGCGAAGGGATGCAGCTACGGAGCATTCCAAAGGTGTAGGCCTCTTGTGTTTGATGGAAATGGGAGTGTTGCTGCTGCACAACGTTGGGTGAGAGAGATGGAAGCGGTACTTGATATCAGCCAGTGCCGTGAGGATCAGAAGGTGAAGTTTGCTACCCACTCATTTATGGATTCAGCCTGTATTGGTAGGACAACATTGTTCAGGCTGAGGGCACCAGGGCAATCGGGAGGATGAGGTGGAAGGAGCTGAAAAGGTTGGTGATCGAGGAGTTTTGCCCTCATAGAGAACTTGACAAAGTTGAGAGGGAGTTCCTGCAGCTAGAGGCGGGAACGATGACTCACCAACAGTACACCACGAAGTTCAACAGGATGGCAAGACTGGTGCCAGATCAGGTGACGCATGTGTCACGAAAGATTAAAAGGTATATTCAAGGTCTGCCGGTAGATATCCGCAGACATCTAGTCGTTGCCCGACCAAGCACGTTTAGGTCGGAGGTCGATTTGGTGGGGAGGCTGTATGATGAGCGAGAGGCGGTGGCGATGATGGATAAGGAGGAAGAGCAGAGTTATGTTAAGAGTTGGAACGAAAGGCGGGATGATGATGACGGTGAATTTGAGGCTGGTGGTAAGAAGGTAAGGATGGATGATCCAAGGATGTTAACAAAGGAAGCGAGGGCATGCAATAAATGTTAGAAGGAGCATGCAGGAGTATGTAAGCGGGGATCGAATCTTTGTTTTCAGTGTGGAAAGGAGGGCCACTTGACGAGGGATTGTCGTGCAATAAGATGTTACAGGTGTGGTGAGAGTTGACACAGGAGCAGAGACTGCATGAAGTCAAGGGCTGGAAGCTCCGGTGCAAGGAAGGAGAGCAGAAGATGAAGGTTAGAGCATTTTCCCTGACCGGGAGGAGGCTAGAGCGGACTTCGACGCGACATCAGGTACGTTTCTAGTAAGTTAAATTTGTGCCTTGTGCTTTGATTGTGGTGCTAGTAGTAGTTTCATTTCTGCTGCCTTTGTGTTAAGTTGCACATTAGGAGTAGGAAGATCGATGCATCCTTCGATGTAGAAATTGCTATTGGTAAGTCCACTAGGTTACCGGATGTCCTAGAGAATTACGTGATAGTATTGAGAGAGCGCATGTTTCCTGCTAAACTGTTCAGGACAGACATGGATGGATAGACGTACGCCTTCGGAAGGATTGGCTAGCAGCCTATGAGGCGAATACCGAGTGTTGCAAGAAAGTGGTTTGAGTAATCACGCCCGAAAGAAGTTCGGTGCCTATCTACGATGAAGAAATGATGATGAAGGCCTCGTTTTGGGAAAAGAGATCCTTCTAATTAGAAAGTGAGTAAAGCTAATACTGAGGTGTAATGAACTAATCTGAACTGTTGCTCAGGTAGGAGAAGTGGCATGTCGACTAGAGCTACCCAACGTGTTAAGTGGAAGTCATCCGATGTTCCATGTATCTCGACAAAGAAAGTGCTCAACTGATGGGGATGTGATCGTGCCACTAAAAAATACTAAGATTGATGAATGATTCAACTACGTGGAGCAACTAGGGGTCATCCATGATAGAAGGATAAGAAGGGCTAAGGAGAACGGTGATTTCACTTTGTGCGAGTATAGTGGAGCCCAGAAGGGGACTAAGCCTACGTGTAAGATCAAGGAAGAGGTGAGACAGTGTTACCCGTGACTGTTCGAGAAGCGACAGGTTTCAGGGACGAAACCTATATAAGGGGGGTGGACTTGTAACACCCCGAATTTTTTTTTAAAATACAAGAAAAGAAAGGTATCCAGAAAGAAGGTAAATGGACACAAGTGGAGGGGCTAAAGTTATAAAAGGACAAAACTCTAATATTTTATTATTAAAATGGGTATGGCCACCCACTTAAAAGCATATCTGCTTTCTGTTCTCGGTCAAGAAGAAGAAGAAGAAAGGGTGCCGGTTTTGGAGAAGAAGAAGGAAGGAAAGCTGCAAAAGGTGAGTTTCTTGAGCTTATGTTTGGGTTTTAACTCGGTTTGCAGCTTGTAACCGAGTTCTTGATGTTTTAAGAAGGTTGTTCTTAGAATTTTGAAGCTGAAATCACAGGTGAAAGTGTTTGGGTTGAAGAGCTGCTTCAAGGTGAGTTTCTAGAACCCTCTTTTACAGATTTTAAAGTGTTTGGGGCTATTATGCATACCGCATAAAAGGTTTTCAAAGATAACCATATGTTTCAGCTTGTTGTTCGATGTTATGTGTTGTGGTTGTATGTTCTAGGCTTGTTATGTGTTAGTATTGTGCTTGGTAGGTTTTAGATGCCCTTAGTATGTTAGATCTGTGTTTGGATGGTGTTAGAGTGGTGTTCGGGTGAATTTGGCAGTGTTAGACATATTTCAAAATGTTCTCAGGCACCCAAGCATTATGTGCTTAAGTGTCCTCATGCGCCCAAAGTTGGTGCGCCCAAATAGTGCTAATGCACCCAGGTCATGCACCTGAATAGTGCCCGTGCGCCCAGAAAGTGTGAAAATTGGCTAAGTGTGGGTCATGTGCCTGCATAGTGCCTATGCGCCCAGAATGGTTTCTGTGGCTAAGTGTTGAAATGTCCAAATAGTGCTGATGCGCCCAAATAGTGCTGATGCGCCCAGGAGCTTTTATACTTAGAATTTTCTGCTGATGCGCCTAGAATGACCTGTTGTGCCTAGTTTTGGACTTAAGGATTTCTTAGGGGCTTTAAGAGGTGATGTTTGAGATAGGTCCTGTTAGGATGTGATGGTTTATGCTTGGTGCACGCTTGGTGTTGTGTTGTGGTTCCTGGTGTTGTATGTGGTGTGTTGTCTTTCTTCGTTAAATGGTTTTCAAAACGTATGTATTATGTTTTATAATACGTTATGTATGATGTATTACTTTACGTGGTTTGATGTATGGCTATGAATGAACGTAAAGTATTATGTAACGAAGTGAAAGATAACGATAATGAAAAGTGGAATGTAAAGAACGAAGGAGTCTTTATGCCTCGAAGGGAGTCTTTGTGACTCGAAGGGAGTCTTTGTGACTCGAAGGGAGTCTTTGTGACTCGAAGGGAGTCTTTGTGACTTGAAGGGAGTCTTTGTGACTCGAAGGGAGTCCTTGTGGCTAGAAGGGAGTCCTTGTGGCTCGAAGGGAGTCTTTGTGACTCGAAGGGAGTCTTTGTGACTCGAAGGGAGTCGTGGCTCGAAGGGAGTCTTTGTGACTCGAAAGGAGTCTTTGTGTCTCGAAGGGAGTCTTTGTGACTCAAAGGGGATCCTTGTCGCGTACCCCGGTACTGTCGGTCTTCGGACATGAGTCAGGTATTGCATGAGACAGGATCCATATTGAAGGAAAGAATGGGGTCTTTGTGACTCGAAGGGGATCCTTGTCGCGTACCCCGGTACTGTCGGTCTTCGGACATGAGTCGTGGGTATTGCATGAGACAGGATCCAGATTGCCGTGAAAGATAATGATCAAAGTACGAAATGTACGAATTGAACAATGATGAAGATAATAATAATATTATCAATGTGTATGTATGATGAGTGATCGCATATGTTTACAAAGGATATGTTTTAACAAAAGTAAAGTATTTTATTTATAAAACTTGAACTCACTCAGCGTCGCTGACTTTTTGTATGCATAATAGTTGGCAGGTATTTTGTTGATGCTGAGGAATTGCAGGCATGGATGCATACGCTACTGGGGACGTTTTGAGACTGGCATCCACATTTTGGACATGTTATTGTATTTGAAATATAAATGATTTATGTAATGAGATAACATGTTTTAATTATAAATGAAAGTTATTAATTTCCGCTGCAAAGAAATGAGTATTTTAAATAATTTATGCGATGACGGTCCAGCTGTAAGCGTCCCGGGAACGGGGCCTTACAAACAAACATTATATCCAAATGAGAAGCGGTCATATACATAATGTACCAATCATGGCTCTATTCAAGTGTTGGGATCTACATTATCAGCCGCTGAATCTAGACCTAGTTTGTTAATGACACAGATTGCAATATAGGATGAAGCCGAGTCTTCCATCTTAATTATCTTCAAGATTTCTTAAACATACTTGTAATGCCCCGTTCTCGAAAACCTCACAGTTGTCAATCACAGCATTAATTATATAAAATACATACATATCATAGAACATAGCAGCGGATTGATTTTAACACAACCATTCATGCATTAATATTTAATGTTGCCAAATAATACATCATTGTATTTTAGGAGTTACAAAGAATCGTTCTGTTGCATTATATAACAACAATATCATTATGCACAAATGGATGCCAGTCTTACCCGCCAAGTAGCTTCACTCGCGTGCCATCTCCAGCAAGAAGTTACCTGCCAAATGAAAATGCATAAAAGTCAGCGTTGCTAAGTGAGTTCTAGTTTTAGAATTAAAATATTTTATTTAAATATATAAAATATCATTTTCTTAAAATACTTCCTTTTCATAAATCTGTTACTTCTGTACGTGATCACACATCATACGTACAACAAGATAATATTCAATATTATCCTTCATCATTCTTCTCATTCATTCCGTACTTTATTATTATCTTTCACTTTCTACCAAACCAATGTGCAATACCCCGAACATTATGCACGAAGCTGGTACTGGGCCTGAGGTCTATAATAGACCCCGAACATTGTGCACGAAGCTAACTCCAGCACCTGGGGCAAGTAACAAGGGTCCTGTCAATCTCAAAGATTAACAGGACATGCATCCTCATAGGGTAGCTAACCCGCACACAGTTGAGCTAACAACCCGTGGCTGTGAACCTCATTTCATTTTGCTTGCAAGACTTTCATTCATCATTAAGTTTCACTTTTTATTATCACTAATCTTTCACTTCATTTATGATAATACTTTACGTATACGAGCATAAACACACCATGTAAAGTCATATAATAATACATAATATGGAACATAAGAATAGGCCACAAACAAGCATAACATCAACAAACATAACCACCAAAACATCCCAGGGTTAAGTCTTAAATTTCTATTTCCCAAGTTTTCATAAAATTTTCTAAGGCATTAGGCGCATGGGCACTATGTAGGCGCATGAGTACTATGCAGGCGCACGGCACTTGGGCGCATGGCAAAGACTTAGGCACATGAGGAAACCTAGGCGCATGAGTACTGCTTGGGCGCATGAGCCATACTTAGGCGCATGTGCACTTAGGCGTATGAGGTACTGTTTGGGCGCACGAACCAACACTTAGGCGCATTAACAATTTTCTGGGCACATGGGTACTATTGGCTTTTTTGGCAGAATTCTTAGGCGCATGAGACCTATTTGGGGGCATGAGAAGGGACTTAGGCGTCTGAGCCAACTTCAGGGGCATGAGCAGCAGTTATGTTAAAACTTGTAAATTTTCAGTCCCAAATCATCATCTAACATGTCCTTAACTTAAATCTAGCATTATAGGCACCTAAAACCAGCATAACCCCACAACATACAAGAATCCATACATACGTACATACGGTTAACATACATATAAGTTGTAAAACGTTTTTACATGCATTTTCAGCCCCAAAAGAAGTTTAAAACACAAAACCGGGGATCTAGAACTCACCAATTGTAGCCTTCAAGTAAAATTCCACCAAACATGAGGGCACAACGAGTTCAAACAACCTAAACACACCAAAAACACATTACCAAGCACAAAAACACATAAGAATCGGTCCAAAAGCTGAAAATTCAGCTGAAACCGAACCAAAAACACAAGAAAATACCTACCTTCGAAAATATCAGCTTCTTCTTCTTAAAAAACCCGAGAGAACTCTGTCCTTCTTTCTTCTTTCTTCTTTCTTCTTTCTAGTTTCCAGTCGAAAAGCAGATAGTAGAGAGGAATGCATGGGCGGCCATACCCCTTTTAATCATAAAATAATAGTGTTTTGCACCTTGTACACTTGACCCCCCCCCCCACTTGTGCCCATTATCTTTTCTTTCGAGATACTTTTCGTTTCCTTTATTTTAAACAAAGTTTTGGGTGTCACATACTTTGACTAATGAATAAATATATTGTCTTTCTTTTGGTTCACTTGTAAACCTAAGAAAATGGACAATTCCACCATTACACTCATTAATTTCAGTTTCATGACTTTTTCATATTCTAAACAAAGCTTCTTATTGGTTGTTCTGAAGATAATATGACCCACATACAATTGTACCAGCTAGAAATATCCCTGCTTTTCTTATGAAAAATATACTTTCAATTTCACCACACTCAAAACTATTTACAAGCAAAGGAATTAACAACATCTAACAAAAGCTTCTGGTGTCTGATGAAAACCATACTACACTTTGTCAAGGCTATATACTCAATTTGGATAAAGAGGATATTTGAAACTAGGTGGCCGGTAAACTTACACTTTTTCTTTCACTTTTGCATATAGAAAAGCATATTTGACATCAAACTGATACACCTTGAAATATTTAAATAAAACAAAATCCAAAAACAAATGAATGGCTTCAAGGCATGCTAGAGGTGCATACATTTTAGTAAAATCAATGCCTTCTTGCTGATCAAATCCTTGGACAACTAGCCAAGCTTTATTATGCACAATAAATCCAAGATCTTCTTTCTTACATTTGAAGACCCAGTTTGTGACATTGGACCAACTCCATTCGAAAAGTCAACTAAAGTCAAAACTTTGAGCTTGTCAAGCTGAGCCAGTTCAGTTTGCATCTCCTCAAGCTAATTTTTATCTCTCAAAGTCTCTTAATAGGTATTAGGCTCTATTTGAAAGATAAAGCAAGTATATAAAAACTTGTTAAGAATGACTAAACCGATTGGTTGCAAACAAACAAGTATTCTCTAATGCAATTCGTTGTTGAGTCTGAGCACCCTGATGTAAATCACAAATCATTTTTTCCTTTGTATGGCTTCTATAAATTCTTCAAATAGGAATTACATCGAATTGCATCATCGTATCCAAGTTGATAGGCGTCTCCCTTCTATTGGTGTAGATGATGATAGCTTATTAAGAAGTTGATCAGAATCATTAATAGAACCCTAAAAAACCTTAACATTATCATTCAATTTAATCTATGGTTCATTTGAAAAGGTATCTTGGATGTTGAAGTTGTTGGAATGTCTATTGCACCTGTCAAAGGAACAATTGATCTTGGTAGATCTTCATGCCAAAATTAATAAATCAAGTCAGCTTTATGTGGACAAAATACACAAAGAACATTAAAAGGCTTAAACAACAAATCATAATCAAAACCCATTTAGAACTTATGTATTGTTGAGCTACATGACACTTATTATAACAAACATGATATCATTCCTTAACATGATCCGTCGCCTTACTAAAAACTCGTTTCTTATGTGAATTAACAACAACGAAAGAATCCTTTAGATAGTTTCTCATTAAATTTAGAAACTGATCTTTGGATTTTTAATGAAGTACATAAACAACCAAATTGTTTAAGTTCAGATAAATTGCGTTTTCTTCGTCAAGCGGTACATGAGCGTCCTCTTCTACTAGACACTTCCATAGATGTGACACATGAGAAGTAGGATGAATCCCACTAAGCTCGGTTAGTAATTCCAGTTTATAAGCTATCAATCCAACCCGTTCTTCTATCTTGAAAAGTCCTATACACCGAGGACTTAGTTTTCCCTTTTTTAAAATGTATGACGTTTATCTACATAAGACTTTTGTTTGTCTTTGATGGCTTTCACAAAGGTTCAGATCTTTACTAGCTTTTTAGTTGTGGCCTCCGTACTTCCGACCCTTCCAATTTCCTTTCACTAATGTCACCCTAACATATAGGTGTCCTACACCTTCTTCCATACAACATTTTATACGGAGGCATCCCTATGCTTGCATGATAACGGTAGTTATAAGATAACTCCGCAAGTAAGAGATGATCATCCCAATAACCACCAAAATCATAATACATTCTCGCAACATGTCTTCTATTGTTTGAATCGTTCTTTAGGATTACCCATTGGTCTACGGGTGATAAGCAGTGCTGATATGTAATCTTGTTCCCATTGTATAATGAAATCTCTTCAAAAAATTTAAGGTGAATAGTGTGTCCCTGACTGAGACAATAGAGACAAGTACCCTATGACGTGTTACGACCTCTTTGATAAATAGCTTGGCTAACCTTTAAGAGGTAAAGGTTTCTCGTATGGGTAGGAAATGTGCAGTCTTGGTTAGCTGATCAACACTCAACCCATATAACATCATAACCCTTGGACATGTGTGAAAACTTGGTTATGAATACGTGTTCCCATTTCATTCTGGTACATCCATTGTTTTGATTGTCCCGTAAGCATTTCGATGCTTAGATTTAACTTGTAAATATGTTAAACACTTTCTCACATATTGAACTATATCACTCTTTATCCCAAGCCACCAATACTTCTTTTTAATGTCCTGATATGTCTTGGTAGAGCCTGGATGACTTGAATATCTAGTCCAATTAACTTCATACGGTATGTTCATCAGAAGATCCCCATAACATGGAATCCATAATCGTCCAAATTTGGCCTTGACATTGTAAGTCTTCTCTTCTAGATCTAGAACCTATTCTTTCATACCTTTCGTAACAATATGCTCATCTTTCTGTAACACCCAAAAATTTATTAAGAAAAAAATAAAGACAAAAGGAGAAGTTGCAAAAGTGGAGGGGCCAAAGTGTACAAAGGACAAACATTATTATTTTATGTTTAAAGTAGGCATGGCCGCCCACTACACTACTTCACCAACTGCTTCAACTGCTATAAAGAAGAAAAGCAGAATTTCCATTGGTTCTAGAGAGACGAAGCAGAACATTAGGCTTGAAGGTGCGTTTTTGTGTGTTTTGTTCGGTTTCAGCTGAGTTTTCAGCTTCGGGACCGATTCTTATATGTTCTTTTGTGTTCGGTTTTGTGTTTTGGTGTCTTTAGGCATTTGAACTCTTTGTGACCTCGAGTTTGGTGGAGTTTTGCTTGAAGGCTGCAATTGGTGAGTTCTAGATCCCTCTTTCAAATGTTTTCTACTTATTTGGGGCCGGTATGCATATTTAACTGATGTTTTCGAAACTAGTTATGATTTTTCATGTATGATGAGGGCGACTCTGATGATATAGTTATATTATGTGATTCTATTGATGATCATTAAAAGTTTATGATGTTCTAAGTTTTAGACTAATAAATCTAAGCTGTATTCATGTTAGAATAATGATTGGAAACTAGTAATGGCATAAGTTGCATTGCAGGTTAGTTTTTATGTTCATCCGCATTTAATAGTTAAGTCTTGTGTTCATGCACATTTGCTAAGTCTTCATGTGCATTTGCTAAGTCTTCATGCGCATTTGTTAAGTCTTCATGCGCATTTGTTAAGTCTTCATGCGCATTTGCTAAGTCTTCATGCGCATTTGTTAAGTCTTCATGCGTATTTGCTGTATTCATCCGCATTTGTCTAAGTTCATCCGTATTTGTCTAAAGACTTGGGATTTTCTAGAAATTTGGGAATACAATTTAAGTATGGAGAACTTCTGTATAAGGGAAAATCATGCTTGTCTAGGGATTATTATGCTTGCATCTTAATGAGTATTATCCATAACAAGTGGACACGAAGGAATAAAAGATAAACAGTGAAACTTAATGAATGCTACCCCGGGCCCTTACGATGAATGAAAAGCCTTGCAAGCAAAATGAATGGAGGTGCACGACCTTGTTGTCATTAGCTCAACTGATGTGCGGCTGTAAAGCCCATGAGGATGCACATCTGGGGTCTAATCCTTAGGATTGACCAATTAATGCAAGGGATCCTAGTTCATGAGCAGGCTTCGTGCCTAGCAGTGTGGATCAACTGTCGATGGGTTAGCTACCATGATAAACGTTTGCCGACAGGGGTTCGGCATCTGTTGCCAACCAACAATGTAGGCTCTTGCTTTGTGCAATCCTAGTTAATGAAAGAGAAAAATAATGAAAGAAAGAAGGATAATGAATCACTTAATGATTGATTATGTATATTGATGAATTATCACCAAATGAAGTTTACAAAGTGTATTTTTCTATATTATTAAACTAGAAGTCACTCAGCAACGCTGACTTTTTTTTATATGCATATCAGTTGGCAGGTAAGGATGTTGCTGAGGATGGCACGTGGGTGAGGCTACTTGGAGGGCAGAGACTGGCATCCATTCGTGCATGATGATATTGTTGTTTTGTAATACAACTGAAAGATTCTTTTTGTAACTGTTAAAATACAATGATGTATTATTTAACAACATCAAATATTAATGCATAAATGGTTTTTGATAACTTAATCCGCTATGATGTTTTTATGAAATGTATTTATCTTATATGAAAAATGTTGTGATTGTCCAGCTGTGAGGTCTCCGGGAACGGGGACTTACAAGTTGGTATCAGAGCCAAAGTTTAAGAGAAATGGGTAAATATTTTCAAAACCAAAACTTAAACTGAGAATAAAACGAATGGAAGGATGCCAGCCCAAGTAGCTATGTGCCATCGAGTAATTTTTCATAAGTAATTGGTATTACGTGCGTGTGTTGTTTGATTTATGTGCTTAGTAGATTTGGACACCGATGTAGTCTGGATAGGGAATGCTTGGGGGATGAAGAGTAAAGTATGTGGCTAATCACAACTGGCCACTGTAATTAGGGACTTACTATACTTGACATAATCTAAGCTATTACCTTGAATGACCTTGTTAGTGTTTGAATCTTATAGGAGGTAGATCTTATGACGGGTAGGAAAACTGGGAAGGCAACCCGAGGCGGTGCTTGTAATGGGCGTACTACTGGGCCATGTGTCACCCGAAGCAAAGCTAAGGCTCCCGAGATAGTTTGTGAGGACACGGATATTCATAGCCACCAAGAAGGTGAAGGATCAACCACCCTCAAGTCTACGGTAAAGAAAGCTATTGCTGACGAAGTCTACAACGTCATGCAAAACGTGTTACCTTTAGTGGTGATCGAGGTGTTGAGGGCAGTAAAGGATGGTGAGAAGACCAAAGATGTAGGGGAGAAGGAGAAAGCTGATGAAGAGCCATCTAGTCCCAAGGTGGTAATTCATGATAATGATAGCGAGGGGGAGAAGGAGACCGCTAAGGGGTGCACCTATAGGGCGTTTCAGAGGTGCAAACCTCTGACCTTTAATGGTAACGGCAATGCTACTGCTGCTCATCATTGGGTTCGAGAGATGGAGGCGGTTTTAGACATCAGTGAGTGTCGGGAGGATCAAAAGGTGAAGTTTGTCTCCCATTCTTTCGTTGACTCGGCATTATGCTAGTGGGACAACATTGTCCAAGCCAAGGGGAAATGGTCTGTTGTAAGGATGAGGTGGTCGGATTTGAAGGAACTGATACTTGAGGAGTATTTTCCACATCGGGAGTTGGACAAAATTGAGAAGGAGTTCTTGCATTTGGAGGTTGGAAACCAGACTTATCAAGAGTATACCTCCAAGTTCAATAAGCTTGCAAGACTCGTGCCGGATCTAGTAACCCCAGAGTCCAAGAAGATTAAGAGATACATGCAGGGTCTTCCAGTGGATATCAGGAGGAACATGATAGCTGCTAGACTGAGCACTTTCAGGTCAGCAGTAGATTTGGCCGGAAGGTTGTATGATGAGAGAGATCCGGTGCCAATTCAGGGAAGGTTGAGAAAAGTTGGAACAAGAACGGTAATGGGAAGAGATTCAGGAGTGGCCACTATGGGATCAGGGAAAAGAAGATAAGGATGGACGATCGCCGCCCAGGATAGAGTAAAGGGGGTAACAGGAGGGAATGTAAGAAATGTGGGAAGGTTCACATGGGTAAGTGTAGAGCGGGGACGAACCGGTGTTTTAAGTGTAGAGGCGAAGGACACTATCCTAGAGAGTGCGGGGTACCGCGGTGTTATCAATGTAGGGAGGTAGGCTACTTGGGCTGAGATTACGAAAAGGGTGGAGCAGGGAGCTCAGGGACTCAGACTATGGGCGAGAAAGGGAGGAGTGAGAGCACCAAAGCCAAGGCAAGGGCATTCAACATGACCCGGGAAGAAGCCAGAGTGGACCCTGAAGTAGTTTCAGGTATGTTTTTGGTAAACCAATTGTATGCTTTTGTGCTCTTCGATTCGGGTGCTAGTAGAAGTTTTGTATCTTCTACCTTTTGTTGTGAAATGCATGGTAAGAATAAGAAGATAGATGTGCCCTTCTATGTAGAGACAGCAACAGGAAGGTCTACCAAAGTGACTGATGTGATAGACGATTGCCTCGTAGAGTTGGACGGTCGTAAGTTTCCTGCTCGATTGTACGTGATGGCCCTAGGAACTTTTGATGTGGTGTTAGGGATGGATTGGTTGGCGGCCTACGAAGCGAACATCGTGTGCCGAAAGAAGACGATTTGTCTGACTGTGCCCGATGGCAGTTTGGTTATGATACATGGGGACAAGGAGTGCATTACACCGCGAGTAATCTTGATCATTACGGCAGAGAAGTTTATGAGACGCGAGTGTGGTGCTTAATTGGCCTATATGAAGGATATGGACACTACCGTGCCTCAATTGTCAGGCGTGCTGGTAGTATGCGATTTCCCTGATGTGTTTCTCGAAGACCTACCAGGGGTACCACCTGACCACGAGATTGAGTTCCAAATTGATCTGATACCTGGTGCCCAACCTGTTGCAAAGGTGCCATATCATCTCGCTCCCTCCGAGATGAAAGAATTGATGACCCAGTTGCAAGAGTTGTTAGATAAGGGGTTCATCCGACCAAGTATCTCTCCCTAGGGTGCTCCGGTCTTGTTTGTAAAGAAAAAGGACGGTAGCATGAGGATGTGCATCAACTACTGTGAGTTGAACAAGTTGACGGTGAAGAACAGGTACCCACTACTAAGGATTGACGACTTGTTTGATTAGCTCCAAGGCGCCAGCTGGTTCTCAAGGATAGATTTCCGATCTGGTTATCATCAGCTAAAGGTTAAAGAACAGGATATCCTGAAGATCACGTTTCGAACACGATATGGGCATTACGAATTCCTCGTTATGTCTTTCGTATTAACCAACGCGCTAGCTGCTTTTATAGATTTGATGAGCTGGGTGTGTTGGCTAATGTTGGATAAATCAGTGATTGTGTTTAACGATGATACCCTGATTTATTTGAAGAGTGAAGAAGAGCACGCCGGTCACATTCGTGAGGTATTGGAGATGCTTAAAAGAAAGAAGATGTATGCTAAGTTCTCTAAATACGCGTTCTGGTTGCGGGAAGTTTAGTTTTTGGGTCATGTGGTTAATTCTAAAGGGATTATGGTGGACCCGGCAAAGGTGGAGGCGGTTATGCAATGGAAGACTCCAAAGACACCATCCGAGATCTGTAGTTTCTTGGGTTTGGCGGGCTACTATAGACGGTTCATCCAAGACTTCTCCAAGATAATTTCACCATTGACCAAATTGACCCGTAAGGATGTGAAGTTCATATGGGGTCAAGTGCAGGAGAATGCTTTCGAAGAGTTGAAGACAAGGTTGACTCAAGCTCCTATCTTGACGTTACCTGAAGGGAATGAAGACTTGGTGGTCTATTCCGATGATTTTTATTTGGGATTAGGTTGTGTGTGTGATGCATCGGGGAAGGGTTATCTCCTATGCATCCCGACAATTGAAAATCCATGAGGCTAACTATCATACTCATGACCTGGAGTTGGCGGCAGTGGATTTTGCATTAAAGATTTGGAGGCACTACCTGTACGGGACGAGGCACCATCTTCACTGATCACAAAAGTTTGAAGTACTTCTTCGAGCAGAAGGATCTTAACATGAGACAAAGAAGATGGTTAGATTTGATCAAGGATTATGACTATGAAATCCATTATCATCCAGGTAAGGCGAATGTGGTAGCCGATGCCCTCAATCGAAAGGAGAGGCCGGAACCGATTCGGGTGAAGGCTTGCCAGCTGGTTGTGACGCCGGATGTTATGGGACAAATCAGGGAATTCCAAGATGAGAAATTAAAGAATGATAGGATCAACTTTGGACGAATGAAGGAGTAGGTGACGGATTTAGGGGAAAACACCCTTGGCGTTAAAACCCGTTTTGGGCGGATGTGGAATCCTCGTTATAGGGAGCTGAGGGGAAGGATCATGGATGAGGCTCACAAAACATGGTATTCCATCCATCCTGGTGCTACAAAAAAGTATCATGATCTGAAGAAGGATTATTGGTGGCCAGGGATGAAGCGTGACATGGTGGAGTATGTGAGTAAGTGCCTGACCTGTTTACAAGTGAAGGCGGAACATCAGAAACCATATGGGAAGATCCAACCTTTGGATATACCCAAATGGAAGTGGGAACACATCACCATGGATTTCATCACAAAGTTGCCTCGCACTACGAGAGGATGTGATACCATTTGGGTGATCGTAAACCGCCTGACGAAGAGTGCACACTTTTTGCCAATCCGAGAGACTTACTCGTCAAAAAGGTTGGCGGAGTTGTTCATCAAGGAGATCATAACTCGTCATGGCGTGCCGGTGTCTATTGTTTCACCCGTTCACGTCCATGTTCTGGAAGAGATTTCATGATGCGATGGGGACGAGGTTACACATTAGCATAGCTTATCACCCTCAGACAGACGGTCAATCAGAACAGACCATTCAGACCTTGGAGGATATGCTCCGGGCATGCATTATTGACTTTGCTGGAAGTTGGGATGAACACCTACCATTGGCAGAGTTCTCCTACAGCAATAGTTATCATGCCAGTATAGGCATGCCACCATTTGAAATGTTGTATGAGAGGAGATGCAAAACCCCGGTGTGTTGGGGTGACATTAGGCAGAAAGAGTTGGGAAGCATAGAGATCATTGAAGCCATGTCGGAAAAGCTAGAAAAGATCAAGGCTTTTATGAAGGAGGCGAAAGATAGGCAAAATTCGTATGCTGATAAGAGGCGTAGACCGATTGAATTCAAGGTGGGTGATAATGTTATGCTAAAGGTATCACCTTAGAAGGGGATCACCCTATTTAAAAAGAGGGTAAGCTGAGCCCGGGTATATAAGACCTTTCTGAATCATTGCACGAGTAGGAGAGGTGGCCTATAGGTTGGAGCAACCTGATGAGTTAAGTGGAATTCATCCAACATTCCATGTATCTCACCTAAGAAAATGCCTAGCTGATGAAGATATAATTGTACCACTAGAAGACATTGAAGTGGATGAACGGCTCAATTATGCAGAGCAACCAGTGGCAATCATTGACCGAAAGGTGAAGAGATTACGAAATAAAGCGATTCCACTGGTGCGAGTACAGTAGAGGCACAGGAAGGGATCTGAGTTTACGTGGGTGACTGAGGAGAAGATAAGACAACATTACCCACAACTATTCGAAGAGTGACAGGTTTCGGGGACGAAACCCCTATAAGGGGGTGGACTTGTAACACCCAAAAATTTATTAAGAAAAGAATAAAGACAAAAGGAGAAGTTGCAAAAGTGGAGGGGCCAAAGTGTACAAAGGACAAACATTAATATTTTATGTTTAAAGTGGGCATGGCCGCCCACT
Source organism: Flaveria sonorensis (assembly GCA_025506505.1). NCBI lineage: Eukaryota > Viridiplantae > Streptophyta > Magnoliopsida > Asterales > Asteraceae > Flaveria > Flaveria sonorensis. Next base: position 22,030,799 of record CM046426.1, read on the forward strand.
ACACTACTTCACCAACTGCTTCGACTGCTAGAAAAAAGAAAAGCAGAATTTCCATCGGTTCTAGAGAGAAGAAGCAGAAGATTCGGCTTGAAGGTGAGTTTTTGTGTGTTTTGTTCGGTTTCAGCTGAGTTTTCAGCTTCGGGACCGATTCTTATGTGTTCTTTTGTGTTAGTTTTTTTGTTTTGGTGTGTTTAGGCATTTGTACTCTTTGTGCCCTCGAGTTTGGTGGAGTTTTGCTTAAAGGCTACAATAGGTGAGTTCTAGGTCCCCACTTTTAAATGTTTTCTACTTATTTGGGGCCGGTATGCATATTTAACTGATGTTTTCGAAACTAGTTTTGATTTTTCATGTATGATGTGGGTGACTCCGATGATATAGTTATATTATGTGATTCTCTTGATGATCATTAAAAGGATATGATGTTTTAAGTGTTAGACTGATAGATCTAAGCTGTATTCATGTTAGAATAATGATTGGGAACTAGTAATGGCATAAGTTGCAATGTAGGTTAGTTTTTATGTTCATCTGCATTTAAAAGTTAAGTCTTGTGTTCATGTGCATTTGCTAAGTCTTCGTGCGCATTTGTTAAGTCTTCATGCGCATTTGCTAAGTCTTCATGCTCATTTGTTAAGTCTTCATGTGCATTTGCTAAGTCTTCATGCGTATTTGTTAAGTCTTCATGTGTATTTGCTGTGTTCATCCGCATTTGTCTAAGTTCATCCGTATTTGTCTAAAGACTTGGGATTTTCTAGAAATTTTGGGAATAGAATTTAAGTATGGAGAAGTTCTGTATAAGGGAAGATCATGCTTGTTTAGGGATTATTATGCTTGGTTGTTTCTTATGTGCTGCTTTTACTATGTCAATAATATTTTCATGTTATGTGATTTTGTAATGTGCATCTTAATATGTATTATCCATAACAAGTGGACACGAAGGAATAAAAGATTAATAATGAAACTTAATGAATGTTATCCCGGGCCCTTACGATGAATAAAAAGCCTTGCAAGCAAAATCAATAGAGGTGCACGGCCTTGTTTTCATTAGGTCAACTGATGTGCGGCTGTAAAGCCCATGAGGATGCACATCTGGGGTCTAATCCTGGGGATTGACCAATGAATGCAAGGGATCCTAGTTCATGAGCAAGCTTCATGCCTAGAAGTGTGGATCAACCGTCGGCATCTGTTGCCAACCAACAATGTAGGCTCTTGTTTTGTGCAATCCTAGTTAATGAAAGAGAAAGATAATGAAAGAAAGAAAGATAATGAATCACTTAATGATTGATTATGTATATTGATGAATTATCACCAAATGAAGTTTACAAAGTGTATTTTTCTATATTATTAAACTAGAACTCACTCAGTAACACTGACTTTTTTTTATATGCATATCAGTTGGCAGGTAAGGATGTTGTTGAGGATGGCACGCGGGTGAGGCTACTTGGCGGGCAGAGACTGGCATCCATTTCTTGCACGATGATATTGTTGTTTTGTAATACAACTGAAAGATTCTTTTTGTAACTGTTAAAATACAATAATGTATTATTTAACAACATCAAATATTAATGCATGAATGGTTTTTGATAACTTAATCCGCTATGATGTTTTTTTGAAATGTATTTATCTTATATGAAAAATGTTGTGATTGTCCAACTGTGAGGTCTCCGGGAATGGGGCCTTACACTTTCAAATCTTCCTCTCTAGTACAACATATCTATTCCATAGTATCAGGAAGACCTCACTCGGATTGGTTTATGTCTTTCTTTTGATTCAGGATGAATGCTACCACATTAGCTTTACTTAGGTGATAATGGATCTCGCAGTTGTAGCCCTTTTATTAGTTCTAGTCATCATTGTTATCTAATGTTTAATTCTTTTTGCTTAAAGAAATATTTTAGACTCTAATGATTAGTGATGATCGTATCTTTGACACCATATGAGTAGTGTCTCTATATCTTGAGTGTAAAGACTACCACAACAAGTGTCAAATCATGAGTAAGATAATTAATTTCTTGAATCTTCAAATATCAAGAGGCATAAGCTATCTATTAGATCTTTAAAGGATTATACATGCCAATTCATAAGGTGGTTGGTGAGTTTAAATGTTTGGCATTTTTTTTAACTGTTGAAGCCCATACAGATAGTCAATGTGGATGAAGAAATACCAAGTGTTGATGTTAATGCGGGTGAAGAAATGCAAGTAAAGTAAAAGAAATGTGGATTAGAAGAAAATACTATATGTTGGTCCGCATAAGTTAAATGCGGATGAAAAACCAAATGCGGACAAGACATTGGTCATCTCCATAACTAATGCAGATGAACAAAACCCAATGCTAATGTTTAAGTGAAGAAATGCAGACTAGCTTTTAGCCATCTGCATTAACAAATGCGAAAAACAAAAAGAAATACGGGTGATGACTTATCACATGCGGATTCAGTTTTTGTACTTAACTTATGTAAGTCTGATGTAATAGTATTATCAGGGTATTTTAGTCACAACCTACTTGGTAATTTTGAGAAATCATATCAATACAAACATCATTTTAGCAGTATAATTGATCTGTTCATATTGTTATTGATAATTGATCTTTGTAATTTCATTACAATGATTCAATAGACTCAATCAACATATTCAATCATCAAGTCACACCTAGTCAATTGGTATTACAACCTCGACTCTTGATTTTAGATTTGAACACCAATTTGATTTGAAATTTGAATAATCTACAAATCTGAGTTGTTCTACATCTTAGATTTTTAATCAAACTAATTATACATCAATTCAAACATATATTGTTCACTAATCGACCATGGATTGAGCAGTTACAATGTTCAATTGAGTTTTCAAATAGATCTTCAAAATTAAACCATCAAAACCATAATAGCGAGAGTGTTTGTGAGAAATATGTCCTGAGATTAGCAAGAGTTCCTGATCGAAAGGTTCTACAACAAATATGAAAGAAAATAACAAGTAATTCAAACCAAAATCAAAAGAACACTATACGAAAGCTATTCACCGCATTTGATTTAAAACAACTGCTCATCGTATTTGTGATAAATCATTGTTTACCGCATTCAAGGATTTGATACTATTTCATCGTATTCTGATCATATTCCTATTACTGTTCATCATATTTATCTGATCAGTACTGAACTGTTCATCGTATTTCAGAGAAATAGTTATTTTGTTCATTGTATAGCTTCAAGTTCTTGCTGATTTAGACTTATTAGTTGATTGATTGTACTATTTGGAATGATTATACAGATTGGACCAAAATTAACCTAAAAACAATCTAAGTATAAATCAATCTCATTAATATTCAACCAAGTTAAAATCAAGACATTTACAATGGATACATTTGAACTTGGTCATAATCCAAAACCACTTGTGTTTAATCATAAGTCTGAATTCAAGCAATGGAAAATAAGGTTCATAAATTCAAGCAATGGAAAATAAGGTTCATGAACTACATCACCTCTGTTGATCCAGATTACTGGATATCAATTTGTAATGGTCCATATATTCTTGTTGTCGTTAATGCTTATGAGTATATATACGTATTCCAGTTGAAGATCCATCACTAAACCTTAAAGCATAAGAATTCAAGAAGATCAAAATAGATATCTCACTACAAGAAAAAGACCCTGACTATTCTAGCCTTATGGCGACGACTTGCCGTCGCCTTAGGGTGATCTATAGCGACAAAAAAGAGTCATCACCATAGGTGTAGAAAGTCATCGCCATAGGTCTATTTTTTGCATTTTGATTTATTTAAAATAATGCTAGGATTTTAAAAATTATGTTTGGACCTAAGGTGATGACATGTCACCGCCATAGGTAATTAGGAGGAAAATAGTCCCGCCATTATAAAAACTCTATGGCGATAACTATGTGGCAAGGACTTTTCGTCGCTATAGGTAAAAATATTGTTTTTCTTTTTTTCCCCGAAATAACTAAGGGAAATTGTCCCGCCATTATGAAAACTCAGTCGCCATAGGGTTATATGATTTTCTTAAATATGATATTAATAAAGATAATAATTATAATAATAATAATAATATTATTATTATTATTATTATTATTATTATTATTATTATTATTATTATTATTAATTTATGTACATGTTACTATTATTATAAGTATTACTATTTTTATAAGTAGTAATAATAATAATAATATATAATAATAATAATAATAATAATAATAATAATAATAATAATAATATAAATATTATTATAATTATAATATTATCAATTAGTCTCAATCATGGTCAAATATGTTCGATTATAATAGTTAGAATCGATTGAATATGTTAAAGTTTAGCTATGATCGAGTTATGAATATTAGTTTTAAATTATATACATGTTTGTTAAGATAATGGCTTATATTTAGTTATTAAATGAGTGTTAAACAAGTCAAATATGTTCGATTATGATGATTGGGGTCGATTACATACGTCAAATGTTAGCTATGATCCAATTATGATTATTAGTGTTAAATTAAACACAATGTTGGTAATTATAGGAACTTGTCCTTACTAATGGTAAGTTAAGTTTGTTTATGCTTAGTTATCATCATGAGTGTCAATAAAGGTCAAATATATTCAATTATGATGATTAGGGTTGATCAAATACATTAAATGTTAGCTATGATTGAATTATGATGATCGGTGTTAAATTATACAATCGATGGTAATTTACGGGAAATGATGCTTATTAATTGTAAGTTATTTTTATTTATGCTTAAATATCATCAATGAGTGTTAAACAAGGCCAAAATGTTAGGTTATGATTATTAGGGCCAATTAAATATGTCAAAGGTTAGGTATGATCCAATTATGATCATTGGTGTTAAATTAAACACGATGTTGGTAATTTACGGGAAATTATGCTTGCTAAATGTAAATTAAGATCATTTATGCTTAGTTATCATCAATGAGTGTCAAAAAAGGTCAAATATGTTCGGTCATGATGATTATGGTCAATTGCTTATGTCAAATGCTAGCTATGATACAATTCTTTGATAGTATAGAAAATTAGGCATATTACTGCCAAATTAAGTTTGTTTATTCTTCATTATCATCAAAGAGTTTCAAAAAACCTTAAACATGATCGGTTATGATAATTAAGATACGCCAAAAGTTAGGTAAGACCAACAAGTATTATTATACATATAGTAATATATTTATAATAGTATAATAATAATCATAATCATAATCACAGTAATTAAAATAGATAATAATAATAATAATAATAATAATAATGATATAGTAATAATAATAATAATAATAATAATAATAATAATATTAAAATAATAATAATAATAACCATCATAATAATAAGATAATAATTATAATAAAATAATAATAATAATACTAATAATAATAATATAATAATAATAATAATATAATAATATTATAATAATAACATTATTAAAAATAATAAAAATAAAAATATAATAAAAAACACCCTATGGCGACGACTTGTCGTCGCCATAGGTGTTTCATGTGCCCGCATGATTATTCCGCCGTTATTTGGAAAAAATTAAAAAAATAAAACCATAAGGCGACAACATGTCGTCGGCATAGGGTGCAGTATCTTTTAAACCAGAGATTACAACTTTATCAGTTTCACTTTCCTAAACCCAAATCCCACCCACGATCAGCCTTTATCTCTGGCGAAAACAACCAAAATCGGACCACCACCATCATTTCTAGCCACCACCACCGTTCCTAGCCGCCGCCACCACCACCACTTCCATCGCCCCCATTACCCCTCCCATCACACCCTGCCACCAAAATATACCTGTGCTGCTCCCCAACTAATCTTAAATGCCACTACCACCGTCATGTCTACCACCACCACCATTTCTGTCGCCACCACCACTCCGGACATATAAACCCTTTAAGAAAGAGTACCAAGAATGAAGCATCTTTAGGTTGCACCACCACCATTGTTTCTACCACCATGACTACCACTCCTACCACCACCACCATTCATGTCTCTCTAGGTTGTTGTATCATTATCTTAGCCACCACCGTCACTGACAACATCTTATTTTCATCTCTTTTGTTAAAATTTTAAGGTGTGTATATTATCTATTTCATTAGTTATTTAAATATTTTGATTTAGTTCATGTTTAGTAGAATGATATGATAATATGTTGATCAATTTAATTTTTGGTTTAATTTTGTTCTTGTTTTGATTTGGTTAATGATATGTTTTAAATTATGTATGTATGTATGCACAGTATGTGATGAAATGTATTGTAGTTTGATTTGGTTATTAGTTTATCTAATAAACATATGATGAACATGTGATGAAATTGAAAATTTGTGCTAGATGATTTTTGCGTTAGAAGTTTAAGGTATGTATGTTACATTCTTTTGTTAATTAGTTAAATATTAAGTTGAATTATTGTTATAGATGATTTATGTTGTTAGAATTATATAAATTGTTTGATTTGGTTATTGGTTTGAGTTGATAGAATGATATGATGAATTATGTTTTGTAACATGTTTTAGGATTAATATTAATTAATCCAGAACAAAATTCATGGACATATGATGAATTGCATTTTAAACATGTTTGAGGATTTTAGTTATGAATTGGAAAATGTTTTAAGGTTTCATTTGTGTTTTATAACTTGTATTTATATATACGCCATGTTTATGTATATGTATAAGTCATTTTATAAATATTGTTTGAAGGAGGACATATTATAGGGAAGTGTTTGGATGGATCAACTCGAGCGCAAAAGAAGATTAGGTAAATTTAAAACTTTCATTTCTATTATACGTTAACTATGTTTGTTATCATGTGCTCATATTTGTTAGTACTTTAATTTAATTTAGTATGTTGTTAGTACCTTGTTGGTTTAGTATATTGTTTAGTTTAAAGTTGGATATTATAAACTTAAATTACTCGAACACATTTATAGACTAAATTTAGATATTATTACTTGCATTGTTGATTTATTGAAACTTAAAAATTTTATATTTTATAATTTATAATTGGACGTGATGGTTTTTTACATTTTACAATAGTTATGCTATTTAATTTTCATAAAAATGTTAATAAGCATCTCTTGTTTTGAACCATCGGGTGGGTCATCATTACATGGGATGAGGAAATGAATGCAACTAGGAATACATGCGTTAAATGCAGGAACAGATGAATAAATTTTATAAAAGGAATCAAATCCTAATGAAGACGAAGATGATCAAGACGACGACAATTAGAATTTGTTTGTTTTGTAAAAGATTAAAGATGTTTACGTTGGTTATTTTGTTTAAATGTGCATGTAAGTTGAATTGGAAAATGATTTTCTTTTGGGTATTAGTGATATTAGCTTTCATTTGGTGTATAAATATATTCCCAAAACCTGAAATATTGGGGAAAACCAAGAAAATATAAAAACAATTTAAAAATTAAAAATTAAAAAAGTAGGGACTATGGCGTGACATGTCGCCGCCATAGGGTTTTTTAATTTTTTTATTAAAATAAAAATTTAGTTGGACCTATGGTGACGACATGTCGTCGCCATAGACTGAAATTAATCATTTTTAATTAAAATACCACATGAATTTTTTTTGCGGACAACTCTATGGTGAAAACTTGTTGTCGGGATAGACCTCTATGGCAAATAGGTTTTTGGCGACGACTCAAAAATGGGCTATAGCGACAAGGCTGTGATAACTAGGCCTATGGCGAAGACAAACCGACCCTATCATGATGACAAATGTCATCGTCATAGCCCTTATTTTTTGTAGTGTGTAGGCTTATTCCTACATCACTATGGCACTACAATGGATGTGATGAAAAGGCTTGAATGATGCAGCATAACCAAAGGTATATGGGATACCTTGCATAATATGTATGAGGGAAGTAATGAGGTGATTGAGATCAACAAAGATAAACTTGTGAACCAGTATGAAAACATTCATTATGTCAAAGGTTAATTAATATCCAAGCAACTTCACAGGTTAGTCAAACTAACTAATGATCTGGAGATGATGGGTGTGACTTATAAGGAGAAACACTTAAACAAGAAGATGCTACATTTACTACTAAAAAGTTGGAAACAAAGTGTCACACTACTCAAGAATACTTTGAATCTCGAAAGTATAAGCCTTGACACTATGGTAGCCAAAATTAAGGCTTTGGATCTAAATGAAAAGTCAAGAAATCTGAGAGGGACCACTAGTCATTGAAGCCTACAAGTTTCCCTTCGAAAATCATTCTGTCTGAGAATGCATTTATCATAGAAGAAGGTGGTTTCATGACACCACCAAAAGCTTCTAGAATGTTAGCATTTGTCTCATCTCCTCATCTAAAGAATTCTAAGATCCCATTCTCATCACATAAGCCTAGTCTCAATCATCACAAAATCAAGTTGACTTTGTTAATAAAGAGTAGAAAACACCTACAATGGATTTGTATTAAGCTTTGAAGCTTATCTTGGTGGAAGATTGTCATCTACTCATCTAAAGTTCTTGAAGAATGGATTCAGATTAGGTGGAATAAATGGATTTGCAATGAAAAATGGCCATGATAGTCACGAGGGCCAAGAAATTCTTCAAAAAAGACAAGAAGCTTAACCTCAATGAGAACTCTAAGTTGGTATATGAAAAGAAAAGGTTGAATGCTACAACTATGGTGTGAATGACCATTTTTCTAGAAAATGTAATGCTCACGAAAGGAATAATAAAATTCTCAGAAACTCTCATGGTCACTTATCTGGGGAAAAAAAGCCATCAGCAACACCAATAATAGCAAAGTGGTTATGATTCTAGTTATTCAGGGAATTTATGTTATTAGACTCAACCATATTAGTACAATCAACCTCAACTTAATCAACAAGCTTAAGATACTCTTCACTCCAAATCAAGTGCATTAGTTATTAGACAAGATGTTGTTTGTGATTGGGGTATCTATGCTGAGGAGATGAAGCCAAGCTATCAAAACCATGCATTTATGGTTCATATTAATGTGAGTCCTGTTCCCATGCCAGTAGAGGTAAAGGCTACTCTCTATAGCCACAAATGCATTGATAAAGTGCAAGGTGTAAGGTCCCATTCCCGGGACGCTTACAGCTGGACCGTCATCGCATAAAATATTTAAAACAAACATTACTTTTGCAGCCGAATTTAAGAACTTTCATTAATAATTAAAACAAGTTATCTCATTACATAAATCGATTACATATCAAAATACAATAACATGTCAAATTGTGGATGCGAGTCTTCAAAACACTCCCAGTAGCTTATGCATCCATGCCTGTATGTCTATCCACCTGCGTCTGTCCTAAACAGTCTAGCAGGAAACACCCGCTCTCTCAATTCTATCGCGCAGTCTTCTAAGGCATCCGGTAACCTAGTGGACTTACCCATAGCAATTTCTACATCGAAGGCTCATCGATTTTCCTACTCCTAACGTGTAACTTAACACAAAGGCAACAGGAATGAAACTACTACTAGCACCACAATCATAGCATAGATGCATAAATTTAAATTACCAGAAACGTACCTGACGTCGTGTCGAAGTCCGCTCTAGCCTCCTTCTCGTCAGGGCAAATGCTCAAACCTTCATCCTCTGTTCTCCTCATTTGAACCCCTTTGCCTTGCCTCGGAGCTCTCAGCCCTTGACTTCATGCAGTCTCTGCTCCTGGGTCCATTCTCACCACACCTATAACATCTCATTGCACAACAATCCCTCGCCAAGTGGCCCTCCTTCCCACATTGAAAACAGAGATTCGATCCCCGCTTACATTCTCCTGCATGCTCCTTCCCACATTTCTTGCATGCCCTCCCTTCCCTTGTTAACATCCTTGGATTATCTATCCTCACCTTCTTACCACTAGCCTTAAATCCCCCATCGTCATCATCCCGCCTTTCGTTCCTATTCCTAACATAGTCCTGCTCCTCCTCTTCGTCCATTATTGCCATCGCCTCTCGCTCGTCATACAACCTCCCCGCCAGATTGACCACTGACCTAAACGTGCCTGGTCTGGTAGAAATTAGATGTCTGTGGATATCTGTTGGCAGACCTTGAATATACCTTTTAATCTTTTGTGACACAGGCGTCACCTGATCTGGCACCAGCCTTGCCATCTCGTTGAACTTTGTGGTGTATTTTGATGTTCATCATTCCTGCCTCCAGCTGCAAGAACTCCCTCTCGACCTTGTCAAGCTCTCTATGAGGGCAAAACTCCTCAATTACCAACCTCTTCAGCTCCTTCCACCTCATCCTCCCGACTGCCCTGGTACCCTCCGCCTGGACAATGTTGTCCTACCAGCATAAGGCGGAATCCACAAATGAATAAGTAGCAAACTTCACCTTTTGATCTCGCGGCACTCGCTGATATCAAGTACCGCCTCCATCTCCCTCACCCAACGTTGTGTAGCAGCAGCATTCTTATTTTCATCAAACATAGGGGGCCTACACCTTTGGAATGCACCATAGCTGTATCCCTTTGCAATCTCCTGAACCGCTTCTTCCTCCTCCTCATCATCACTTGTGACATCCATGTTAGTCTCCGGTTGCTCCCTTCCCCTTAAACCTCCTCGTCTAGCGGTCTTTCTTTTCTCACTCTCCTTCTTCTCATCCTCCTTCACAGCTCTAATAACCTCGGTCACTATAGTCGGTAGAATCGTCTGCATGACCTAATGAACCTCCTCAACCACCGCCTCCTTCATTGAGTCTCTCAGATTAGCACTTCCGTCCTCACCATCTTTGGTGACGAAACTCTGGCACTTCAGGAGCCATCTCGGCAGTCTTAGCTCTGCTCCTCATGACACGCGGTCTAACACCACATCCACCACGACCTCCACCTCGCAAAGCCTCGGAAGACCTACCACTAGCCATCTAAACACTACAAGATTCAAACACCAACACGGTCAATCAAGGTAATAGCCCAAGTTATGTTAAGTATAGTAAGTCCCTAATCACAGTGGCCAGTTGTGATTAGCCACTTACTTTACCCTTTATTCCCCAAGCATTCCCTATCCTGACTACATCAGTATCTAAATCTACACAAAAGCACACAAGCCACATAACATGCGCACATAATACCGGTTAACATTAACTTACATAAAACCTTTTACATAAAACTTTTACCTGCAGGCATGTAGCTACTAGGACTGGCATCCCTTCCCTTTTGTCCCATTCTCAGTTTAAGATTAGGTTCTTTTTGAAAATATTTACCCAATTCTCTTAAACTTTAGCTCTGATACCAACTTGTAAGGCCCCGTTCCCGGGACGCTTACAGCTGGACCGTCATCGCATAAAATATTTAAAACAAACATTACTTTTGCAGCGGAATTTAAGAACTTTCATTAATAATTAAAACATGTTATCTCATTACATAAATCGTTTACATATCAAAATACAATAACATGTCAAAATATGGATGCCAGTCTTCAAAACACTCCCAGTAGCTTATGCATCCATGCCTGCAACTCCTCAGCATCAACAAAATACCTGCCAACTATCATGCATACAAAAAGTCAGTGACGCTGAGTGAGTTCTAGTTTTATAAATAAAATACTTTACTTTCTTTAAAAACATAACATTCGTAATCGTATGCGATCACACATCATACATACACATTGATAATATTTATTATTATCTTCATCATCGTTCATTGGTACGTTTCGTACCTTCATCATTATCTTTCACTATAATCTGGATCCTGTCTCATGCAATACCCGACTCATGTCTGAAGACTGACAGTACAGGGGTACGCGACAAGGATCCCCTTCGAGTCCATCCTAAGGATCGATCTCCCTTCGAGTTAATAATAGACTCCCTTCGAGCCAATCTAAATGATTGAACTCCTTCGAGTCAACCCCGCGGATTGAACTCCCTTCGAGTCAATAATAGAATCCGTTCGAGCCAATCTAAATGATTGCACTCTATTACCCGGGTCAATCTCATGGCTTAACCCCTGACGAGTCTGTTGCGAAAACATGGTCGCTCACCTCAATCATTGCTTGCAAGGCTTTCATTCTTTCATTACGTTCCACTTTTCATTATCGTTATCTTCCACTTCGTTACATAATACTTTACGTTTATTCATAGCCATACATCAAACACGTAAAGTCATAACATCATACACAACATATAATATAACATAATACATACGTTTTGAAAACCGTTAAACGAAGAAAGATAACACACCACACACTCAACATCATCAAGCATAAGCCACCACATCACAACGGGACCCATCTCAAACAAACACCTCTTAAAGCCCCTTAGAAAACCCTAAGTCTAAAACGAGGCACATTGGAACATTCTAGGTGCATCAGCATGAAATTCTAAGGGTAAACAGTCTGGGCGCATTACAACTATGCAGGCGCATGAGCACTGCCTAGCCGCATTACCACTATGCGGGCGCTTCAACAATTGGGCGCATGGGCAACTCTGGGCGCATAGGCACTATTGGGCGCACCACCTATACTTAGGAACCTGGGCACATTTCCTAGGCGTATGACAACTATTGGGCCACACCTTGGGTGCATGAAGCCACTTGGGTGCATGACCAACACTTAGTCATAAGCACCCTTCTAGGCGCACGAGGGTACTGTTTAGGCGTATGTCCCGGGCGCATGAGGACAGGGGGCGCATGAACACATTCTGAAACCTTCTCAAACTACCAAACAAGGCATTCTACACTACCCAAGCACAGATCTAACTACTAGGCACCTAAAACATGCTAGCAAACCATTCTAACCTCTATACAACAACAAAGCACGCAACCCAGCAGATACGGTCGAATAACCACTGAAACATTCGGTTAACTCTCAAAAATGTTGCTTAGTATGCATAACAGCCCCAAAACATTTGAAAATCAGTAACAGAGGGGTCAAGAACTCACCTGAAGCAGCTCTTCGAACAAGACACCTCCATTAGCAAATTCAAGCACCAGAATCCCGAACACAGCCTCTAAACACCAAAATTCGGTTACAAGCTGCAAACTAAGTTAAAACTGAACATAAACTCAAGATCTAACCTTTTGCAGCTTCTTTTTCCCTTCTTCTTCTAAAAAACCCAAGTCTTTCTTCCACTTTCTGCTTTGGCCGAGAGCCAAAAAGCAGATTTGCTTTTATGGGGTGGCCATGCCTCTTTTATTATTAAAATATTGAAGTTTTGTACTTTGTATACTTTGCCCCCTTCAGCTTGTATCCATTATCTTTTTCTTCTAGACACTTTTCTTTTCGTTTTCATTTTAATAAAATTCGAGGTGTTACACAAGGTTGCAGGGAACGTAATCATAAACTGGCAGTCATGGTAAAGGAGGAGAGGGTTAAAACAGAAATGGTTAAAACCTAGTTAAGAGGGTATGAAGAGAAAATTTAATACAACCGATTAACATTGAAAAATTACACGGGAAAAGTATACTCTTCAAGCTGAGATTGACAATTTAATAGATTTGTTAACAAAATCTAAAGCCAAACACACAGCTACTAAAGTAAAACTTGAAAAGTTTTAATTCTCATCTACCAAGATTCAATAGATGCTTGATTCCCAAAAGGAACATAAAGATGTGATTGGAATTTGGTTCCAGGCTTATCCCCCACTATATAATCAAATTACATAGTTATGTCTTAGTCCTTGACCAATCTGGTTTTAGAAGAAACTAAAATCATTGATAACAAATTAGATCATTTTTATCAACCCACAAATCATAAAACCAAATCATCTTTTTATGTGGAGACAGATGTTGAAAATATAAAAAATTGGTCATCCTATCAAAGTCAAGGAATACTTAAACACACTTGTGTACAAGCCTAAACCCAAAAGTCCTATCAAAGCTATCATTCCCTATGAAAATTTTCAACCAACAGACTATTTTCATGATAAAGCTTCAAAGTATGTGATTGAAAGTAGAGGATTTGGTAACCCTGAGTTTCTCAAATACTTAAACAAGAAAGAGACGAACAACAATCAGCTGAAAGCAAATTTGTTAATGTGGTCAAAACTCATAAAAATTCAATCAAATCAGATGTTGTTTCATTACTATCTTCTAAAGATAAAGCCTAAGCTTCAACATCCTTTAAAGGAAAAGCCTCTATCAATTCATCTTTCAAAAACAAATCAACTAAAGATTCTTCTCCAAAATCAAAACCATATGTTGGTTTTGACATCTATTCAAAAAAAGATTTTGAGAAATTTGAGAAGTATTTAAAGAGTAAAAAGAACAAGCAAAAACCACTCATTAAACCTCAGTAAAAATGATTTGATAAAGCTAGTGAGGTTTAAAGGTATGAGTATGCTTCATCATCAAAGACCAAACCTGAGTCAAAACCAAAGAGCTTTCAGTCAACAAAAGCCTCAACATCCACCGAAAAGAAACAACCAAAGTATTGTGAACTATGTGATTTGTTCAATTACAACATAATTGAATGCTACTTTAACAAGTATTGCTCAATCTATGACAAGCAAAATAATTCAACTACTAAAGTAGAATGCAGTTTGTCACATGACTAATCAAAATATAGTGGATTGTTTATTTAATAAAAAAAGATTTAGAATTTCTCAAACAGACTGACATCTCTAGTTTTTATCAAAATATGTCAATCGAATATTTCAATGTTTCAAAAATTATATTAAAATCTCACAACATGACTATGACTATTATGATTCATGGAATCCAAGATCTCTCAGGGTGATTCATCAGGAAAAAGAAAGTTACAAAAGAGCTTTGAATCATAATCTTAGGAATCAAAACAAAATAAATGATGCTAATAAAAAAACATTCATAATTTCTCAATAATGACATAGATCAATGTTTTGATTACACCATTCATAGCTCAGATGAAATTGAGTATGTTATATTAAAAAAAAATTAATCATCCAGATTCATCGAAAACAAGAAAGAAATTCATTTGTTGAATCACTTAAAACAAGGTTTTTAAAACCAAACTCTGATAAAACTACTGAATCAATGATAAAAGCCAAATTCAAAGAAGCCTATCAAAAAGATATAGTTGTTGATAGAAATAGGAAACCCAAGCCATCATGGCTTGGGATACACATTCTAACTAATTCGTTTATGCTTGCAGGAACATCCAAGAAGCTCAGAGAATATCTGGTATATGGACAACTGATGTTCCCGGCACATGATAAGAGATAGTTCCCTTCTACATGACTTTAAGCACATTCAAGGAACAACTGTGGAATTTGGTGGGAACTCTCAAGGAGTAAGAATTATCGGTGAAGGGATTGTGACAAATAGCCAGCTACTTTCATAAAGTCAACTACTATGAACAGTTAATGTTCAATCTACTTAGTCTGTCATAAATTTATGCTAAGAAATATTCTACCTATTTCACAGACTTTCACTATTATATCTTAAAACCAAGATTTAAAATTACTGAAGAGTGGGTTGTCTTGAAAACAACTAGGAAGAATAACACTTATGTACTTAACCTTAATTCAATTATCTAATAAAATAAACATGTTTACTTTCAAAAGCATCAGTTGATGAATATGAACCGTGGCATAGGCGTTTGGGGCAAGCAACTTTTAAAAGCATGAACAAATTTGTTAAAGGAAACCATGTCATAAATTTACCTTAGTAAGAATTTCATTATATTTACCATTGTTTTGCATGCCTCAAAGGGAAGCAACACAAAACTTCCTACAAGCCTAGGGTTGTAAATTCAAACAATCCTCCATTGAAACTACTTCATACAGATCTTTTTGGCCCAACTCATATCATGATCATAGGCAAAAAGCAGTATTGTTTGGTTATCATTGATGTAGTAAGGCCCAAAAGATCCATATGAAGTAGTTTCAATAGAGTATTCTTTGAATTCACAACCTTAGGTTTATGGGAAGTTTTATGTTACTCCCCTTTAAGGTATAAGAACAATGGTCAATGTAATGAATTCTTTCTAATGCAAACCAATGGCCTGGTTACCTTTAACCAATTTGTTCATGTTTTTAAATTTTGCATGCCCCAAACTCCTATACCACAATTGTGATTCATCAACTGATGCTTTCGAAAGTAAAAAAGGTTTTTAAGTGGATGAATTGAATTAAGGTTTAGGACATAAGTATTATTTTTACTAGGTGTTTTCAAGACAAACGCTTTGCACTCTAAAAATTTTTGAGATTCAGCAGAACCAGAGTACATCAGCTTCAAAGCCTCAAAGAGTTCTTTGGCAGACTCGTATTACTTAAAGCCTACCATTATAGAGTTTGGTATAGCAGTAAGCAAGACAGTCATGGTTTTGGAGTCAATATCCATTCTCTTATACTCTTCATTTGAGTAGTCTTCAATGGCCTTCTCAATCATGGCACCATTTCCTGTTGGAGATGCCACTTTTGGCTTGTATGGACCATGGGCAACAGACGTCCACATTTGGCTATCTTGGTACTTGATGAAGCCTTTAATGCGGATGCACCAGGTCTTAAATCATTAGGAGTGATGGTAGGAGCCTTGGTCATAGTTCCTATCTCAGACTCAGAGGACTTCTGGTTGAGAGCCATTAGAGTGACGTAAGTGAGTATGAAGAAACAAAAGTGATTTGGGATGGTAAAATCTCATAGTCAAGATCCTAAAAAGCTCTGATACCAATTGCAGGATCAGTGTTTGTCTCACAACATAAGATGATCACACAAACTCACTTAATGTCACCCGGGTTAATGAAACAGAATCCTAACCAAGTTCACAAGTAATATAATAAGTTCAAACAGAAAGCATAAGAGCACTAGAGTGGTTTCTAAGATACTTGTATATATTACTTCTCAACTCAGTATTACAAGACTCTTACAAGCATGGTTACTAAGTTACATGGAGAAACTATATATACTACTATCTACAGCTAGTTATACTTGGAAAACCAGCTAGAACTTACAACTAGACAAATACTACATAGTTTAGAAGTAAGATATCTAAGATAAAATAATAATATCTTAGATTAGGTAGTCATGACATGTCCATAATTACCTTTTATCACCAACTATAAGTGGTAACTGTACTAAGCTGAGAATGGTTGAACAGTGAATTAAAGTAAGGTCAAATACATGGGCATGGGAAAGCGCCATGTAGTATGTCAGAGTTGTAATGGACTGTCAGATAGACTATACTTATGTCCACTGGTTCATAGATAGTTCTTCCAAAACTAAATGGCTTCAAAAGAATAAATTCTTCCGAGGCCATTTATACTTCAGAAGAGTCAACTTCTTTCGAGTATCTGCAAGTCTTCAAGACTTTATTCGTCAAAAGACTTTTTCTTTTGAATCTTCTGAGTTGCATACTTTGGAAGAATAAGAACTTAGACTCGAAAGACTAAGTTCATCCTTCAAAAGTTCTTCACACTTGACTTCGGATGATCTTTGACTTAGCTTCGGAATAGCAGCTTGTTCCTTCAGAAGACCATTTGTTTAGCACATCAAAATATATATAAGTGTGGTTTTGGTTGCACCAACCTCATTATATCCAACAAATACATTAGAAAAACTTGAATTTATAAATAAACCTAAACGCGTAAATTGATATTTTAACCGGAATGAATACTTTTAACGCGACCACTAGATACACGATGTATCATTAACATATTATCAATATTGAAATATATGATATTACGTAAGCTCCTATAGTATTTGTATGCATTTTAAAAAGTAAAAATATAAAAAAATATAGTGCATCAAATACAACCCAAATACCCAATACTATCAAAAATTTGAAAATCAACCTCCCTTCCCCTATCTCCTAGCCATCCACACCCCCCCCCCCCCAGTTCTTCCTACTTTCCAAGAAAAAAAAAGACTTTACCAAGTTATTTGACTTTGGTAAATCTAAGAATTTCCATTTTAGTGATTCTCTTTTTGAAGTGATTAAAGTGACTTGACTCTATTACCACTTTGTAAGCTCTTTCCCCCAGTCTTGACCTTGATTTTGCATCAACACATCAAAAGTATCAAATTTGAAAAGGGTGGATGACTAGAAGCAAGGACATGCACTTTACATAGCAACTATACCCACATACCACACTCAGTTCTCTCACTCTCACCTTCAAAATTTGGCCAACCCATTATCCTCACCATTCCATCTTGTTTCCAACTTGCTTCCTACATATCTAAGGTGTTTCAAGTGCCTTGGGTGAAGATCAAGTGATTTTGGAGCTTCTAAGCATCCTGCAACAACCTTTCTATCTTTTCTTGCTTGATTCTAGTGAGAACTTTCTCTACTTGTATATATATGTATATACTGTAAGATCAAGATAATTATCTTAAAGACTGATGCTAATCAAATATCTCTTAGCATGCAATGAGGTACAAGGAAGGAGGCACTTCGGAAGATTTGACTATGTACAAAGAAATTAACTAAGTGTCAAATCTTCTGAAGCTAAAGACATAATTCTTTCGAAGCCAGAAGCTTAAAGAAAAAGTCTTTCGAAGCTTAAAGAAAAAGTCTTCCGAAGCTTGAAGACTGAACTCTTCCGAAGACTAAGAGGAGTTATGTTTCTTCCAAAGTCTAAAACCTCGGAAGAAAGAAACTCAGACATACTTTTAACCTTTTCGCTATCATCTCTGAATACTCATCAACTTATACAAGTTGGTGATTACCTTTTTACTTTTGTCAACTGTACAATAAGATCTCTTTTCTGTAATTTCCTAGTTTAGTACTTTTATCCTTATTGTATTACAATAGGATATGAGCTATGGCTTGTCATAGTCACAAGTCAAAAGGCAAATTGTCTTTTGACTCTACATTGATCTTATTATCTAGATTAGTGTCCAGCTGGCCTTCAAAGTATGGTTGGCTATAGGTTGTAGTATAAAGTATCTTATGTATCAGTCTAAGGACTAAGCTTTTCAATACTCGTAAACACTTGAGAGCAATATACATCATCCTCGAAAACTTGTGTTTCTATTCTTGAGTGTTCTTACTTGTTGTTCATTGTTTTGCTGCCTGGTTCCCTATTTTATCTAGTAAGTGTGTTTAGTTGATAATATCTAAATGCGAAACTGTTGTTTGAACTACAACCGGTCTTGTAGTATCATTTCACCATGCTTATTCATCTACTAGTTCATGTGTAATAACATTCATCTATAAAAGTCTGTCATGTTAAAAACGATGTTTTTATCAACAAGGAGTTTCAAGAATAATATTTCACACAAATCATTTTAACATGAACTAAATAATAAATCTTGTTCTTAAAAAGGTAAATATTCATAGATTCATATTTGACCAAACTACTAGTTGGTGATCTTATAAAAAGTCATAAAGACTTGTTAAAAATCAAAAGGAGCTACAAGAGGGTTAAATTATAGTTATGGAATCTTAGATATTTTACAAGTATTATTATGAAGACTTAATTATATTCTACATGATATATTTAGTTTGTGAGTGGTAATATATTATTATGAAAGTTGGGTTTGACTAGATGATAGGTTGACCAAGTTTACAAGTGTGGTTAAAAATATAAATGTGAGAACTAAAATATAAATTTATGGACCTTATAATATTAGTTACTAGGTGACTTAAAAAGTTGGGTAAGACAAGTTGGTTAATTGACTAAAATGAATAAGTATTTCATTCAAGGGATTTTACTTTGTAATCGAGAAAATTGCAAAAAAAATCCCTATAATTTGATCAGATTGCATGTTTGATCCCTGGGATTGAAAAATTGCAAGAATAATCCAAAGTTTTGTAAAATATTGCAGAATTAGTCCCCACTGTTAAATGTCTGTTAGATTCAGGATTAAGTGGGGTTAAATTTGTCATTTTACATCTCTTTTTTTAGTATTTTATAAAACTAAAAAAACCCTTTACCTAAACAAAAACCCAATAGATTGATGCTCTCATTCACTGCTCCTCACAAACCTAGGGTTCTTCCAACTTCGCTGCTTCTCATTCGATTTACCATTCTTCTCTTCGCTCTTCCTTATCATTCTTCCTCTTTGATTATAGGATGGGTTGATCCACCCATGTGTAGAAGAAGCTTGGAGATCATCCCTGGTGTGCTGAGGAAGAATAACAAACTTGAGACTGAATTCAAAGAACAAAAATCATGAAATCAATTGAAGAACGTTATAACATGTGGCTTGCTCGTAGCGTTAGGGCTCATATTTCCGTAATGTTCCCAAATTGACGAGCAATAGTGATCTTTTGTTGTAATTTGTTTTGCAAGTTTAATGTAATAAATTTACAATGAATTTCTAGTTACTTAGTTTATTGTTTTGTAATGTAATCTGTTTTCCAAGTATGTTAGTTAGTTAAATTTGTTCATGCATATGGTGTAGTCAAAGTTGTATTTTAATTCATGAAGATAGTCAAATGTGGCCTAAATGATGCATTATGTGCAGGTTATGCACTTATATTTCAACCATCAAAGTTGCAGCCATGTTTAATTTATTATGTGCAGGTTATGCACATGGTTATGGTTATGTGCAGGCAATTTCATGTTTAATTCATTATGTGCAGCCATGTTAATTCATGCACAAGATCATGGTCATGTGCAGGTTTGCACACCAAATAGATGGATGACTCGAGTGACCAAACATAATACTTGTCAAGTGAATGTGCAACTAAATTGCAGTCTATTTAATACGGGTCAAGTGACCAATCTTAACTAATACATATTCCATTAAAAGTCCAGCCAATGTGAATCTAATCTGCAGCGAATATGTAGTCAATTTTCAGTAACTTTGTGGTCATTTAATACGGGTCAAGTGACTAAACTTAGTTAATACTAATTCCATCAAAAGTCTAGCCAATGTGCAACTAATCTGTAGCGAATATGTAGCTAATTTTCAGCAATTTGCAGCCTATTTACTACGGGTCAAGTGACCAATCTTAACTAATACATATTCCATCAAAATTCCAGCCAATGTGAAGCTAATTTGCAGCGAATATGTAGTCAATTTTCAGCAATTTTGTGGTCATTTGATACGGGTCAAGTGACCAAACTTAATCAATACTAATTCCTTAAAAATTCATGCCAATGTGCAGCTAATCTGTAGCGAATATGCAGCCAATTTTCAGCAATTTGCAGTGTTGGTTGCATAACCATCAACAACGCAACATCAAACATTAAACCAAGGCAAATAATACTACAGTAGCCATTTTAAAAGGTAGCATAGATACAATTTGACCCATGAAATTAAAAAGGCTTAAATTGTAATGTTGGTTACATAACCATCAACAACACAACATCAAAAGAGATCATTCCAAAAAGTCAAAGTGTAATATGTTAGTTACATAACCATCAAAATAAACTAAACATTAAAAAGAAATCATTTCAAAATCATGCATTTAATGTTCATTTCCCTTTGCAGCTCCTTTTGTTATGTCCAAACTTCTTGCAAATTGAACACATAACTGTTGTCCCCTTCTTGATAGTTTCCCACCTCTAGCCATATCATCTTCAATTTCAGCTTGGTTCTTTCTTCTTTTTTTCTTAGGCCTTCTAATGGGGGTGTGGTGAATGGGTGGTGCCAAAATAGTGGGACACTGTGATTTTGGCCACATACTTCTTCCATTTATGTGACTAATAGTGAATGAGTAGACATGTTTCCATGTGTCTAGGTAGTAGCAAGGATTTACCCATGACTCTGGTGGACCTACATCCTGCACATTAAGTGTCATGTTCCAATTGACGGCAACAACATGCTTGCAAGGTATTCCATTCAACTCCCATCTCCTACAACTGCATTCCTTTTCCACAACATCAACAACAAATTGCTCATTATTTGGACCACTTACTTGATATTTTTAACTAATAGTTTGGTAGCATTAGGTGTGAGTGGGCCATTAGATTTTTCTATAACCTTGAGCACATTCACTATCCACTTTGTTAAGTACTCCCTTAAATACTCCAAAGTACTAATTATAGGTTTGTCCCTTCCTTCAGTAGTTCTTGCATTCAAGACTTCACACATGTTATTTAAAAGCATGTCTGTTTGTGCCTTCCCTGTCATAATCCAAGGAAAATATTAATATGTTTATTTACAAAATTAAGTCATTATTCTTGTGAAAAGAAGGCTCCTGTGAAGTGAGACCTTGACCAATGTTGTGGGGGAATTTTTGCCAACCAGTTGTATGCATCAACATTATACTTCTTTAGTTCTTCTATCTTAGTTTCAAACTCTGGAATAGTTGTTGTTGTTGCACAATTCCACAGTATGTCTTTAAAGCCTTTTCCTCTCCATTGTAGCTTCATATTCTAGTGGATATGTCTTATACAGAACCTATGCTCAGCAGCTAGAAATACAATAGAAATAGCTGGAATAATCCCCTACAACAAAAAAATAGTTAAATGTTTTCTACGATATAATCCCTCAACAAACTTAACTGTTGAGCCTGGATTAGCAACCTGTAACTCTACGATATAATCCCTCAACCTAGAATATTTTTCTTTATAATCACCCTAAACTTGCCTTGAAGCTTTCATATTTGCTATAAATGCCTTGTGTTTGGAAACCCCTAACTCATACTTTCTTTGTAACTCATCTTGTATCATTTTGGTTGAAACATTAGGGTTTGACTCTATTTGACTTATAACCCAAGACTCTTGACCCATGAATGAAGAGGTGAATGCCTTTATGGACCTAGATTGACTACAAGTATGCTAGGCTATGTAGGTTTTAACTATCCAAGTTTCATCTTCACTACTAATTCTTGCTACGTATAACACCCAAGGACAAACAACTGATTTTTTTTCTTCATAACTTTGTCACCACTTGTTGACGCGTTCCCCTAGAATAGTCAAACTAAATGATTAGTGGGTTCATGCAAGAAATTTAATTATAAGTGCGTGTGAAAAAACTTACATTTGAAGTATGACCATGACCAATGTTGTGGCGGTTTGCTATTTCACCCGGTCCATCACTTTTGTATGCTGGCACATTCCCCTCACATAAGCCAAGTCAATGATTAGTAAGTTTTTGCAAGAAAATCAATTATAAGGGTTTATGAAAGAAAGTTACCTGACAAATGGCTCGGACTCTTCTTTTGTCATTTCTCAAAAATACCAATTTTCTCCTACTTTCAATGGCATGTCTCTTAATTCTCTCCTTCACCTCCTTTGCATTCCCAAAAATCTGACCAACATAAAATGTTATTTCATTATTAGGATTCTGTTGCTTCCTTTTTGCCTTAGTTCTTTCAACTTCCTACTTCTTTTAGTTTCAAAATCATCCTCTGAATCTTCTGTTAAGCTATCAAATGACTCATATCTCATAGGATAATAAGCTAGATCATCAACATCTTGGTTGCTTTCTTCATCAGATTCATGTGTGATTCTCCCTACAAATTCTTCACCGCTATCAATAATAGCATCATACTCCCTCATGTCTACTTCTACATCATCAACATCATTGGTCTTATCATCAATATAGTCACTATCATCAGAATCTTCATGATCATCAGAATCTACAAGATTGATAGTTTCATCACCACGTTCTTTCCATTTCAAAAGTAAACCTCCTGAAGCCTTCTTTCCAATAGGTCTAGTAGTCTCAGGTGATACATCCTCTAGTTCCTCAATAACAACTTTTTTTATGGCAAAAAAGAGAAGTAACTTGTAAGTCTAGTCTCACCATACTTAATGTACAAATCAATAACTTTGTTCTCTTTAACATATTGTTGTAATTTAATAATGTCAACAGGTGCTAAACCAACATCTAAATTTGTTTTTGGTATTCTAAAGTTTCTAAATTGAAAGTAGAGTTTTTTCATTAAATGATTCAAACCTAGTTCATCCACCATAGAACTAATTCCTTGCACCGAAACCTTATTAATATCCAAATAATCGACAAATCTAACACTACCATATGCATATCTTCTTCCCGGGAAATTCCTAAACACCCTACCATAATGAATATTTAGAGAAACAAGTGGGGATATCCATCTGAACATCAAACATAGCACATTCAAAGATAGGTTGGGTTAGGGTTTATAAAATCATAGGCTTCTTAAACCAACATCAGTATGAAGAAAATATAAAACTTAGCATAAAGCTCCCCAGGTAACAATTCATTGTTTGATTGCCTTAGAATCCAACGCATATTGACTATTAGAACTTGCTGATTGAGATAATGGTGATCAAAGAAGTCGACGTGCGCAAGGAATGCAGGAGGTCGATGTATGATATTGAATTTCATAATATATTTTATTAGGGTTTAAAACATGAAAAGACATAAAAGCCCTCACATGCATAACACATGACAACTATTTTTGTTAAAACTAACGGAACACTAATAGTGGGGACTATTTGTGCTACAATCTGATAAAAGTTGGGATTAAATTTGTAATTTTTCATTCCTGGGGACTAAACGTGCAATTTGACTAAACCATAGGGACTAAATTTGCAATTTTCTTTTTGTAATATAACAAAGTTACTTAAGAAATTGGAGAAACTCTAATTTAAATTATGCTAAGGTTTAGAAGAACTAGATAAAGTAAAAGAATAATTCTATTAAGAAAATAATTAAATAATTATTTTATGAGTAAATATATATATTTATACATGGATTGTAAAATATAAAAGCTAGTGATTTTCTTGGATGTTAATATTTCAAATCGTATTTAAATTGAAATAATACAAATTTTATTTTAACTAAGAAACATAAGATTATTTCAAAACACTAATTTCTATAATTTTATATATAAATTATATAATTAATTTCTAAACACTCGAGTCATGTCTCTAGTTGAGACAAAACGATATTTAATTCCCCAAATAATATGTCAACTTTAAAATACAAGAGTTCTTGTACACTCTCAAGTGAAAAATAACTTATTAATATTTTACATGCTCACATTACACGTAAGATTAATTACTTAGACATAAGTTGCCTTAATTATTCTAGGGCGAACATAGGTCGGATTTCTCGAGCATTTTGGAGATTTACTAGTTTCATACCCGATTACTCACTATCAGGTGAGTTTCACGGCCCAATTTTTTTACTTATATTCCTTTTGGAGAAGATTCCATGCAAATTACTATTTTCGTGGACACATTTACTTGTCAATGATTTCACATGTTATATAAGTTGTTTACTTAGCGTATGAAGTCCTCTGTTATCGTACCGTTAATTTATTTCCTAAAGCAAGGTAATCATGGATAGTACTATTGGGTTTGACTACCTCCACCCTAGTTAATTACTCTAACCTTGATTAGAGTTCTAAACGGGTGCATTATTAGCATGTTTACCCCCATGCTAACGGTAGACATGGGTTGGAGCAATCTCATAGTTACAGTCTAGCTTTAGTTGAGGTGCTTATATAATAAGTTAGTATTGTATGATCGACAATCAAATCATGGAAAGACTTGTGATCCATTACACTATTTACTATTACTTTAAAATATATGAACTCACCAACTTTATGTAGACATATTTTCATTCATGTTTTCTTAAAAAATTGAGGTTTGCATCAGGATAGGCTTGCATGAGACTCATCGCATTTAGGGTCACTCATGCTATTGGGACATTATTTCTAAGTTGTCTTGCTTTGAAATCAATTTACATTAGTTATACTACTTTTGCAATTTAACTCTGAAAACAATTATGTATTTTTAAACTTATTTGCAGCGTATGTTTTACTAAATCATGTAGTGGTCGATAAATGACAGTGATTCCATGATGTTCATGCCTCGCGGGAAGCCGCCGTGATTGGGGGTGTGACACTAGTCGTACAAGCTTCTACGGTAGCTTTTGGAATCTGTTTTTTCTATTAGTGACATTGTTATATCCATACAAAGAACAAGACTCACTCTTCTGAGATAGTGATGTTCGTTTGGTTGAAAGATTATTTGGATGCAGCCGAAAGAATCCAAGATAAAATCTCACTCGAGGGGAATTAGAATACAAAGCTGAGATATACGATGACGAGGTAGAAGGTACTTTGACATCGGGAATGACCGACGATGAAGCCGTGTTTGATGAATACCTATGTAATAGTTTGGGCTCCGAAGGTGAATAATAAAAACATTACGTGAGCCCATGACATATCAAAAAAGAATAAAAGAGTCAAAAAATAAAAACAATGTTAGGACTTGTAATTTTTTTATTTCAAGTTTGTAAGTCTTTAATTTTAAATAAAATTAGTGTTTTTAGTTAAAAATAATGGTAGTACCATTCCAGAAGTCATGCTTGGTTGACATAGCTATAGTTGTTGTATTGAAGAGTAAGTATTTGAAATTTGTAGATTCACATGAAACAAGTGCTTTGTTAAAAAGGTTAAAACAAATTAAGAGCTAAAACTCTATTATCACTTGTTGGATCGGTAAGAACAAGAATTTCTATAAATCAGCATTTAATACATATGGAATCTCTATTAATTTCCAAGATCAAACACATACAAAAATATATAAAATAAAAAGAACAACTAAGACTTTTTCAAATTATTCTTCACTTGATATATTACAATGATTATAAAACTGTAATAGCAAGCACAAGTGAGCGACACAACTAACCTCAAAACTACAAGTGTGAGATATTTATACTATAAAATCTAAGCACTAGAATGAATCTTGATCATCCATTCTAGGTTTAGAATCAGTGACAAGCTACAACCATTTATCTACATATTATGACATACCATGAATGTGTAATTATATTGATTTCTAAAACTATACAAGATAGACAAGAAAATCCACATAGCATATCTTCAGTAGTTGTAGTCTCATGGTGACCCCACTACTCATCACATTGACATCTTGTCTTCTAATGTAGTCATTTAACATATACATCCCATTCTTCAACCTTGAATTGAAGTTTCTGGTTCGTGATTTTCAGATCTCTTCACCTTTTGCACACCTCAATCGAAGCCTTGATTAGGGTTTTTGAGATGCTTCTTCTTTTGGTAGACTTCGATGGTGGGTGGCGAGAAAGAGAGAAAGAGTGTAAGAGTGGGGGTGGCTAGTGGTGGAGGCAGGTGACCGTCGGTGGAGCAATGATCGACGGTGGAGCAGTGACCGGAGGTGGGAGGTTTGGTAAATGGTGGTTTGAGATGTTAGGTGGTGGTGTGGTGGTTGTATTGTTTACTGTTTAAATGTACATAAATAATCTTAAAGATTTAAAATTGACATAAACAGTCCTTAAGGTGTAAAATAACCATAATACCCCTATACTTAATAGAAAAATGTTAAGAAAGTTAGTGTCAGGAGCCAAAACAGTTAAGAAATAAAACGTTAGAGGTTGATATGTCAAAAGATTTATTTTTGGACTGATAGGGTTAAATGGCCCTAACTCCAGTGGCCAAAATAGTAATTTACTCTATAATACTATATATATATATATATATATATATATATATATATATATATATATATATATATATATATATATATATATATATATATAACTAGAAAGAGAGAGAGAGAGATAGAGAGAGAGAGAGAGAGAGAGTAGTATGCAATTACTTAAACCCACCACCAAGAACCTGAAACCTAAAACTTAAAACTTAAACCCAAAAAACTAAAACGTAGATGTCACTGGTTTTAATGTCGCTGAAATATGTGAATTCGGAGTTCGTTTGAGCCAGTTATGAGTGTATTAAAATCTTTTTTTAGACGTTTAAGGTTCTTCCTCTTTTAACCTAACCCTATATTATATATACACACATATAGTGATTAATATGAAGAAGACGATACTTACATGAGAAGCGATGAGAGTAAGGGTGAAACCCCACCAAATCGTGCCAAAGATGTAGCCAGTGACTTTTTTCATCCTTCTTAATTGCAAGGTTGTGTGATAGATTTTAGGTAGGAACTGGAAGATGAAAATGAAAAAAAGGCTGGTCATTATTGCTTTTATTCGCTCTTCATGCATAAACCGTGGCACCATTAACCAAAATACAACCTGAAACATATGTAAGATCAACTATTCAAACCTAAGATTAATGTTTACAACCAGATTTTAGCATTCATACATTCTAACAGTCAGACTTGCCTTTTATATATAATACATTCGTAAGTGGTATTGTTCAAGGTGTATATCCTAAATACCATTCTTGAATGATCAAAAAGTTTAGACAACAATGATGGATTATTAATATAAAGAAAACATACAAGAGTAGTTAAGAATATTAATAAACCAAAACAATGAATGTGAGAATTTTGCAGCCTACTAAAATTTGTCACACTCTTATGGCAGATTGTTTATACCAGTTAATATATAATCATCCCCATTAAAAGAAAACATAATTTTTACTTAAATGCATAATCACAAATTTGTAAGTATCACTTTCATGTACTACTAACTAATTGTTACTTTGGCACCTATATTATTATACTGTATTTAAGGTATTATTATTTTGGACGTATTGTTGGTAAGCAAGGAATGCTTTTTTTTTTTCGCAAAAGACGAAAGCATCAATGATGTGTATGAACATGTTAAATGATTGCATGTGAAATAACTGTTAAAAGTGATAACCTGTGGGAGTGGAAGTATAACAAAGGTGTCATACCAAAACACTTTGAGTGACCGGAGATAGTGAGAAGAGATGGACCTTGGATCCCACACAAGCTTCCCTCGTCCAACCGCAAGGGACTCGCGTGACACATAAGCCATCCGGAACTGCAACCACATGTGAACCAGATGAACGACATCCACCAACGTACGAATCAACGGCACCTCTGCCGCCACCACGCTGTCCATGTAAACGCACGGGACGCCACCACAACCGATGGACAGAGTGTGGAAAAAAAGAGGATCAACAACTAAAGATATCCCACGGGGCAACAAGAACAATTTGTTCCATTTTTGGACTCGTTTGCTGCGGGGGTTGTAGACGCGCCCAAGGAGCCCATATGACCAACGTCTCTTTTGGTCATTGGATGAATAGTCAGAGATGAATTTAGAGTTGAGGCGGTTATGAATGGGCATAAGAAAAGAGCCAACGGAGACTTCCCATTGGGGTTGATTAGCATTATTATGACATCTGGTTGAGTGGAAGACGGGAATGCCTACATGGCCAGGTGCACGCATAGCACTCGGTTATGTCAGAAACCATAGTGTCCTCGTTGAGATCATTGTCATTGTCGAAAGATTTACTCCTGCGACGACATATGCTAAAGGCCGAAGGCATTTGGAAAGTGGTTAAAGGAAACCTTGAGAGTGGTGGCAATGGTTGGTGATGATAACTTGATTAGAGAGAGTGACATATATATATTAGGTGGCTTGTGATGTTGATGACTATGAAACATGAGCCCACATTTCACTTTACATATTTCAATGCTTATTTTACTGTACTTGAATACAATATAGTTATATACATACACTTTTTACATTAGAATTTCAATATTTTTATACTACTTCTATATACATTCACATGGAAAGGGTAATAATACTAGGCATTTGTGGCTGAGAAAATGGTAGGACCTTTTTGATGGAATTTGAACGGTTGAAAATGTAGCGACTAAAGCTAAGACAATCGTAAAATTTGTGAGCGTTTACAACTTTTGTTAGATTGACATAGCAAGCCAAGGTAACATGATTAAAACGTGCAAAACTTATTGCATACCAACCAAAAATTAGGGTTGCTAAGATCAATGATCCAACACATGGGCAAAGCAAGTGATTTAGAAATATTTGAAAAGTACCCGATGATTACTTTTGGTTGGATCGCTCGTATTAGAAAAAGCCAAATCAGTGGTACTATAATACAAATAATCTCACTAAAATGTGATCTTGCGTATTTCCGGAGTGTTGTCTCTATTCTAACCAAAAGAATATTTATTAGGGTAAATTTTAGTAAAATCTATATTTATTTAAAAAACCTAAAAATTATTGTGGGCTTGATGATGCCTGTTTTCCTATTGTTTTAAAAACAAATGCATTTTGATCATTGTATTAAATAAATCAGCTAATTGTGTTTTATATGTTAATTGTGTCAACTATTAGTTCATGTGTCATATATGTTACATCATTTGTAAAATGTATTATCATTATATTTTATGTTTTAAATATTTTATGTTATTTT
Organism: Flaveria sonorensis; assembly: GCA_025506505.1. Classification (NCBI taxonomy): domain Eukaryota; kingdom Viridiplantae; phylum Streptophyta; class Magnoliopsida; order Asterales; family Asteraceae; genus Flaveria; species Flaveria sonorensis. The sequence continues at coordinate 22,060,743 of CM046426.1, forward strand.
TTTATTATTTCTTTGGATTATATAAAATTTTATCTATCATTGTGCTTTACAATTATAAGTACATAATTATAACCAATTTATTTTTTAAAACTCATAGTGTTAAAAAATAATATAATATGTAATATTTGTCATTGTTTTTTTATAGATTATATAAACTTGTTGTTATCTATTATTGTTTTTTACAATAATAAGTACATAATGATATTATTTCACCAATATATTTTTCATAACTTATAATGTTCGATATAACATAATCACCACAAAAAATCATGAAACATTGTCTTACTTTATAACTGTTTTTAATGTATTAGATTAATTAGTTGTCAATTTATTATTTTGTTTTACATATTAAAGATAAATAACAATGTTATTTCATCATTATATATTTTTTAAAAATTAATCATTTTAGAACAACATAATAACATTAAAAACACAATAACTAACAAAAGAACACAATTAATTGCCTTATATACACAATAACTGAATATAAGCTTAAAAAAGTGGAAAAAATTATTATCTTTTTATAAAATAATACTTTAGTTGTTTTAAAGATTGAAAAACACTCGTGTTTAAGGTTTTATCTTTATAAAAAAAATAATATCGTACATAAAAGTTATTTATTTACTAAACTAGCGAAAGTTATATATTTTTGATTATTTTGTATTATTAGATAAAATATATACGTGTCACTTTATTTTGTTTTAGCTTATTACTTTAATATAATTTTTATCATAACGTTCTCTATCATTTGAAAGTACTAGAGAACCTCTTTTATCATGTTAAAAACTCTATTTATAAATTGTAAAAACTTATTTGGGAAATATAATAAAGAAAAACTTACTCGAACCAAGCATAAAACTTTACAAATTCGTTAGTACCGCGTAGTACAAAGAAAATAATAATATAAATGAAGCATATATAGATGAACACAGCCAACTATAAAAAGCCACAAAATTTATTAGTTGTACGAGTTAGTCGGTTAATAATAAGCATAACATGTAAGTTGAAAGAGAAGTAACTATATGGGTCGGTTAATAATAAGCACAACATGTAAATTGAAAGAGAAGTAATTATAATGTCCCGTCAGGGTAAAAGTGTATGGCCCCAAACCAACCATGTCAAATGACCAAACAAATAAGTTAGGACGAGGTCAAGCCACGGGGAAAACATAGAGGTGGTTTTATGAACATGGGTCAACCGTCTATAAAGTAGAAAGGGACATGATTCAGCTAACATTGTGGGAATGCATGTTTGATCAATTAACTATATGTAACTTCAACAGGGACAACAACACCAACCACATAATGGAGAAATGGGACGAGCAAAGACAAAACAGCATCAAAACAAAGCAAATTAAAACATTACAAAAGATGCCAAAATAAGAAAGAAAATAATTCCTCATATACATGACATTTCACATCACCGTTAAAAAACCACATGAACTTAAAAGAACATACACTAATAAATAATAAGTTAGTAACTTAAAAATTATGATACTTACTTTATAAATGAAACCTCATACAACAGCTTGTGTAGTAACTGAATATTTCTTGAGGAAATACAAAGAGTAAAATAAAGTTTTACTATATTACAAACATGTTTATTTAAAACAGATGCAAATTATATGGTCCATAGTTTGTTTGGTGTCACTAGGATTACCATCAAATTCCACATAGTATTTTACTATTTAGCTAATTAGTTTGTGAATCAATGTAGAAATTTATAAAAAGAAAAATGTATCCATAGTATGTTAATATTTTTGGCTAGTTTAATTTGATGAACCGACTATAGCCACAAAAATAAAGTTGGAAGAAGGAAACAAAAACACATTAAAGTTGGAAGAAGGAAACAAAAACACATTATAAGAAAGCAACAAATAATTACTTGTATGTCAGGTTTGTAAATGGGGTCATTCATTAGTTTCACCTCATAAAATTTCTTTTAACCAAATTTTATTTAATTAAAATTTTTAATTGCAACATGTATATTTATCGATATTAATTCTTCAATCATAGAAAGACTAGAACCCACTATCTTATATTTAATTACATGATAATTGTGCTTATGAGATAGGAAAAACATATTCAAGAGATCAAGTAAATATGTATATGTGTGCATTTATGTACCAGTGTGTACGTACATACATGTGTGAGTGTGTATGTATAGTCGAATTTAGAGTTTATTATTTTTTCTAATAGTGTTAGTGTAAAACTTATTTATCAAAATAGGTGGATTGAAAAATATTTATTAAAATGGGTGTTTTAATAAAACTTTTCTTTTCTTACTCTTACTCTTATTAGATAAAAAAAACTAATTATTTAAAAGAATTTTCAACTTGAGCTGATTAATGTGCATGAATTATAATCAGATTTAATTACTATTTTATGTTGATTTAAACGACTTTTTATGAAATTGCCTTAAAGAATTACGAGAAATATCCAAATATTTTTCAAATTTTTTGTAAAGGTACACTTGAAAATGTGATTATGACAAAACCAAGCTAGTATGATATTCTGTAAAAATCCATCTGCAACGTAGTAACAAAGTTTATGTAAAATATTATTTATATTTTAGATTTTGATGATAGTATTATCTAACCGGAGTATTTTTAGATATATTTAGATAACTCCTTATTTTGAACAATCGACAACTTTTTACTTTTGTTTTGTGAATGTTTTATAAAGGCTCTCAAACCGTGAACTAAACCAAAACCAACCAGTTAGTAAGGGTTTTTTTGTTTTTGTTTTTGTTTTTATTTTTACTTTTGCTTCACCTGATCATGTAGCATTACCAATTCCAATTCCATTTCATGCTCACTTGCTCGCATTTTTCTCAAGCATATTGTTGGATTTAACGTGTATGGGTTTGATTAATTGACATTATCAATCGATTTATGGCCCGTAAGAGTTACACCTTGGGCAATGAATGTTGAATCACACTTAATTTATTTCACTAGTGTTTACAAACTATTTATCGGATTTTTATCATCGCTATTAATTATTTAATTAAACGTTATTTACTAAACGTTACTCGTTTCGGTTGTTAACGTGGGCTAATATTAATCTAAACGGGCATGGGGTCGTGAGTAAGATTGATATTAATTAAGAATGATTAGTGATAAAATCTAATCATGCTTAATCTATCAATTCACGACAAAAGCAAGGAAAACAAGAATTGAATTCTATTGTGAAGTGGTAAAGCTAATCCTGACATTCAAGTTTCTTTCAAAGTGTAGAGTTTCTTCAGAAGCTTATGGTTTATCCTTCGGAAGAATTAGTGATGAATAGGATTTCTTCCGAAGCTTGTGTTTTATCCTTCGGAAGAATTGGTGTTATGTTTGCAGGGGCTAGTTTGTCATTTCTTGATAGTTGTATGATTTCTTTGTTTGTTACTTTTCTTAAGTACAAGGGTCTGAGTGTCAAGTGTAAGACTGGGTTAGTTAGGGTTGTTATGTTTAGTAGTATAAAGACTCGGAGAAGAGTGGAGTTGATGTAATCTTCTTCAAAGTTCATAGTTCTCTTGTATTACTTCGATTAGTAATCAAGTTCTATTCTCTTTGTGTATCGAATTGTGTTCTTTCTGGTTTGATTTCTTTCACAATTGGTATCAGAGCTTGGTAAGAAGCTCCAATTCAGATAAGAACCAGGGTGATTCGATCAAGAATCTGAAAGAGGATGGTAGAATCAGGGTGATTCGAACGGAAATCAGAAAGAGAACAATGGTGTCCATGAAGCTTGATCTTGAAAATTTGATGGGAAGAATGATTTTGGTCTATGGCGTGTGAAGATGCGAGCACTGCTAGTTCAACAAGGGCGTGTCGATGCACTGCTTGGAGAACAAAAACTACCGGGAAATCTGACCGATCAAGAAGAGAAATCGATACTTGAGAAAGCACATAGTGCGATTATCTTGTGTCTAGGAGATAGGTTTTGTGAGAGGTGTCCAAATAAACATCCGCTGTGGGTATTTGGGAAAAATGGAAGGATTGTACATGACCAAGTCGCTCGCAAATCGTCCCTATTTGAAGAAAAGATTGTACATGTTTCAGATGACTTTAGGTAAATCACTTGAAGATCACGAGGATGAGTTTAACAAGTTGATTTTAGATATTGAAAATATACATGTTACCCTAGATGAGGAGGATCAGGCCATTATTTTTCTCACCTCTCTTCCTCAGTCATATGAACACTTTGTGGACACATTAATGTACGGAAGAGATACATTGTCCATGGAAGAAGTGTTGTCAGAACTAAATTCTAAAGAACTCAAGAAGAGGTCCAATGAAAAGGAGGAAGTCAGTTATGGAATGTTTGTAAGGGGCAGATCTAAGAGCAGGAGCTCTAAACCATAGGGGAGTTCAAGGTATAAGTCTAGAGTGAAAAGAAGGTGTTAGATCTGTAACTTAGATAAACATCTCAAAAGGGAGTACCCTAAAAGAAAAAGGAAGAAGGCAGAACATGGTTTTCCTAAGGGTCAGGGAAATATTACTCCAGAAGAATCCAGTGAGGGTTATTATAGTGCTGATGTCATGGTAGTATCAAAGTTGAAAGGAGGAAAATAATGGATTCTAGACTCAGGCTATTCGTATCATATGACTCCAAGTCTAGACTATTTTAAAAGTCTCAAGATGGAAGATCTTGGAGAGGTGAAGTTAGGAGATGATAGGCCATGTGAAATCAAAGGTCTAGGGACGATGTCACTGAAGTTGAATAATGGAACTGAAGTGGTTATAGAGAAGGTCAGGTATATTCCTAAATTAACTAGGAATTTGATCTCATTAGGGACCTTTGAGAAAGTTGGTTATGATGTAAGTCTAAAGAATGGCAAGGAAAAAGTTGTGAGGGGGTCTTTGGTGATCTTTTCAGGCACAAGAAGTTCCAACAATACTTAATTGTTGGATGAAGAAGTGTCTCCATAAATCAGTGCTACAATTTTTTCATCCAAACTTGAAAGTGATGTTGATTTGTGGCACAAGAGACTTGGACATATCAGTCATCAAGGGCTGATAGAATTATAGAAAAAGAACATATTAGGGGATATGAAAGTTGGCAGGATAAGTATATATGAGAACTGTGTGTTTGGAAAGTCGCATAGAATTAAGTTTGCCAGGAGTTATCATAAGTCTAAGGGTGTGTTAGACTACATACATTCTGATCTGTGGGGGCCAGCAAAGAAGCACTCATTGGGAGGTGCAAGGTATTTCTTATCCTTAGTTGATGATTATTCAAGGAGAGTCTGGATATATGTTTTAAAGACTAAGGATGAAGCTTTCAGTAAGTTTAAAGATTGGAAAGTATTAGTATAAACTTAGACTAAAAGGAAGATCAAGAAATTAAGGACACATAATGGCCTTGAGTTTTGCAACTCTATGTTTGATAATTTTTGCAAACAATAAGGAATTTCAAGGCATCTAATAGTTCCTGGAACTCCTTAGTAGATTGGTTTAGCTAAGAGGATGAACAAAACTTTGTTAGATAACGTAAGGTTTGTTCTAATAAGCTCTGGTTTGCCAAAGACATTTTGGGCTGAAGTAGTTTCTAGAGTTGCTTATTCGGTTAATAGATCTCCCTCTGCAGCCATTAAAATGATGACACCTATCGAAGCATGGACATGTGAGAAAGAAGATTACAGCAACCTAAGGGTATTTGGTTCTGTAGGGTATGCACATGTCAAGCAAGGTAAGCTTGAGGCCAGGGCAAACAAATGTGTCATGATAGGGTATCCTATAGGGGTTAAGGGGTATAGGCTATAAAGGCTTGATGATGTGAAGCCTAAGGTGATTGTGAGTAGGGATACAGCCTCGGATGAAGATACTATCTATAAAGATATGATTAGGGATAGATCATGTGTATCTTAAAAGGGTGAAACTAGTAGTCACAAGAAATGTTTCATTGAGGTGGAGCATCCTGATACTAGTGATGATGAGGTTAGTGAAGGTGTTGATTCAAAAGGTAATGGAATAACACGAGTAGCAGATGCTGTTTCTCAAGGCTTAGCTAAAAATAGGCCTAGGAGAGTTATAGTGCCTCCAGTAAGGTACAAAAGTATTGATGACTTATCTACTTTTGTGTTTTTGGCTGTAGAAGAAGAGAGTTCTTCCGAGCCTATTTCCTATGAAAAGCCAGTTGTGTCTGAAAATAGTGAAGAATGGAAACAGGCAATGCATGAGGAGATAGATTCCCTGTATAAGAATCAAACTTGGGTTTTGGTTGAGAGGCCCAAAGGTAAGAAGTTAGTTCCATGCAAGTGGATCTTCAAAATTAAAGAAGGGTTGTCAAGCTCAAATAAGCCAAGGTTTAAAGCCAAGTTGGTGGCTAAGGGCTTTACTCAAAAGGAAGGAGTGGACTATAATGAAATTCTTAGTCCTGTGGTCAAGCACTCTTCAACAAGGGTGATCTTAGCTCTCACAGCTGCAATGGATATGAAGTTAGAGCAGTTAGATGTGAAAACTACATTTCTCCATGGTCATTTGGATGAGCAGATTTACATGACTCAACCTAAGGGTTTTGTAGTACAAGGAAGTGAAGACAAGGTCTGTTTATTGAAGAGATCATTATATGGGTTGGAGTAATAACCCAAACAATGGTATAAAAGGTTTGATGAGTTCATGATCTCTAATGGTTTCAAGAGAAGTAGTTATGACTCCTGTGTGTATTAAAGGGAGGGGTAAAGCTGGTGGGCTTGTGTATCTACTTTTGTATGTAGATGACATGCTTCTAGCTTATAAAGATCCTTTAGAGATACGAGCTACAAAAGATTTACTAATGAGTGAATTTGACATGAAGGAGCTTGGGAGAGCTAAGAAAATTCTAGGTATGGAGATATATAGGGAGAGAGTGAAAGGGATTATTGAATTGAAGTAGAGTTCATACATTCAGAAGGTTTTGAGGAACTATATAATGAAGAATGTAAGTCTGTGAGTACTCCTTTTGCATAGCATTTCAAGCTCTGTACTCAAGATTATCCTAAAGAGACAGATGAAGTAGCATATATGTCTAAAGTACCCTATACAAATGCAGTGGGTAGTTTAATGTATTTGACGGTTTGCACTCAGCCTGATCTAGCTATGGTGTAAGTGTAGTCAGTAGATATCTATCTAATCCTAGGAAGAGTCACTTAGAAGGGGTAAAGAGGATACTTAGGTATCTAAAGGGTACTCCTGAGATTGGATTGAGTTTTAACAAGTGTAGTGTGGATAAATCTTTGGTACATGGGTTTGTGGATGCTGACTTTGCTAAAGATATGGATAAAGAAAGGTCCATATCTAGGTATGTTTTTAAAGTGCTGGGGAGTGTAGTTAGTTGGAAAGCTTCTCTCCAACATGTTGTGGCATTATCTAGCACTAAATCAGAATATAATGCTTTAACATATGCAGTTAAGGAGACAATATGGTTAAAAGGGCTTGTTACTGAGTTGGGTGTGGTTTTGGATGGCGCTATAGTCCTATGTGATAACAAGGGGCTATTCAGTGAGCTAAAAACTCAGTTTTTCATGAAAGAACCAAGCATATCAATGTTAGACTACATTTTATTAGAGAAGTGGTAAATAAGGGGAAGGTCATTGTAGACTGTGTTGGTTCTGACGATAATAGAGCTGATATGCTAACTAAAGCTCTACCTGTTGGCAAGTTTCATAAATGTTTGAGGATTGTTGGTATTAGTTCTAGTCTGATTGATTCCAAGGATTAACTTTAAAGTGGAGAATTTGAAGTGGTAAAGCTAATCATGACATTCAAGTTTCTTCTGAAGTATAGAGTTTCTTCCGAAGCTTATGGTTTATCCTTCGGAAGAATTAGTGATGCATAGGATTTCTTTTGAAGCTTGTGTTTTATCCTTTGGAAGAATTGGTGTTATGTTTGCAGGGGCTAGTTTGTTATTTCTTGATAGTTGTATGTTTTCTTTGTTTGTTTCTTTTCTTAAGTACAAGGGTCTGAGTGTCAAGTGTAAGATTGAGTTAGTTAGGGTTGTTATGTTTAGTAGTATAAAGAGTCGAGAAGAGTGGAGTTGATGTAATCTTCTTTAATGTTCATAGTTCTCTTGTATTACTTTGATTAGTAATCAAGTTCTATTCTCTTTGTGTATCGAATTGTGTTATTGTGTGATTTCTTTCACATCTATTTATTTTCTTTTCCTTGTTTTGCTGTAGATAGCAATAAAAAACATCACAAGATTGCTGCCATTAAATTGCTGGCCACCACCGAATCATGCACCCTCATCACCGCATCCTCCGGTTGAGAAGTTGTGAATTATGACCTCAACCAAGAAGCAGCAACTCATCACGACCCTAAACCATGACTCTTGAGTCGTGGTTGAGTCCCATCTTGTGTTTGTTTTGATCTAGCATTCGTTTGTTGAACCCTCGGTGTCTCAAACGGTTAATTATTAACCGCCAAGGTATATTTATCTCATCGGTAGATAATTATTTATTTGTATTTGTATTATTTGTAACCCAGATCATGTTGGGTTCACTTTTGGTATTTAATTATTATTCCACAGTGTTTACACATTGTTAATCTGATTAACACTTATCAAAAGTGTTTTGATAAAATAAAATTAACCCAAATACCACTGAACCCAACACATATGTCACCTACTGCTTCTAAATCAGTTAGTATTAGTAAATCTACTAGTACTTCTGATGATTCAGAATCATCTCTGGATGAGGAGGAATTACTTATGCAACAAGAGATACTAGCAAGGCAATAAACTTTTAAGTATTTACCTTTTTAAGGATCATTAGAATCGGTGGCACAAATTTAAACACAACCTTCTAGTGAGTGTGACAGAGATGAGCTGATTTATGAGCTTCAGTTGAAGATAAGCAGAATGGAAAAATATCATGAGAAGAAAAGACAAGACTATAGCTTATAGAACTAATGAACAATACCCTCGAACTCATTTTCTTCTTTTCTTTGATGTTGATTTGGTTCAATTGCATGGAATTTTGAAGGAATAATTACTAACATGATTACTAATCTTTAAATCGTACCATATTTGAACAGATTTGTTGATTTCTTATTTCTTTTGTGATGAACAAATGGGTTATTCTTCAATTTTGAAGAATAGACACTTGTTCTTTATTTTTTTTTTTCGTTTCTTCTTTGTTCTGGATATCATAAGATTGAAACTAGATCTGAAACAATTGATGCATACAGCAACTAACAGCTCTGATACCATTTTACTAAATAAACATTTTAGATTCAGTGAGCTTCGATCTTAGGATTCATCATGTTCAAGACCTAAAAGTCAAAACTAAGATGGGTGTATGTGTGTGAATTAAAGAACGCAAGAGAAGATGATGATAGTAAGATGAATTCATTGATGTTAATAATCAAATTACAATAAATTCATACTTGAAACATGAAAGATCAAACCCACCCAAAGGAGGATTTCTCCTTGGGTGTTGATTCACACCATAGAAACACACTAACATTTGCACTAGTGGGTTTCTATTTATAAGGAACTATGAAATATTTCATCATTAGCTCTATATTGATTATTCGCGTGGTCTTGATTTAGACTTTGTCTTTTTCTTCTTTTAATCAACTTGGTCCCTAAACTTTTACAATGAGATCTTCATTCAGCTATGACTATCATTTGGAAAGCTTTAGTTTATCATCTTGTTGAACCAACAAGAGATATGAGTAAAGTGCTTAAATTAATGATGCACCTTGCATCAGTAGGGCAATGTGGATCGCATCAACTCTTAAACCAACTTTGTAACTGCCTATCCAATGCACCCCTCATCAAAAGCAGTTGCGGCCACATCAACCCAATGAATCACGTGCCATGTGTCACGCTTTAGTTGTTTGCTTAGCCTCATCAATACACCTTGCGTCTCTTAGTCGATTGGGCCACATCAGCCTTGTTTTTCCTAAATTTTGATTTTTCTTCAATTTTTCCAACAATAATACTTCTCTAAACTAAAATATTTCCAAGCTGACTTGGATCCCACCAACCCCAGACATGGACTACCACCCCTCGAACCTCGCTATCAGGCCCTGTGTCTGCTTGGACCCCGTTATCGGGCCCTGCGTCCCCTTCGACCCCACTATCAAGGACTACCGCCTCCAAACCCCATTATCATTCGGATGTTTTGGGTCCTATGTTTGGTTTAACTTTGGTTTTACACCTACAAAATTTAAAATTTATAAAATTCTTATTTGTACCAGAATAAAATAAAACCTTAGCTTAGATATCGTTTATGAGATGCATACTGCTAATGACGTCTGGCAGTTTTGTAGCTTCCCTAGCATTAAGCACAAATGCTCGTGCAGTTGTCATTCTATTCAGATCAAGCTTGGTTTCTGACCCACTTGCTTTACATACCTTCATTGGCTTTAGACATTCTGATTGTAATGTCCTTGATCATTGTAGTTAGAACAAGTAATCACCTTTCTTCGACTTTTGTTCTCGGCAGTATGCCCGAGAAATTTACAAATGCTACAGGTTGAGCTGAACATGCAGAGTCTTCCGTGCCTCTATTTGATATCCTACACTCTAGAAATTGAGTGTATCCTCCTCTCGTTATTGTTCCATGACCTTCTTTCTTACTTTCATTTTATTTTATCTTCATTATTTTCTTCTTGTTTTCATTTATAGTTCGAATCATTTCATCAACCATCATCCCAGCTAACTCCATTATTGAATCAATTGTAATGTTTGTGCAGCTTTCACAATATCTCTAGTCTCTACTGCTAAACCCCATATGTATAAACTAATCATGTTTTGATCAAGGGGTACAAGGTGAGGCACAAACCTAGCATACTTAAAGAATTTAGTGTTATATTCCCTAAGATTAGTTCCTCTCATTTAAAGATTAAATAAATTCCTTCTATATGCTTCTTCTCATTCAATGAGCAATATTTCTTCATCATTATCTTCTTAAATTCCTCCGACGACATTTCGTATGCCGCCTTTGTCCATTTCTGATGTATGATGATATTCCATAGTTCCATAGCGTCATCAGGGAATAAATTTAATTCAAACAGAAGCTTTTCAGACTCAGCACACTTGGTGATGGCCAACACTGATTTCGTTCTCTCCAACCAACGCATGGCAACAACCACCTCTTTCTTAGCGTTAAATTCAGTTGGTTTGCAAGCTTTGAATGTACGATATGTACACCCTTCATGCTTAGCCTTCTTTGTTAACGTAACTTAAGAGATTCCTTTGTTAGAGTTGAGTTTATCTTTATTTGATTCAACTATTCAAGTCAACTCCTCAGTCTAATGTCTTGGAGTTTTCTTATCTTGCATCGATTTTATAATAGAAGGAATAGTTGTCAAGTGTCTTTTGTAAACATTAACCAGTTACTAAAATTAGCAACTTTTAGGATGAAAAGTTAGCGGAGCGTTTTAATGATTAATCTGATTAATCAACCTAAACAGTTATCCAATTGCACACGTATAAACAATTAACAACCATAAATAGGTTAAAGAGTGTACCTTTGACAACAAAGCTCAAAGTGTTTCAACGCAGGAGAAAAAAACAATCTTGCTAGATGATCCCGAATCAAAAGAGATTCAATCTTTACAACTTTTGCAACCCGAAGCACATTTCAACGACTACGCTAGTGCTATGTGGCAGTGATCACAACGGTTTGGAAGTGTTTGATGGTCTAAGGGCGCAGGGGGGTTGAGGTTGGGACAATGATGATGGGATTAGGCATTAGGGTTTCTCTAATCCCCTATTTCATACATAAACTATTTACGTTTTAACCCCCGTAGTTCCGTTTTAGATCCTTTTAATTATAAATGTTTTAAAAGTTAATATTTAAATAACATTAAATTACATCTTGTGGTTTTACTAATGAACCTTAAATTAGTTAAACCAATTATACCATTAAATTAAACGTTTAATTAATTAATAAATGCTTAATCCCCATTTAATTAAATATATTTCTAAATAATTAATCACCACTGATTAAACCGTAATTCACGATTCATAACGTGAAAACATTACACGTTATTACTTGTTGTTGCCCACGGTGTAACTCTTTAAATTATACCTTGATAGTATCGTTGAAATTAACTGATCGAACATCTAATGTCCAACATACTCCTACTTGGACGATTCATTGACTTATTGCCTCAACTTAGACAATGGTGGATGCCTAGCTGCATCTTATGGCCCCTAGCAAGGTATGATGTTTAATAGTTATCAAGTAATTCCTTATGCTCAAGTAACTCCATACTTAACCAAGTATATAGTAGTTGTAACCTTATCATTTTATCCTTTATGTAACGGATATTCATTGAACATAAGACATGGATCATATTTCATTCTTATATATTGTTCAACTAATTTAGTTCTTGTTTCCAATTTCAAGTGGTCTAACAAACTACTCTTAGTTTGAGCTTGGCCGCGAATTCAACACTGGCTCAAATCAACGAGGGTGCAGAATGTCCAACTCCTAATTTCACAAAGCACATAATTCCTTCGATCAAATATAAGTCCCACTTAACCTCAGATTTATTAACAATCAATTACACTTATAACTGCATTTTACTGAAATAGCGTTAGATAAGGTCAAAGAACAACCTTTATGTCACACCCTCAATTTCCACGTGCAGGGTTTTACCGCGAGGCGTGTGAACATACCAGGATCTCAGTCATTAGTTACTCAGAATGACACTATATGCAACAATTAAAAATAATTCAAAGTTTAAAACTTTAAAACTATGCAGAAGCGTTTGTAAATAAGTCAAACCCAAAGTAATGAAATGTAAAATGTGCAAACACGTGCCAAAACATTATTTAAAACAAAAAGCATATCAAATCCCAAATGCAAAACAATGTTTGTTCCAATGCATGCAGACCCGTGAGTGCTCCGAGGCGCTGCTGCTAACCTCGACCTGAGAATAGCATACTAAAGAGTCAACACAACGGTTGTTGAGTTCAAGAGTTTCTGTTTAACATGAACAGTAACAGTTGTAAAACATAAGAAGTGCAATGAAATAGATAGCTAGTCTATTTTCATAAGTAATAACCATAGTGATTTCGCGATCGAAGCTGACTGCGTTTTGTTTGTTTGCTTCCCGTCATGACATACCAGGTCGTGACAATGTTTGTGTTAGGACAATATTGCACCCGTTTGACCACGAGTCGAGCAGCTGGGGCTTGTCAGACCCAGTAGTACTACCCAAAATTTCCTGCTAATTATCATTATTAACGATCCAAAAGTGTGAGGACTTTCAACATATAACACTATGTTACACTATACACAACTTATAATAATAAAGCGTTAGTAAAGAGTATGCTATCTCCCCTAAAAAAAGAGTGTTTAAAAGTAGGGCATGAACTCACTTGGTGCGCAAACAGACAGAATAATGCAAAGCTACAGTGAATGGAAAGACAACCCGTCAAAGGTTACCTAGAACACGTGAGTACATAAGTACGTATAGCCAGAAAGCTTAACAACCCTAAGTGCTCAATAAACATGTTGACCCAAGGGTTTTGCAAAACAAAGACTCATTTGACCTAGTCTGTTTGACCCGTTGGTGACATGTTAATTGAAATCTTATTTGATCAAGTATAGCAATTCAGCATACATGGTAATCATACAAGTTATTCACGTATGTCACATCGTCAATCTTAAGTTCTATCAAGATCATCATACCAACATAGATTATCATACAACACATACGAATCTAAATCAAACATCATGCTCAACACAACTATAATTACATCACAACTAATAAATCATACATTGAGTTTAATCATGCACTACATGCCATGTGAAGACACTGACGACTTCACACCCTAAACCCTACCAATCCTGCTAAGTAGGGGCCTCAGATTCGCACGCGTGTATGATGACCATTATCACATTACTCAAAAAGATTAACACCAATTAACATACACATAAATGATATATTATAATTCCAAATATGGTTCCATAATCTCCTAACATAACCTAACATCTTGCAATAACCCATAAAAACCTAAACTCCCAATTAATCCATCAAGTATCCATACGACTCAATCAACACAATCAATCATATTAGACATCATCAAGAAGCATTCTAACATGATCCTAACATCATGAACATGTCTAATTCATAATATCCAATGATCTTCACGAATAAAGTTTCCCTTTCAGAAAGTAACACCCAAAATCCATCTAACATCCAATTCATTCATAAATTCACCAACTTTATACCTAATCAAGTTCATAACCATCATCTAAGCATGATAAATCATCAATTCATCATAATTCCCAAATCTCATGCACAAAAGTTACTACTTGTAGTTACGTATGAACAACACATCAATTCCATGAATTTTTTTGCATAATCCACATAAACAAACATCAATGCAATACAACTAACATCATACTATCATCAAACAACATCAATTTCGACATTATCCATGTTAATTGAACTAGGGTTGTTCTCGAATCATAGACGATGATAAACTTGTTAAAACTCACCTTGAATCGTGCAATAGATCAAGAATTGAACTGTAACACCCGAAAATTTATTAAGAAAAGAATAAAGACAAAAGGAGAAGTTGCAAAAGTGGAGGGGCCAAAGTGTACAAAAGGACAAACATTATTATTTTATGTTTAAAGTGGGCATGGTCGCCCACTACACTGCTTCACCAACCTGTTTCGACTGCTAGAAAGAAGAAAAGTAGAATTTCCATCGGTTCTAGAGAGAAGAAGAAGAAGATTCGGCTTGAAGGTGAGTTTTCATGTGTTTGTTCGGTTTCAGCTGAGCTTTCAGCTTCGGGACCGATTCTTATGTGATATTTTGTGTTCGGTTTTGTGTTTTGGTGTGTTTAGGCGTTTGAACTCCAGCTTTCTCTCGGGTTTGGAGGAGTTTTACTCGAAAGCAGTAGAGGTGAGTTTTAGATCCCCTCTTTTAAATGTTTTCTGCTTATTTGGGGCCGGTATGCATATTTCTGGTGTTTTAGAAACAAGTTATGATTTTTCATTCATGGTGCGGACGATTATGATGAAATGGTTATGTTGTGTGATTCTCTTGCTGATCGTTTAAAGTTTATGATGTTCTAAGTGTTAGACTGATAGATCTAAGCTGTGTTTATGTTAGAATGATGATTAGGAACTGTTAATGACATAAGTTGAATTGCAGGTCAATTTTATCCGCATTTTACAGAAGTCTTTTGTTCATGCGCATTTTTTAAGTCTTCATGCACATTTGTTAAGTCTTCATGAGCATTTGTTAAGTCTTCATGAGCATTTGTTAAGTCTTCATGCGCATTTGTTAAGTCTTCATGCGCATTTGTTAAGTCTTCATGTGCACTTGTTAAGCCTTCATGCGCATTTGCTGAGTCTTCATGCGCATTTGCTAAGTGTTCATCCGCATTTGTTTTGCCCTTGCGCACTTGCTAACAGTGTCCATGCGTATTGCTTTAGTCATCCGCATTCGGTTCATGCGCACTTCCTGACACTTAGAAAATTTCCTGAGATTGTTCATCCGCATTTGTTATGCTCATCCGCATTTGTCTAAGTTCATCCACATTTGTCTAAAGACTTGGGATTTTCTAAAAATTTTGGGAATAGAATTTAAGTATGAAGAACTTCTGTATAAGAAAAGATTATGCTTGTTTAAGGATTATTATGCTTGGTTCTTTCTTATATGCTGCTTTTACTATGTCAATAATATTCTTATGTTATGTGACTAAGTAATGTGTATCTTAATAAGTATTATCCATAACAAGTGGACACGAAGGATGTGACCTTTTGAATATTCGTTAATTATTTGTTGTTTCCGTTAACTCTTGTAAGTGGCAATTAATGTCAACAATGGAACTATGGGAGTTCTTTTGCAATTCTAATATTCCCAATATATCTATTAATTTGTAATCTTGATTATATTTATTTAAAAAATTTATAACTTAATTAGTTATTAAATAAATAAATTAATAAAGTGCTAGTTGTAAGCTTACAAATGTTCTAAAATAAATAAATAAATAAATAAATAAATATATATATATATATATATTATATAAAAATAAATATTTATTTATTAAAATGTATTTGTTAAAAATACAAATTTTGTAATTTATTAACACGTTTGGCATAAAATAATAAGTTTTAAAACTACAGGGGCCAAAGATGTAAATTGTTTTAAAACCCAAACCCCCCCCCCAATTTCCCCAATTTTCCGGCTGCCGGCCGGCGAGGCTTCGGCGCGGCGCCAGCGAGCCATACCCCCAAAATGTTAGCCTTTAACCCTCAAATCGATCCTAATCGGTTCATGAATCCGTTTCCAACACGAATGGGTGTGTTAATTTGACTTTAACTGCGGATATGGAGGTCTCGAACATGAAACCGTATATCATCAAAACTTCAAACCGTTTCTATACTTAAAACTCAACATTAATGAAATTAATCGAATATGCATGCTCATTCAATCAATTCGAAACCAATAGTGTGATTAATTTCACCTGAAACGGCAAATTACACAACTAAATCGGTTCAAACACCCGAGATCAACTTTAGAGTCGTTGGGCACCTAATCATCGAAATGGAAGCTATAAATTAGAGGGTTAATGCTTGAATCATCCCCTTTCAACCTCTAGAACTCTCAATTTCAGCGAAGTTGCAAGCTATCATCGAATCCAAAACAAGAACCACATCGGCCATTTTCGAACTCCATCGGCTCAAATTCGTAACCAGATCGGGTAATTCATACATACAAACACTCGATTTCACTTGGGGAATAAAAGCCCCATGATTCTGCTTATTAACAGAATCGAATGAGGCTCCAATTTGGTCCAACTCGTTCTAGGGTTCTTGGGGTTCTTATGTTGTGATTGCTTTTAACATTTAAAAACCAGATCTTGGCAGGCGAAGGCGCCCTAGCCTGCTGGTTAAAGCCCAAGAGGGATAAGCAAGGGGTCCCGGGTTCGAACCCGAGCCCCTGCAATATATATTTTTTTTAAACCTGATTTATTTATTAGTTTAATTCCAAAAAACAAAATTTGAAAAATTATTAAAATGATATAAAAATCATTTTAATAACTTAAACTAAATCATGATTTATTTAGTATTTTTAATTTTTTTAGAAATTATGAATTAATAAATCCTTTATTATTTTTTAGATTTTAAAAGTTACAGAATTATTATAAAATATATTAACAAGTGTTAGATTGTATAAAAAATGATTTATATTTTTGAATTAGTATTTATAAACCATTAAATTAAATAATCATTTTCTTCCACCAATTTAGTTTATTAGTAAACTAATTATTTATAAATTTTAGCTTTATGAAACATATAAAAAGAATATACAATCAAAATGATTCACCTATTCCATTTAACAATTTATCTTAATACAAATTCATTTATTAAAATTAATAGCTTAGCATTAAGCTACAAATTACTAATTACTATATCAAATAGTAAATTTAATGATTTCTTTAATTATAAAATTTTAAATTCTTATTAATGAAATTATTATAAAATTTCTTATTTGTTTATTTAATTATTCTCCAACAATTATTTATTATCACTATTGGCTATTCGATTTATAAGTATTCCAATAAAATCGTTATACTATCACTTTGATATCTAAAACCCCGAATTCCAAGGGAAACCGTCGATTCCCGAGTAGTCTTTTAAGCTATAACAATTATAAGTTAACTTTAAACGTCGTTCTCTAGGTTGAATCTTAACAAACCTTCGGCGTTAGTTCAAGTCTCCATATTTGCTCATCATTATCATCCAAGTGAGTTTTCCTATACTCTGTTTTGCTTTACTTTACACGTTTTGGGGTGAAACATGTTATTTATATCAATGTACACTTGTAAATCGTTTTAAGTACCTGTAAGCACGTGCAATTCATTCAATATTTTTGTCCTGGTTATTTGAGACTTTTGCGAATATTATGTGATAGACTATTGTAAAAAAACAATCATTAACTATTGCTAGCCTAGCGACGTCATAGATCTATGGGCTTGACAAGCCTATTTGGTGCTAAAGCCGAGGTTATTGCCGGCTCCTGATGACATATTCTTGTTCATCATGGGAACCAAGTACACATAACTAATCATATATTTTGTTGTGGCCATATCTTTGTCAGGGTTTGATTGTATCAATATGCTATCCATATATTTTGCATTTTTCTTTAACCTATGACATGAATTGCCTCTTTAAAGGATTTTATTTATGTATGTACAATCTATAGGATCTCACCAACATTATATGTTGACCGTATTTTCTAACATGTTTCAGGAAATGCACAAGCTTAGTTGTTGATCTTGAAGATATGAAATCATCTAGGATTTGGGCCTAGAGAAAAATAAAGGATTATTTTAGGATTTAATGTTTAAGTTTAACGTATGTTATGATTGTTGAGTTGAGACTTATGTTATGAATTGTTATGATATAAATTTGAAATTTATTAATATTTATACTTGAAAGTAGTGTTGTGTGGCTTGAACAATCTTAACCCTCACATCTCAACGTTTCTGCCGTTAAGGTTGGGTGTGACAAAGGAAATAAAAAAGAACAGTGAAACTTAATGAATCCCCGGGCCCTTACGATGAATGAAAAGCCTTGCAAGCAAAATCAATGGAGGTGTATGACCTTGTTGTCGTTAGCTCAACTGATGTGCAGCTGTATAGCCCATGAGGATGCACATTTGTGGTCTAATCCTGGGGATTGACCAATGAATGAATGGGATCCTTGTTCATGAGCAGGCTTCGTGCCTAGCAGTGTAGATCAACTGTCGATGTATTAGCTACCATGATAAACGTTTGCCAACAGGGGTTCGGCAATTGTTGCAAACCAATAATGTAGGCTCTTGCTTTGTACAATCCAAGTTAATGAAGAGAAAGTTAAAAAAAGAAAGATAATGAATCACTTTATGATTGATTATGTATATTGATGAATGATCACCAAATGAAGTTTACTAACTGTATTTTTCTATATTATTAAACTAGAACTCACTCAGCAACGCTGACTTTTTATATGCATATCAGTTAGCAGGTAAGGATGTTGCTGAGGATGGCACACGGGTGAGGCTACTTGGCGGGCAAAGACTGGCATCCATTCGTGCATGATGATTTTGTTGTTTTGTAATACAACTGAATGATTCTTTTGTAACTGTTAAAATACAATGATGTATTATTTAGCAACATCAAATATTATTACATGAATGGTTTTTGATAACTTAATCCGCAGTGATATTTTTATGAAGTGTATTTATCTTATGTGAAAAGAAATTGTGTGATGGTCCAATTGTGAGGTCTCTGAGAACGGGGCCTTACAAGTTGGTATCAGAGCCAAATTTTAAGAGAAATGGGTAAATATTTTCAAAACCTAAACTTAAACTGAGAATGCAACCGAATGGAAGGATGTCAGCCCAAGTAGTTACGTGCCATCAGGTAATTTTTCAAAAGTAATCGGTACTACGTGCATGTGCTATTTGATTTATGTGCTTAGTAGATTTGGACACTGATGTAGTCTGGATAGGGAACGCTTGGGGGATAAAGAGTAAAGTAAATGGCTAATCACAACTGGCCACTGTAATTAGGGACTTACTATACTTGACATAATCTGTGCTATTACCTTGAATGACCTTGTTAGTGTTTGAATCTTATAGGAGGTAGATCTTATGGCAGGTAGGAAACCTGGGAAGGCAACCCGAGGCGGTGCCCGTGGCAGGCATACTACTGGGCCACGTGTCACCCAAAGCAAAGCTAAGGCTCCCGAGACAGTTCATAAGGACACGGATATTCTTAGTCACCAAGAGGGTGAAGGATCAACCACCCTAAAGTCTACGGTAAAGGAAGCTATTGCTGACGAAGTCTACAATGTCATGCAAAACGTGCTACCTTTAGTGGTGGGCGAGGTGTTGAGCGCTGTAAAGGATGGTGAAAAGACCAAAGATACAGGGGAGAAGGAGAAAGTTGATGAAGAGCCATCTGGTCCCAAGGTGGTAATCCATGATGATGATAGCAAGGGGGAGAAGGAGACCGCTAAGGGGTGCACCTATGGGGAGTTTCAGAGGCGCAAACCCCCGACCTTTGATGGTAAAGGCAATGATACTGCTTCTCATCATTGGGTTCGAGAGATGGAGGCAGTCCTAGACATCAGTGAGTGCCGGGAGGATAAAAAGGTGAAGTTTGCCTCCCATTCTTTCATTGAATCGACATTATGCTGGTGGGACAACATTGTCCAAGCTGAAGGGAAACGGTCTGTTGCAAGGATGAGGTGGTCGAATTTGAAGGAACTTGTACTGGAGGAGTATTGTCCACATCGGGAGTTGGACAAAATTGAGAAGGAGTTCTTGCATTTGGAGGCTGGAAACATGACTCATCAAGAGTATACCTCCAAGTTCAATGAGCATGCAAGACTCGTTCCGGATCTAGTAACCCCAGAGTCCAAGAAAATTAAAAGATACATGCAGGGTCTGCCCGTGGATATCAGGAGGAACATGATAGCTACTAGACTGAGCACATTCAGGTCTGCAGTAGATTTGGCTGGAAGGTTGTATGATGAGATGGATCCGGTGCCAATTCAAAGGAAGGTTGAAAAGAGTTGGAACAAGAACGGTAATGGAAAGAGATTTAGGGGTGGCCACTATGGGATCGGGGAAAAAAAGATGAGGATTGATGATCGCCGCCCAGGATGGAGTAAAGGGAGTAACAAGAGGGAATGTAAGAAGTGTGGGAAGGTTCACATGGGTGAGTGTAGAGGTGGGACGAACCAGTGTTTTAAGTGTGGAGGCGAATGCCACTATGCTAGAGAGTGCGGGGAACCACGATGTATCAGTGTGGGGAGGTAGGCCACTCGGGTCGAGATTACAAGAAGGGTGGAGCAGGGAGCTCAGGGACGCAGACAATGGGCGAGAAAAGGAGGAGTGAGAACACTAAAGCCAAGGCAAGGGCATTTAACATGGCCCAATAAGAAGCCAGAGTGGACCCTGAAGTAGTTTTAGGTATGCTTTTGGTTAACCAATTGTATGCTTCTGTGCACTTCGATTCGGGTGCTAGTAGAATTTTTGTATCTGCTACCTTTTGTCGTGAAATGCATGGTAAGAATAAGAAGATAGACGTGACCTTCTATGTAGAGACAACGATAAGAAAGTCTACCAAAGTGACTGATGTGATAGACGATTGCCTCGTAGAGTTGGACGGTCGTAAGTGTCCTGCTATATTGTACGTGATGGCCCTAGGAGGTTTTGATGTGGTGTTAGGGATGGATTGGTTGGCAGCCTATGAAGTGAAAATCATGTGCCAAAAGAAGATGATTTGTCTGACTGCGCCCGATGGCAGTTTGGTTACGATACATGGAGACAAGGCGTGCATTACACCGCGAGTAATCTCGATGATCACGGCAGAGAAGTTTATAAGACACGGGTGTGGTGCTTACTTGACCTATGTGAAGGATGTGGATGCTACCGTGCCTCAACTGTCAGGCATGTCGGTAGTATGCGATTTCCCTGATGTGTTTCCTGAAGACCTACCAGGGGTACCACCTGACCGTGAGATCAAGTTCCAGATTGATCTGATACCTGGTGCCCAACCTATTGCAAAGGTGCCGTATCATCTCGCTCCCTCCAAGATGAATTAATTGATGACCCAGTTTTAAGAGTTGTTAGATAAGGGGTTCATCTGACTGGGTATCTCTCCCTGGAGTGCTCCGGTCTTGTTTGTAAAGAAGAAGGACAGTAGCATGAGGATGTACATTGACTACCGTGAGTTGAACAAGTTGACGATGAAGAACAGGTACCCACTACCGAGGATTGACGACTTTTTGATCAGCTCCAATGTGACAGCTGGTTCTCAAGGAAAGATCTCTGATCTGGTTACCATCAGCTAAAGGTCAAAGAATAGGATATCCTGAAGACCGCATTTCGAACTCGATATGGGCATTACGAATTCCTTATTATGTCTTTCGGTCTAACCAACGCGCCAGCCGCTTTTATGGATTTAATGAATCGGGTGTGTCAGCCAATATTGGATAAATCAGTGATTGTGTTTATTGATGATATCCTGATTTATTTGAGGACTGAAAAAGAACATGCCGATCACATTCCCGAGGTATTGGAGATGCTTAGAAGAGAGAAGCTATATACTAAGTTCTCTAAATGCGCATTCTGGTTGCGGGAAGTTTAGTTTTTGGGTCATGTGGTTAATTCTGAAAGGATTATGGTGGACCCGACAAAGGTGGAGGCGGTTATGCAATGGAAGACTCCAAATACGCCATTTGGGATCCGCAGCTTCTTGGGTTTGGCGGGCTACTACAGACGGTTCATCCAAGACTTCTCCAAGATAGCTTCACCATTGACCAAATTGACCCGTAAGGATGTGAAGTTCGTAAGGGGTCAAGTGCAGGAGAATGCTTTCGAAGAGTTGAAGACAAGGTTGACTCAAGCTCCTGTCTTGATGTTACCTGAAGGGAATGAAGACTTAGTGGTCTATTCCTTTGCTTCTTATTTGGGATTGGGTTGTGTGCTGATGCAACGGGGAAGGGTTATAGCCTATGCATCCCGACAATTGAACTCATGACCTGGAGTTGGCGGCTGTGGTTTTTGCATTGAAGATTTGAAGGCACTACTGTACGGGACGAGGAGCACCATCTTCACCGATCACAAAAGTTTGAAGTACTTCTTCGAGCAGAAGGATCTTAACATGAGACAAAGAATATGTTTAGAGTTGATCAAGGATTACGACTACGAAAACCACTATCATCCAGGTAAGGCGAATGTGGTAGCGATGCCCTCAGTCAAAAGGAGAGGCCGGAACCGATTCGGGTGAAGGCTTGCCAGCTGGTTGTGACGCCGGATGTTATGGGACAAATCAAGGAATTCCAAGATAAGGCATTAAAGGATGATAGGATCAAATCTAAACGAATGAAGGGGCAGGCGACGGATTTGGGGGAAAACAACCTTGGTGTTAAAACCTGTTTCGGGCGGATGTGGATTCCTCCTTATGGGGAGCTAAGGGGAAGGATCATGGATGAGTCTCACAAAACACGGTATTCCATCCATCCTGGTGCTTCAAAAATGTATCATGATCTGAAGAAGGATTATTAGTGGCCATGGATGAAACGTGTGGTGGAGTACGTGAGTAAGTGCCTGACCTGTTTACAAGTGAAGGCGGAACATTAGAAACCATATGGGAAGATCCAACCTTTAGATATACCCGAATGGAAGTGGGAACACATCACCATGGATTTCATCACAAAGTTGCCTCGCATTGTGAGAGGATGTGATACCATTTGGGTGATCGTAGATCGCCTGACGAAGGGTGCACACTTTTTGCCAATCCGAGAGACTTACTCTTCGGAAAGGTTGGCGGAGTTGTTCATCAAGGAGATCGTAACTTGTCATGGCATGCCAGTGTCTATTGTTTCTGATAGGGACACCCGGTTCACGTCCATGTTCTGGAAGAGATTTCATGATGCGATGGGGACGAGGTTACATATTAGCACAGCTTATCACCCTCAGACAGACGGTCAATCAGAATGGACCATTCAGACCTTGGAGGATATGCTTCAGGCATGCATTATTGACTTTGGTGGAAGTTGGGATGAACACCTACCGATGGCAGAGTTCTCCTACAATAATAGTTATCATGCAAGCATAGGCATGCCACCATTCGAAATGTTGTATGGGAGGAGATACAGAAAGAGTTGAGCCATCGAGATCATTGAAGCCACGTCAGAAAAGCTAGAAAAGATCAAGGCTTTTATGAAGGCGGTGAAAGATAGGCAAAAGTCATATGCTGACAAGAGGCGTAGGCCGATTGAATTCCAGGTGGGTGATAAAGTGATGCTGAAGGTTTCACCTTGGAAGGGGATCATTTATTTTAGAAAGAAGGGTAAGCTAAGCCCGAGGTATATAGGACCTTTCCGAATCATTGCACGAGTAGGTGAGGTGTCCTACAGGTTGGAGCTACCCGATGAGTTAAGTGGAATTCATCCAACATTCCATGTATCTCATCTGAGAAAATGCCTAGCTAATGAAAATATGATTGTACCACTAGGAGACATTGAAGTTGATGAACGGCTCAATTATGTAGAGCAACCAGTGGCAATCATGACCGAAAGGTGAAGAGATTATGGAATAAAGTGGTTCCACTAGTGCGAGTACAGTGGAGGCACAGGAAGGGATCTGAGTCTACGTGGGAGACTGAGGAGGAGATGAGACAACATTACCCATAACTATTCGAAGAGTGACAGGTTTGAGGACGAAACCTCTATAAGGGGGGTGGACTTGTAACACCCAAAAATTTATTAAGAAAAGAATAAAGACAAAAGGAGAAGTTGAAAAAGTGGAGGGGCCAAAGTGTACAAAAGGACAAACATTATTGTTTTATGTTTAAAGTGGGCATGGCTGCCCACTACACTGCTTCACCAACCTGTTTCGACTGCTAGAAAGAAGAAAAGCAGAATTTCCATCGGTTCTAGAGAGAAGAAGAAGAAGATTTGGCCTGAAGGTGAGTTTTCGTGTGTTTGTTTGGTTTCAGCTGAGCTTTTAGCTTCGGGACCTATTCTTATGTGATCTTTTGTGTTTAGTGTTGTGTTTTGGTGTGTTTAGGCGTTTGAACTCCAGGTTGTTCTCGGGTTTGAAGGAGTTTTACTCGAAGGCAGTAGAGGTGAGTTCTATATCCCTCTTTTAAATGTTTTCTTCTTAGTTGGGGCCGGTATGCCTATTTAACTGGTGTTTTCGAAAGAAGTTATGATTTTCATGTATGGTGCGGACGATTATGATGATATGGTTATGTTGTGTGATTCTCTTTTTGATCGTTTAAAGTTTATGATGTTCTAAGTTTTACACTAATAGATCTAAGCTGTGTTCATGTTAGAATGATGATTGGGAACTGGTAATGGCATAATTTGAAATGCAGGTTAATTTTTATGTTCATCCGCATTTAACAGAAAGTCTTTTGTTCATGCGCATTTGTTAAGTCTTCATGCGCATTTGTTAAGCCTTCATGCGCATTTGTTAAGCCTTCATGCGCATTGCTAAGTGTTCATCCGCATTTGTTTTGCCCTTGCGCACTTGCTAACAGTGTCCATGCGTATTGCTTTAGTCATCCGCATTCGGTTCATGCGCACTTCCTGATACTTAGAAAATTTGTTGGGTCTGAAAAGGATAGTCTTTATTATCAACACAGTCAAAGTCAACGTCACTGTCAAAGTCATCGGAAAAGTCAAACAGACGCGTTCGAGATGAAGAACCGAGACGAGACGTTGAAGATATAAATGACTAGGTGTTTATTGTTAATAACTATATTTTGTGTCAACAAAATATATTTATTTATGTTTAAGTCGTTTTTATGTTTTTATGATAGTCTAGGGGGCTAATTGTCATTAAGTCTAATTGTCATTAGACTATATATAGCTAGAGTCATTAGTGTGTTTAAAAAGCTTGAATGAGCCATTAATTGAGGGTCATTTCACATTTGTAATATCTTTAGCAATCAATTCAGATCAAACAAGGGTTTATTGAGTGTTCTTAAGGTGTTCATCATTGTTCATCAATATTTTATTGTGTTTGATCTATATTTTACACAAATATCATTGATATTTGTGTTTTCAGTGGGATTTGTTTGTGTTTATTAATCAATTGCACTGTTATATCGATCGAGAGGACCAACAAAATTCCTGAGAATGTTCATCCGCATTTGTTCATCCGTATTTGTTGTGCTCATCCGCATTTGTCTAAGTTCATCCGCAAGGATTTTCTGGAAATTTTGGGAATAGAATTTAAGTATGGAGAACTTCTGTATAAGGAAAGATTATGCTTGTTTAAGGATTATTATGCTTGGTTCTTTCTTATGTGCTGCTTTTACTATGTCAATAATATTTTCATGTTATGTGACTAAGTAATGTGTATCTTAATAAGTATTATCCATAACAAGTGGACAGAAGGAAGTAAAGAAGAACAATGAAACTTAATGAATGTTACCCCGGGGGCTTACGATGAATGAAAAGCCTTGCAAGCAAAATGAATTGAGGCGCACGACCTTGTTTTCGTTAGCTCAACTGATGTGCGACTGTATAGCCCATGAGGATGCACATCTGGGGTCTAATCCTGGGGATTGACCAATGAATGAATGGGATCCTAGTTCATGAGCAGGCTTCGTGCCTAGCAGTGTGGATCAACGGTCGATGGGTCAGCTACCATGATAAGCATTTGCCGACAGGGGTTCGGCATTTGTTGTCAACCAAGAATGTAGGCTCTTGCTTTGTGCAATCCTAGTTAATGAAGAGAAAGTTAAAGAAAGAAAGATAATGAATCATTTTATGATTGATTATGTATATTGATGAATGATCACCAAATGAAGTTTACTAAGTGTATTTTTCTATATTTTTAAACTAGAACTCACTCAGCAACACTGACTTTTATATGCATATCAGTTGGCAGGTAAGGATGTTGCTGGGGATGGGACACAGGTGAGACTACTTACGGGCAAACGCTGGCATCCATTCGTGCATGATTATTTTGTTGTGTTGTAATACAACTGAATGATTCTTTTTGTAACTGTTAAAATACAATGATGTATTATTTAGGCATGAATGGCTTTTGATAACTTAATCCTCTTTGATGTTTTTATGAGGTGTATATATCTTATATGAAAAGAAATTGTGTGATTGTCCAACTGTGAGGTCTCCGGGAACGGAGCCTTACATGAACTTGCTATAATGTTGTAATGATCAAAGCCAAGCAAAATCGAATGTTCTTGGTGCTAGATACTTGAAATCGGAAGGGATGGGTGCTTGGGATGCTCTCGGCCGCAAATGGGGTGTGGGAGGGGAATTAGGGTTTAATTTTTGTTTATATATGGTCAGTATTTATCTATTAAACCCTTATTGTTTTATAATTGTAAATCTTGTTTCTAAATGTTTTTAAATCATTTTTAACCATATAAAACATGAATCGTTATCAACTAACCATAGTCATATAATCCAACTTGTAAACACCACACATGAATCATAAATCACACGTAGTCACGTTGTAATGGAAAAACTGTAAATAACACTTAGCATTCATGAATCACATAACCAAATGCTAATAATCAACATTAATTAAATTATATCTAATAACCATTGTTAATTATTATTAGGTCAACAACGTTCAACGACAACTAGTGTGTGCTCACGAAATGTGTATGCAAGACCTAACGAAACTAACGGAGTTTGGTAACGGAAAATTACCGGATGTCACATTATCCCATGTTGAAAGAATTTTCATCCCGAAAATTGCGTTACATGGTTGTGTTACATCACTGGTTTACTGTATTGGCACAAAGAAATCGAGTGTGTTTCGGGAGGGTTATCACATCATTCCCATGTTGAAAGAAATTTCATTCTGAAATTTAATCAATACCTTTTCCGGTTGTCATCTTCATTTCGAACAGATGAGGATGCTTTAGCTTCATCTGATCCTCACATTCCCACGTGAATTCCGGTCCATGTCTAGAGTTCCAACAAACTTTTACTATGGGTATCTTGCTTTGCTTAAGGGTCTTGACTTCACGGTCCATCACCTCAATTGGTTATTCAATGAATCGTAGTTGTTCATCTACTTGTACTTCCTGAGCGGTACAACCATTGTCTCGTCAGCTAAACACTTTTTTAGATTAGAGACATGAAATACGTTGAGAACTCCACTCAACAAGTCAGGCAGGTCTAATCGATATGCCACTGGACCTATTCTTTCCACAATATCAAATTGCCCAACGTATCTCGGATTAAGCTTGGCCCTTTTTCCGAATTGAATCACACCTTTCCACGGTGAGACTTTCAGCAAAACTTTGTCGCCAACTTGAAACTCCAAAGGTGTAGGGATCAACATGTTACAAAGATCGATCTCATATTGAATATGCGAAATGTAGACATTACGGATAAGATTGAAAGATTAAAAGAAGAACTCAAACGCAAGATGTAAATAACTTCAATAGTATTGCTCACTGATTTGGTAACAATTACAGTAAGTGTGAAATCAGGAAATGAACAAAACCTATTTAATTACATTACAAAAGTTCTATATATACTAAACTAGAAGGTCTCGCGCGAGTCACTGTCACTGGTTCTAGCGCGACTAGATGTTGTCGCGCGAGAATCAAGTTTTCGTGTGGTAACTTGGACTTGTTGCATGAATTGATCTTTTTCATCTTGATTTGATTTCCCGAGCCTCTAGGTTTAACCCCTACAATCACCCCCTAGGCTCAGTAAATCAATTCTCTTAGAAGTCCACATCATCAACTTGATAACTGCCTCCGTAAGCATACATCTTATTGTCCAAGGCCTTCGTGATCATCCAACCATACTATGCTGCTATGAAAAGAACAAATTCATCAGCTGCAATTGGGAAAGCCTGCAGCTTCATCAAATCGTCTTTTCCAAATTTGAGCAGATCCACAGGGTCAATGGCACGGTATTCTTTGTCTTTACATTTAATCAACATGTGACCCGTCTCCTTTTCACAACTCCACCCCATAAGCTTAGACAAGCTGTTAACTTGCATGGGAGCATGAATAGGGATCTTCCTTACATATATCGGATGCTTGTAAACCCTTGTCTTTATCAGTTTGTTTGTCACTGAATCTAGTCGGGTCTCATCTTCAATTACTTTTGATTTAGCTGTCTTAAAGTCCTTGAAGTTGGTTTTGCTTTGTCTCCAAATCATATTTCTTATCCAATTTCCATTACTATAGTTACTTGGGTTAATAAATAGAACACGACCCATAGCAAATAAATCCGATGCTCTGAGAGTATGAAAGTCGTGTTCATCCAGCACCACCCTTTCGCTTGATCACATATAATCTCTTCTCATCATCGTATGCCCAGCTGATGATAGGTTCTGAGTTCCCGTACCTTGTGAATGGTTTGGAATGTCTCAGTGTATGTATGTAAGCTGGTGGAGGAGGAGCAACAACTTTTAAGTTCCCAGCCTGACGCATAGCATTTTGACCTGTAACATTGGCTGTCTCATCAGTCGTTTGCTGATTGCTCGACTCTCTTACGATTTCACCTTCTTCTAACAAAGTATCTGAAAACAAGTCCTTAAGACTATTTCCAAATATTTCAGTGTAGTCTATCCCTTCATCAAGATCATCAAACACACCAAAATCTTCTTCCAGTTCCTTAGCAATTAGTCTTTGCTGGAAAGTGTAAAATTCTCTCTCATAAGCAGCTTCAGTAGCAGGGTCTAACGGTGTGTAATCAAATGGATCATCAGGACTTGGTCTAGAGACATTGTTGATGCCCGATGAACCAGCTGTACCAGTAGTTGTACCCATGTCTCCCCCTTGATTATCATCATCATCCTTTTTATCATCATCACCCTCATCATTATCACCCTCATCACTATTATCACCATCGGCATCCTCATCATCATCATCATTCTCATCATCATCACTTGAATCATAGTCTACCAAGTCTAAACCATCATCATCGTCTACTGGGTTAGGAATAAGCAAAACATGCTCAGGCTCCACAAACGCTTCTCTAGTATAAACTACAAGTTGATCATCAGTAGTAATAGGAGTGTCAGCGATAGGTGAATCTTGATCAACATCAGCAGTCTCTGTTGTCCCTTCTTGAACAATAGGATCAATAGGATGCTCTGTAGCAGAAACAGGATCATCAGCAGGTTCAGGACCAGCAGATTGATGTCTATTAGTTTCTCCAACCTTTGTGGCCAGTGTTTGTGTAGACTGAAATAACACACGAGAGTTGAGATCCCTTAAGTTCTACTCTAGGATTTGAACATAGCTAAAAATAAATGTTTGCTGATGTTCAAGACCCTTGATTCTCTCATCTTTCTCAATCAATTGCCTCTGCAACTCATCGATCATATGTGTCTTCTCCAATATTTCTCTCTCTAAATTACGTACACGTTCATCAAGTGTGATACGTGTAGGTGAACTAGTCGAAGTACTAGCACCATGCCTATGCTTAGGAGGAGTGTTGATGAAGTCTTCCATACAAACTGTCTCATCATTCCCTTGATCTCTTGGAGGGGTCCTTAATACATCAGGAGTAGAAGTGGGCAAATCAGATGATATTACAGTAGTTCTTTCTATAACAATCACTGGTGTCTCAGTTGGTGTAGCCTCACTTACTGTGACTGGAGTCTCAGAAATAGTAACATCTTCTTCAGTTGGCTCTATGTCATGGAGGTCCGACGCTTTCTCAACACGCCTCGTCCTCTACCCCTACCACAAGGACTATCTCCTGCCCTTCTCGTCATCCTCTTTCTTCTCCCTCTCTAGACTGGTGTTGCTTTAAAAATAAAATCTGCATCACGATCCTCAGCAGTACATTTTGCCGGTGTTTCATGTTCTCTGGACGTTCCTGCAGTACATATGGCATATTCTTGATTTGATCACTATCGGTATCATTCTCACTGCTAGTGAACCATGAACCAATCACAGCATCAATATCATACCTTTGAGCACCATGAGAACTTTCAGGTGCTTCTTGAGCAGTCTGTGTAGATGTACCAACTGTATCATCTCTTTGTACCCGATGAGTCTCAGTCTTTTATGGCGGAGCCTCAGCTTGAAAACCCTCAACAAATCACCCAAGCTTAGCAAAATGGCATCCATCCCAAGCATTCCCTCTTGCTCCCATCAAATAGCTGAATATGTCTTTCTTCATTACCATGACTACAAAGGTAGATGAATCAAACATAGCTAACTCAGGATGAGCAGCATTCACTATCAACTGGACAAATCTGGGGTACATGATAAACTTCTTCCCGCTGTAGCTATAAGATCTTCTGCAAATATAGACTTGGATATGTTGTATGGAAGATCATCAGTAAGAGATATCAGCAAGGATCCAAAAAAAGCACTGAGGCTATCCATGCCAGCCTTCAAATTACTTAGGCAATGGATCACAACATGAAACAAATACTTCCAAAACGATGGCAAATAATTCTTCACTAGGGAAGGATATCTGTGACTATAACCCATCCTGACCAAACAGTCTTTGGCTACTTTATCGTCTATCTTAACAAGTGCATTTGGCTGATCTTCTAATAAGAGCACACTGTTAATCACTTCTGCAGTGATTACTACCCTCTTCCCCTTTATTGTGGCTTATATGCATGGTTCTCCAGTCTCATCAATCTCATTAGCTGAAGACTGCCAGAATTGATCAAGAACATCAGTGTATATAGAAGGACTAGCCGAGATGGCATAGTGAATCCGTGATGGCTTCAGACCGTCAATCAGTGATCTAAATAAAGCTTTGTCATCAAGTACATCTCCAAGATACGCCACGGCATTATGGTTTTTATTAAAAACCATTGGTCGTGCCATCTGAAACATAGAATAAAATTGATAAGTACAAAATATTTCAAACTTAAAACAAAAATTCACACTTAGAAAATTTTTTGAAAAATGAACTTCTCGTCGAAAACATCAACTACTCGTGTGAAGACTTTAATTTTCAGTTTTAACTTTTCGCACGACAAGCTATGTTTTTGCATGAACCTGACATTGACTAAAAGTCAACTTTTCACGTGACAATTCAGTTTTATACGAATAGTTCTGTGCGAGTTTGAAAGTTCTCGCGTCTGTTCATCTTCAACTTACTTTTCGCATGCGAAAAGTCTGTGCGATTTTAGATTTCAATTGATTATTTTAGAATGTTTACCATTAAAACATGTTCCCTAGGTGTCGTCTAATTCATTTTAAAGGTTTAACATGTTTAATTTGTCCATTTTATCATGTATTCGTCAAATGAACTTTCGGTCAAATAACAAACACCTTCAAATCTAAACAAAATCATCTATATACCTTGTAAATCACTAAGGAATCACAATGCGAAGTCAGTGGACACTATAATCAAGATTAAATAGGTTTTGACACTTGAAATTTTGAGAGTGAAATTTCTGGAAGTTGTCGTGCGAATAGTATGACTTTTCGCTCAACTGTTGTATTTATAGTACTCTGAATTCTCGCGCGAGAAGTCAGAGTTCTCGCATATTGATACTTTTCGCATCTTTTGAACTTTTCGCATGTTATGAACTTTTCGCTTGTTTTTGAACTTTTCGCACGCGACAAGTTCATTTGCTTTAACAATTTCAACCTTTTAATTTTCAATTTTTAATTTGAATTGACTAATAAGCTTTTTGATTTGTTATGAAAAAGATTATGTTAACTAAGTATTTACAACTATTCTAACACCCTTAGTTTTGTAAAAGACATAGAATTAAAACAAGTAGAAAAACATATTTAAACAAACAATATTGACTATTATTTACTTAACTATTTTTGATAAATTTTCAAGTACAGGATCATATTTAGAAATCGATCATTAACATCTACCAGCCTTATTATAAATCGAACGGTTATTTTGATTGTCAATATATTGTGTCCATGTTAAACTTAGACTTCAAGTTTTACTTAGACACATAAGCTATGATATTTATCATGTTTTGATAAAATTATATGAATTTAGTGAATTTCATCATCAAAAATCTTGTAAAAACCCTTATCCAGCTTTAAGACATTTTCGAGATTTCAAGTCACCCCAATTTGACTTAAACTTACACTTCTGATTAGCTTTCTCAATACCAATTGTTTTTGAGATAATATCTATTTGGAACATAACTAGCAAGAGAAACGTTTCTAAACACATAATATTTACAAGTTGTAGGACTTATTTACAGCTAGTCGGACTTATGTTTTGCACTCTCAAGATGTTTAGGATTTATATGCCAATTCGGACTTACATGTCCCATCTTTGATTTTTCCTTCTGTGTCAAACATATTTTCAAAAATGAAAATATTTATCATATAGTATGTATGTCTATGACATATATTTTATTAATGTGCTTATTGGCATCCTTTAAATCCTAGATGGCCTTTTGGCTTCTTTTTGCTCCTTTTGTATGCTTTCTTTTGAATTTTGTTTTCATTTATATATATATATATATATATATATATATATATATATATATATATATATATATATATATATATTCATATAGTTTTGAAATAGACTGGATCAGAAAGCAACTGGCTTGAGTATGACTAGACTAAACTCTCAGTCTATTTTAGCATGGAATCAGTGTTGCCACAAAACCTTGATGAGTTATCCACTTCAGTCATAGATAGTTACTTTCAGTGAATCATAGAGCATAGTGTTTTTCATTCTTGAATGCCAAGCCTATCAACATATCAAACAGTCAGTTTTTGTTAAGCCTTAAGATGCATCAGATCAAGAACAAAAAATGTAATATCATTTCCTGTATAATTTTGAAATTAATTTTCTCAAGTTTATAACCAAAATCTTTTTGTAATTTTCTCCAAACTATTTACTCCTCCTAAGAACAAAATCTCTTTTTTTTTATTTTCAAATTTTCTCTCCCTAAAATTATGATTATCTAGATAGAAAATAACAATTTTAACCAAAAATAAAGAAAAAGAAAATATTTTGGAAAAGGGTGCAAAAATAAGCGTTAACCAAAGTTAATCATTCCCAAAGATTGAACTAAAAAGTCAAATCTGAAATGATTAAACGCCTTAGTAAACAAATCAGCAATGTTGTCATCTGTGGAAATTGATTCCAAATGGATAAGTTTGCGTTCAAAGCAGTCACGAATGAAATGCATGCGGATGTCAATGTGTTTTGTCTTTGAATGCTGAATTGGATTCTTCATAATGTTTAAAACTGCAGTATTATCACATAAGATTTAAGTGTCATAAATGTTTAGGTGATAATCAAGGAGTTGTTGAATCCAAACGATTTGTGAACAACAAATTGATGCAACCACATATTCAGCCTCGGTAGTGGATGTGGATACTGTCTGTTGTTTCTTGCATTGCCATGAAATCAACCTATTACCAAGAAATTGACAACTTCCAGTAGTAGATTTCCTATCCAAGTTACATCCTGTATAATCACTGTCAGTATAAGCAAATAAATTGAAATCAGAATTTTTAAGATACCAAAGGCCGAGTGTTGGTTGACCCTTGAGATACTTAAAAATCCTCTTGACAACTTTCATGTGAGATTCCTTTGGATTACTTTGATAACGTGCATACTAACAAATAGGAAACATGATGTCCGTTCTACTTGCAGTGAGATACATCAGATCGTTGATCGATACATATGCTGATCAACATCTTCTCCCCTGAGATCTAGAGTCAAAGTAAGACGAGAAGACATAGGAGTAGGAGCTGTCTTGGAGTCTTGGAATTTGTATTTGTCTAGGATACTGTGAAAATACTTTTCTTGATGTATCAGTATTCCCTTATCTTCTTGTTTAACTTGAATGCCCAAGAAAAACATCATTTCTCCAAGTAAACTCATCTCAAATTTCTTCTTCATTACTGCTTTGAATTCCTTGCACAAATCATCATTGGTAGATCCAAAAATAATATCATCGACATAAACTTGAATGATAATAAGATCATCACCAGTCTTTCGTATGAATATGGTTTGATCAATTACACCTCGTGTATAACAATTTGCAAGCAAATGTTTAGTGAGAGTGGCATACCAAGCTCGAGGTGCTTGGTGTAAACCATAAAGTGCTTTGTCTAACTTGTAAACATAGTCAGGATGATCTGGATCTTCAAAACCTGGTGGTTAACAGACATAGGTTTCTTCTTTCATTTCGCCATACAAGAATGCAGTTTTAACACCATCTGATATACTATGAAGTTTTTGTATGAAGCATATGCTAGAAAAATTCGTATAGCTTTTAGTCTTGTAACAAGAGCGTATACTTCTTCATAA
Organism: Flaveria sonorensis; assembly: GCA_025506505.1. NCBI lineage: Eukaryota > Viridiplantae > Streptophyta > Magnoliopsida > Asterales > Asteraceae > Flaveria > Flaveria sonorensis. Next base: position 22,095,432 of record CM046426.1, read on the forward strand.
TCAAGCCCTTCAATTTAATAGAATCCTTGAACAAGTCTGGCCTTGTTGCGGACAATCACATCTTTTTTATCCGTCTTGTTCTTAAAAATCCATTTCATACCGATTGGCATCTTACCCTTTGGTAATTCACATAGATGCCAGACATTCAGCTTCTTGAATTGCATTAGTTCATCTTGCATGCCCTCTACCCAACTATTTTCTTCAATGCCATTTCAACATTCTTCAGCATAATTTGTGATAGAAAACATGAATACAAACATGTATTTATCGTTCCTGATTGGCTTCGAGTTCGGACACCTTGTGATAATGGACCAATAATTGCTTCAGTTGGATGGTCTCTATGAATCTCAACTGTGGAATAGCATATTCAAAGATAACTTCGTCTAAGTTAGACATGTGACCAACTGGTTCTTCAGCAGTGCTCCCTGCTTTCAGGTTGATAAACAATATCTTCATCTTGATTATCATTGACAATAGAGAGATCTTCAAATGGTACATGAATAGTATCAATTGGATCAATTTGAGTAGAAGAACTCTAATCAGAAACTTGTGGAGCTTGTTCAACAACTGGATCATCATGAGGTAAATCCATTTCAGAAATAGAATTTGGAATAGCTGCAACACTTAAAGAAGAAGGTATATCTGAAGATATTCCTTTTTCTTGAGGAGTCATAGATCCAATATCATCAGCAGAGATATCTGGAATTGAGGATGTCAAAGGTAAATTAGCAGTAGAAACAATAGATGGTCGATTAAATGTTTCAAATAAAGAAGCATAATCATAAACCCATGAAGGTGTAGAACCTGCATTTGTTTTGTTAGATTCATGCCAATTAATATCAAATGACTGAATTATTTGTTTAGAACTTTTATTATAAACCCGATATGCTACTTTGTTGGCTGAACAACCAATAAAATAACAATCATCAGCTTTTTCATCAAATTTTGATTTTGATAGGTTCAAATGGATCGATCTGTGATGATATCATAATGCAATGATTAATTCAAACACTTAGTAATCAAACACAAGCAATTACTTCAAAAATTCATAGATTTCATTGATAGCAAAAGCTTAGGATACAAAGTGTAAGGGTGAGTTACAGTACTTCTGTCTGTCTAACTGTTTCATTGTCTACCCTACACAATATATTAAACTCTCCTATTTATACTATCAAAGAAAAATAAGGAACATATATTTGCAAAATCAGTCCCTATACTATGACAAATGCAAAGAAAAATGTTAATCTTCTAAGAGCTCTAACAATACTCCCCCTAAGATTGACATTGTCTTCAGTCTGCATTGAACTCTTCTGGTTCATCTTTAATCTTGAACACCGGCTTTTCTTGTAAAGATCCAATTCTCACAACGCTTTCTTGATAGCTGACTTGAACTTCTTGGCAAGTATGGCTTGCTCAGGCTTTGACTCGTTGTTTTAATCTCAATCTTGTCCATTGCATCCGGAGTTCTTTTGTCAGACCTGTAATATCTATGTTAGCATAGAACTCATAAGCTTTAGGATGATCGTGAGAGTGAACTTCCAACACTCCTTTACTTGAATTCTCATAAAATCAATAGACATTATGTCCTTCTTCACGATGTTAGAAAATGCTAGAGCATTCGCAATGAAATTCACTCCATAGCAGCATCCATTTCCTTAATAATTGTCATAAAATATTTTCTTCATTATCAGCAACTTCTGATGCAACACGATCAAACATCTGGTAGACAAGAAACAGATATAACTTGGGTGGAGATGTTTAAGCTCAAAAACTCCAAATAATGAAATCATATCTTGATCCCAATCATCCAAGTTACGAACTAACTTCAAATGAAATGAGTCAGCGTGATAAAACCACCTCAAAATTTTTTTAGATGTTTGAGTACTATCTATCACTTTCAAGCCTGGGTTAGTGACCTTTCCAAAGACTGATCACTATGTGCATCCAAAAACTATTCTTCTTTCTCTGGATGAGCAGCCACCTTTCTTTTACTCTTTAAAGACTTGAAATATTCTTTATCTTCTTGACCACATCTAGTTTTAAGATAAGAATCCATTCTGGTAATGCCTCGATTTAGAAGTTTAACAAAGTTTTCACCTCGAACTGACTTGGTATGATTAATCAAAGGCAACTTATTTAACTCCTTGAGATCTTGCACTGGCAAAGCTATAAGCTTGGGTAAAAATGAAAAACATCACAAATTGCATTTACACATTTAATTAGAAAGGCATCAAAAATCTCATCATATTTCCAGGCAACTATCTTAACATTCTTTGTGTTATCCGGCACAATCATTGCATTAAGCAACTTAGAAATAGAGTGGCCTTTCTGTAGTACATTTCTGACTAAATCTCCTGCAGATCTAGCTTTATTCCATAGTTGTTTCTGTTCAACCAAGACTTTGTATGCTTGTTTCTTAGTCTCTGGGAACATATCAATCAATTCTTTTCTCTTTTCATGACTACTTTTCACTAACTCCATTTCTTTTATTTCTCGAGGCTTTAAGATTCGAGTTCTCTTTGTAATCTCTAAATACTATGGATTATCCATGTCTAGCACAATCATTTTATTGTTTTGCTTTTTTGTCTCTTGAAAACTTCTGACCAAATTTATTAGAGACTCGGTTTGTAATCTATTCAATCTCTTTCTTGGATAATTCCTTGATTGTAGCCACAGCCTAAGCTTAATAGTTGTCATATTTTCAGGATCTGGATGACGTAATTCTGATGTTGGAAGGTCTTAAATGTTGATACTTTCTTGCATCGGATTCCACTCTCCATGTTTAATAACTATTCATCTGGATCAATGGAGCTGTTGACTCTGCTATAATACATTTCTCATACTCTTCATTAATTTGTGAAACTGTTAGGCCATCCAAGAATACATGATTGTATTTCTTCTTGACCAGATAATTATATCTGTAATCAATGTCTAAAGGGATGTCTTTAGTAATAGCTTCAACCGGAGAATATCCAGCTTCAGCAACGTCTTCTTCCTCCAATACTTCATCATACCAAGCATCTAAAAACTCTGGATCTAAATCATCCAATGCTCTGATTTGCTCTTGTATGTCTACTTCTGCACTTTTCTGTAAAGAAGGATGATCTACATTCACTGCATAAGAAAAACATATTAGATTCATGCATATCAAAATAAAACAACACCTATAATCAAAAATGTCATTTAAACTGTTTACGAGTTTCAGAAACAATTTTCTGCATCTTTAAAGGAGGGTTGGATGATGATTCTGCCAATACTTGAACATCAGATTCATCTATCTTTTGTTTCCTTTCATAGTCTCAGATAATTTTTCAGGTTCAGTAGGTTGAACTTCAGGAATAACCTCTTTCTCTGAAGTTAAAGGGTCTTTTTCTTGTGGTTGAGAAGATTGCGATTTTAAGCTATCTTTCATAATTTCAAGCTCTTCTTTCAACTTATCATAATCTTCTTTCAACTTCTTGTATTTTTCTTCCATCAAATCATAATCTCTGAGCAAAACATCAAAGTTCTTTACATTCATCTCTTGAACTTCTTCAAGCTCAGCAATCTTTAAGTCTTTCTTTAGAGATTCTGCTTTTAATTGATCATTTTCATCTTTCATCTTCTCAATATTCTTAAGCTAATTGATATTCTCTTCATTCAAAGCTTCTATTATCTGCTCAGTGTTCAATTTCTTAGTGAGGACTTTATGATATGATTTGATCTTTCACCTTCATCTGGCACATGAGTAGGTGAATTAGCAACGACTTTGATAACCTCGAGAGAAGACTCCTCGGCAATAACATTCTTTTGTGCTATTGAAATAGGAGATTGTACAACAGGTGAACTACCTGGTACTACAGGCTCAAATACATCAAAATTTTGAAGATCACACTCCATTTGTTGTTGTACATTGACTTCATCATTATTTTCATTCACATCTATTGAATCATTGACATTATGAACATGTTCATTCAGATTATCAACTTCTTCAACTTCTAAAACAACTGCAACTTCATTAACTTCTTCAACTTCATTACCTCCAACATCATCATCATCACTATCATCACTTGAAGAAGAACTTACTTCATCTTCAGATTCATCATCATCTTCATTATCTTCATCATCATCCTCAGCTTCAGACTCAGAAAATCCTTGCGGAACTTTTTCAATCAAATCATTTGGATCGATTGGTTCATCATCAATCAAAGAAAATGATTTTCATCTATGTTCACATCATCTCTTGCTACTTCTCTCATGTAATCCAACATTTGAACATTCTGAGCACTAGTCATGATAGCAAGTGTTTTGTATTTGGTTTCAGTCATGTGCTCCAAAATTAATCTTTCTCCAGTTACTCTATAAGCATGGAAATCAGGATACTCTTCATTTACAATCAGCTGCAGAAATCTGGCATACATCAAGTATTTGTTCCTGATCCTTTTCCAAATTAAAATAAAGCCCTTGATGATCCATTTTGCCATATTAAACCTTCTGTTTGTAACAAAAGCTACAATAGGAGAAGCAATGTCCACAGGAAATGAGTTCCATCCTGCACTCCTCTTGGACATACCATGTTGAAAGATATAAAACATGAGTTTCAGTGACTATATACTCTTGCTCTGAAAACGGTTCTTAGGAAAGTGATCTAGATGTTCCCTGGCTAAAAATGCATCTCTACACTCATTAAAAGTAAGTTCAGCCAAATCTTGAGGATCATTATCACCCTGTCTTAGAGCTTCTCTAGTCGACTGCTCAAAGACCTCAATCATACGATAGTTTGTGATAAAACCTCTGACTACTTTCCTTCCTTTATCATCTTTTGTAGTTTCAGCAGTACTCCAAAATCTTTTGATGAGATGAGCATATATAACTGGTTGAGTACACATGGCATACACATACTTTATTCTCAATAGAAATCTTATCATTTCTTCATAACCAACAGCTTCACGAGCATCCTCATTAAGAAAGGCTGCTACGTTATGCTTAGCTCAAACTTAAGATCTGCCATCTGTTTACATAGAATTAAATATTAATCATATTTGAATAACAATGATTTCATCCATTGTGTGTTATCAATTTTGAACCAATAACACTTAAAAAATTTCTAAGTGTTATGTACAACCCATTACATGAATGAGTATACACTGGTTACAATTTTGATGCAACACAATTTATGATTAAATCAATTAATGTACCATGAAACATGAAAATTGATTGAATTTCAATTGAGTTAGCACATTTTAAAATTTAAACCTAACATTTTACAGTAAATTTCTAAGTGTCAAACTACTCTATCAAGAGAGAGCATATTCAAGTTTAAGTTCAATGATTTAAAGTACACTAAACCAATTAAAATGTTCTCAATATCGTTGCATAGATGAATTTTGATGATTAACACAACAATTTAGATGAAAAATTATGAATTGACTGTTTCATTTCTTGTTCTTAAAATCGACTGATGAACAATGAATCATCAGGA